>OZ007577.1:40508745-40941245 GCA_963931925.1 Onchidella celtica
CGTGCATTTCCTATTGAAATGTGACCAGGAAAGTCTTACTCTTGTGGTATTTAATGAGTATTATTTCTCAAAAAGCCATAGACCATAATTTATGACCTTTTTTTTTTTTCCAAGCAAGAAGAGAAAAAAACAACTGATGAAAACCCACCTTCTTTTGATGAGTTTGTTGACCTGATGACCAAGTCATTCAGATATTGTTGATGTTGTGATGCTAAATATGGTTTTAAATCTGATCCAAATTATGTCTATACAAATTTTAATTTATTCAAACTTAATGCTGTATTTATATGTGATTGATTGTACATTGAACCAAACAATTCTAGGAGTGATTTCACTAGAATAGAGAGGATATCATTGACTGTGGAAGTCTGTTCAGCTGTAAATTGGAGGGTGGGGGATCACTGTTTTATCAAAACTGGACACGGACTTTTTGTTCTGCCATAGTCCTTGCTCTCTGTTCTGTAGTATTTCTTTCACCAGGACAGAACTGATGCAAAAACTGGATACGAAAATTGGCTCGGTGTATTGAGATGATGATCTGGAGGTTATGGCAAATAGAACATTAGTGGTGTCTGTCATTGATTCAGTCTCTGGACTAGTTGGCAATCACTGATGCCAGATAACATTTTTAAAGAGAAATTTAATATTCAATTCACTGATGCCATGTAGGATTTTTAGACTAATTTAATAATAACTTTACTGATGCCAGACAGGATTTTTACAGAGCAATTTAATTTGGAATTCATTGATGCCAGGTAGGATTTTTAAATTTAATATTAAATTCAGTAATGCCAGGTCAAAGAGATATTTACCATAACTTCGCTGATGCCAAATAGGATTTTGAATGAGAAATTAGATATTGAATTGCCAGATGGGATTTTTTTTTTTTTCCCCACAGAGAATTAAATATTGAATCCATTGATTTATATTTCATATATGTTTTCATGTTGCCGTCCATTGTAGACTATATACATGTATTATAAAAATGTGTATATGATAGGCTATTGGCCGTCTCGGGTCAAACACAAGAGGTTTAAAATTTAATCACTTCATGCCAATTACATCAATGCCCTTTTTATATGCTGCCCTTTTAACTACGTTTGTTTGCTAAACATATAATTCTACATTTCCCGTCCTTTTACAAACTGTTCACTTAAATTTTAGTATTGTTAGTTTTACTGTAAGACTCTGAGAGGCTTTTGAATGTCTCAGGATATTGTAAAAAGACTTTCCTGTATGCTCACAAATTATATTTTGATATGTTGATATGTGAAGTTGTGGCCAGGTAATTGGATGTTAGCAGCAGCCAAAGCACTGCAGGTGTCATGTGCCAGTTTGCCAATGCTGTCATGCCAAGCCACTGAAAAGCTTAGTTTAGTATGAAAATTTTGTGAAGAGGCTGGCTGATTGGCACAAAATCATCGAATCAGCAACAAGAGAGATACTTGTACCATCCAATGCAAGTGTCAGTTTTGGACAGTATGACAAGCGTTGGGAGAATTTTTAGTCCTCATGCTTGACTTGCCATTGATTTTGCACCAAGTTTTGAGCAGAATATAAGTAGAGCAGCATTACTCTCTGCAGTGTCAGTGAGTATTTCCACTGTGAGCCAGATTTTTGGGGGCATGGCAAGTGGCTTTCTATTTGTTGTATGATGTTTTTGTGGTATAACTTGTAATGTATGAAGTGTATAACTTGCAGTATTTGTAATTTGGCTGCATCTATTTTGTTGGTTTTTACTATATGTACAGGTTTTATAAGTGGATCCAATATCCATACATTCCTAAATTCTTCCGTCCAGGAAATGTCTAGTCCTGTGTTTTTTGGGTTTTCTTTTTTGTATTCTTTACTTTTTTTTGCTTCTTGGATTTGTTGGTTTTGCTGATAGATTGAGTTACTGTAAGATTTCTGCTAATACAACAGCATTTGGGGTGGAACTACAGTAGCACCTTATTTCTTTGAAAAACAAGTAACTCACTGCTGTTGAAATAATGTCACACCGTTTATTGGTGAGACATTTTTTCTTTGCTGTCCAAAAAGGCAAGCTCTAGTGACAATGATACTGATTCAGTATCTGTTGATGTAGATTAGGGAGCTGTTGAAGATGAGGTTCTACTGTACATCTGGACCTTGTTAGTATTATTTATTATACTATTGCTGACCTTCAGACATGCCTTTTATTATTTATATGTAATACCATTAGCATTATGTTCTTTTTTTTCTGTTTTTTCTTTTCTGGGTTTACTTTAGACCAAAGTATTATTCAATTATGGAAATTTGTTTGACCACTTTTGTGTATAACTTATGTATGGCAATCTAGATCTTCTTAGTCATGTAAATTGAGTTAGTTTCTGTGATAGTTGATGTAGCCCTGAGATTTAAGTCTCACAAAGTTTCTTGTAGACATAAGAAAGCACTCTGTAGGATCACTTGTGCAGATAAGGGATATTGTCAGGATGTAAGACATGTCCATAACTTCTGAATTTCTTCCCAAGAGTAGATATAGTCAGGATGTACGACATGTCCATAGCTTCTGAATTTCTTCCCGAGAGTAGATATAGTCAGGATGTCAGACACGTCCATAGCTTCTGAATTTCTTCTTTGAAATTAGTACTGTCAGGATGTTAGACATGTCCATAGTATCTGAATTTCTTCTTTAGAGTAAATATTGTCAGGATGTGAGACATGTCCATAGTATCTGAATTTCTTCTTTAGAGTAAATATTGTCAGGATGTAAGACATGTCCATAGTATCTGAATTTCTTCTTTAGAGTAAATATTGTCAGGATGTAAGACATGTCCATAGTATCTGAATTTCTTCTTTAGAGTAAATATTGTCAGGATGTAAGACATGTCCTTAGTATCTGAATTTCTTCTTTAGAGTAAATATTGTCAGGATGTAAGACATGTCCATAGTTTCTGAATTTCTTCTTTAGAGTAAATATTGTCAGGATGTAAGACATGTCCATAGTATCTGAATTTCTTCTTTAGAGTAAATATTGTCAGGATGTAAGACATGTCCATAGTATCTGAATTTCTTCTTTAGAGTAAATATTGTCAGGATGTAAGACATGTCCATAGTATCTGAATTTCTTCCTTAGAGTAAATATTGTCAGGATGTAAGACATGTCCATAGTATCTGAATTTCTTCTTTAGAGTAAATATTGTCAGGATGTAAGACATGTCCATAGTATCTGAATTTCTTCCTTAGAGTAAATATTGTCAGGATGTAAGACATGTCCATAGTTTCTGAATTTCTTCCTTAGAATAAATATTGTCAGGATGTAAGACATGTCCATAGTTTCTGAATTTCTTCTTTAGAGTAAATATTGTCAGGATGTAAGACATGTCCATAGTTTCTGAATTTCTTCTTTAGAGTAAATATAGTCAGGATGTAAGACATGTCCATAGTTTCTGAATTTCTTCTTTAGAGTAAATATTATCAGGATGTAAGACATGTCCATAGCTTCTGAATTTCTTCCCGAGAGTAGATATAGTCAGGATGTCAGACACGTCCATAGCTTCTGAATTTCTTCTTTAGAGTAAATATTATCAGGATGTGAGACATGTCCATAGTTTCTGAATTTCTTCCTTAGAGTAAATATTATCAGGATGTAAGACATGTCCATAGCTTGTGAATTCTTCCTTAACGTACATTGTCAGGATGTAAGAATGTCCACAGCCTCTGAATTTCTTCCTGAGAGTAGGTATAGGTAGAATGCGCATGTCACAGACTGTTTTTGTTTTGATCTTCCTACGCTAAAGATGGCCGGTGGAATAGCTGATTGGTGTAACTCCGAGATATGTCTCAGCAGTTAAAATGCCTGCTGGTTGCATTGTAGTTGATTGGGTGGAAAGGATGGATTCAAGCTGGTCAGATTCATATGGTGGATATGTGCGTTCTACCTATTGTCAAGGTGTAAGACATGTCCGTAGCACCTGAATTTCTTTTTGCTTTGCTTCCAATTTTGACACACACTGAATCCAATAGGAGCAATACAGACTTATTTGAAATTCTGCCATGGTGTCCACTTACTGGATTCAAGTGCCCAGTCTGTGATATTTAATTATATTTTGATGCTTATTTATTTTCAGTGTACTTTATAACACCTGCTAGTAAAATATAGAGGGAAGACAATTTGCATTTCACAGCATGGAGATCTTCCATTTATGTTAAGCTCAAGATTTCTCAGTTTCATGTTAAATCATCAATCCTGTTTATCTTCAATTCAAAGTGTCACCGTAACCTTGGAGGTTATTAAGATCTTGTTGTAATTGGGGTTTTTTCTGAGCTCGAAACTCATTTTCCATTTGACGTTTGCTATTAATAGACTGGTTTGTGTTAACTGCAGCTTTGGTATGCAGTTATCCAATGTGTATTTGAACAGTGGACAGAGTCAAGACTTTCTTCACATGAAGTATTAGAAGGTAATCAGGTTGATTGGATGCTGATTGGGGGAGGAGTTCCATTTTATGTACTTAGCAGGGATATTACAAAGAGGTGACTTTAGAAACATCCAGGAGAGGGAAGACGTCCTTTGCCGAGTTAATCCTCTAGAGCAATTTTTTTTATAGTTTATGTGTGACTCAGAATCCTGCTAAAGCTATGCATCTCATATAGCAAACCTTCTCGGATTAGAAGTCTTACACACTTCATTGGACAGTTATCTAACAATCTGTTTGGCTTGACAAGTCATCCCTTGACAATGACAAGGTTCTAACTCCCTTCCATCAACTTTTGAGAAATTGACGATTGAAGTTTCATGTGCTCAAAGCTTTTAGAGGCATGACTTTTTTTCTTTTTAGCAATACTTACAAATTACACACTGAATCTGCTTGATATTTTGACACACAATGAAGAAGGCCTGCAGAAGTAGTTTGTGGTGTGTAGCACTGTTCAGCCAAAAAGTGGAGATAGAACTTTGTCATTCTAAGGGGATGAAATGGCTTTAGTCGCTCGTATTTCGTGACCTGGCAATATTAAGGCTCCGTCTGTTTTTAAAACATTTATTGCATAGGATCTCATTATTGTCAAGTTAGGATTTGTAACTTTTCATTGGTGAACAGTGCATGCAGCGGGCATGCTCAGAGCCTGAAGATGATTATTGGCATATAAAAATTTGAGATGATTGGCCAGAGCTTGAAAAAGGTGATGTTTGCAGTTCTGCCAGTGGCAGTTATAATTATGGTGTTATTCGAAACACCCAGAACCGCTAGGTGATCAGGATACGATAAACTTGGAGAGAGAAAGATTATACAACTGTCGTTTCCCTCTTGTCTGTTTATATCGTCACCGTCCCCTAAAACTGTAGTAATGGGCTTTGGCTGCTTTTCAGGAGAAGCAAAAAACTGTTATTTTAGCACAACTGGTGTAGTTAAATGAATTTCTGAAAATTTGCCATGCAGATAGTTTTGGGGTGTATAACCAAAATCATTCGATGTGGTTTTGAATGTGGTTGAATATATACATATATAATATAAATCGATTTTTCGAATTTTTGAGTTACTACAGTCTTCGGGGAAGGCTGACAGTATATAATTATGTTGCTTTCTGATGTCAGTGTTGATGAGTTGGATATTTGTTGGGATGCCCATGATCTTGTCATCAGTTGTTCTCCACTGTTGCAAAATGATTTCATTTGCATGATTTTCAGTATTTGTTTCCTCTCTTGTGCTGGGTTTTCTATTCTATTTCCTGATCTGGTACTATCTTTCAAAATAAACTACAGTCTTCAAATATAACTCAACATTAACTTACAATCTCTAGTGGTGCAGTGTGTTTGAAACACTGCTGTGTCAAATCAATAGTTCACTAATATGCCAATTAGTCAGTTACAGTGTTTGTTCATGAATGTCAGTGCATGCAATTGGCCTTATCCCACAGGGGGATGCCAGAAGGGAGAAATGTTTCTGGGCCATAGAAAATTTCAGACTGTCTGTTTCTGAGTGCATTGCTGTAATCTTTTTAACTTTAATTGTCTGGTGTTTGAGACATTTCACTATTACTTCATGCCTTTTTCAGTAAACATAATCTTCAGCAGTTTGTCCATGGGATAAGATTCCTCTCAACCCCAACCCCCATTTTTTCGTTTTCCAGTTTACCTTGCAATCTACTGCAGTGTCTTGTCTTTTAGAAAAAAAAAAGCCTGATGCTCAAAGTAGATTTTGGTGTCAGTTTATCCCCTAAAAGGCTGAGGCCATTGGCATGCAATGTAATGCTTTTTTGTGTGTAATATAAAACCTTTATCTTTCAGTAACTTATATTTGCAATATTGAATGTGCATAGTAAAACTCTGTTGATGGTGTTAATAGACAGTGACTACACAGTGATGAACAACTGGGACTGTAAGGTAGTCAGGGTTCTTTTATGTTCTATCAGTAGGGCTATGCGGAATGTTCACATCTTGATGGAGTGTCTCAGTTGTGGACAACCAGGAGTCTTGTACATGTAATATGAAACACTTTGTTGTGGCATGGATATATTTTCATGGGAAATAACAAAAAGATCATTCCAGAAACAATTGTTGTTCTTTTTTTTTCCTGCTGATATAATATGATAGTGGCTGAAGGGGTATAATCCTGATACCGTCAGGGATAGCAAAAAAACTGAAAGGCAATCAGACTTTTGCACATGTGTAATATGAGGGAAGTGCTTTTATTACATCTTGCCATAAAAAATATGAAGGGGCAATTTGGCATTCAAACTGAAGTAGAAAATTATTTCTGGAACCCATCTTGTGGGCTTATTGGCCAGGGCACCCTAGTCCCCGATAACTTTTCTTTAAATTATGTCCTTATATTGCATTTTTTTTTTAATGGATGGATGTAATGAAAGGAACTGTCTATTTCAAAGAACTTCTTAATTTGAGTCCAGAATGGAGGTTTTCAGACTGCTGAGATCTCACAATGTTATTGTGCATTGATGAGGTTTGTACTCACACTATATCTTGTTGATCAACACAAGTTTTCTGATCAAATACATTCCAAGATGAACTACATGTATTGGGTTGTGATTGTAGGTATTATACATAATCAGCTCCATTAGTAGGTTTTTGAGATATGGATTTCCAGCTCAATGCAGTCACAAGGAAAGATTGCTCATTTAATTTTTGTTGAAGACAAAGTAGTTCAGCTGAGTATAGGACCAGACATTTATTCATTTATTAATATACCTGAATACTTGTCTTATTTGAAGCATAATAATATGTGATGATGCTTTTGATTTGTGTGTAGATTTGCTAACCTTGTTTGTCACTGTACACACTGACTCAATACAATTTGATTGCAATGCTGAGATTGTTTCTGGCTATTTTTCTATCTGTATGGAAGAGTGTTGCAAGAAGAAAATCTGGTCTTCCAAGTAGTTGGAATGAATGAAGGTCATAGATGTCGTAGATTGTGTGAATAGTGGTGTGTAGATAGTGGATGCCTGAATCTGGCTGAAAAATTACGTTATTTAGGCCTGGTACTTAGAGCTTCATCCAATCAGAGTTCAAAAATAAAATTTAAAAGTTTCCTAAAAAATTCTTGCTTCCGTAAAGTTTTCAAAAATTGTTTTGTACAGATCATGAAGGAATTTTGTAAATGTGGATAAAAAATTTTCATTAATTTGTGGATTTTAAGCTTTTTCAGAAAGGTCAAGACATGCTGCGGGTCCATGTCTGAAAATAATTCTTTCATGGATACATTTTGCAATACATGTTCTTATCGTTATTCTTGATGTTATTATATATTTGAACACCCCCCCCAAACAAAATCACATACATGCACGTGTTCACACAAACAGAATCAAAAGAACACTGAAGAAATATCTGCAGATTTCTACAATCTGATATAGTAGTACATATAATTTGTATTGTAAGATCTCTTTTATCAATATCACAGAAAGTAGTAAAGAGGTGAGCCTTCAAAAACAAAAAAGTTTTTTTTTCCAACTGACAATTGCTTGACACTGTGGAAGGGGAAATAAAACACTGCCAAGATTTACTGAACATCGTGAAAAACATTGTTCAATTCTGTTTCCATATGTCTCTCCTTAAAATGACAAGGTTCTATCTTCACTTTTTGGCTGAACTGAGTTACATATTACTTCTACAGGCCTTCTTCGTTGTGTGTCAAAGTATTAAGCAGATCTGTTGGGTAATTTATAAGTATTATTAAAAGGAAAAAAAAAATCAAATCTCTAAAAGCTATGAGCACATGAAACTTCAATGATCAGATTCTCAGTGGTTGACGGAAGGGTGTTAGAACCTTGTCATTCTTAGGGGACGATATGTTAAACTAAAGATGTGGTTTAAATCACCAAAGAGAGAAAGAAAGAAAAAAAACAACTTTGTTTTTGAATGCAAACCACAGAAGTTCATCATGGGTAAATACTGTAGCACAAAGTTGTACATTCAGCTGAAATCTATCAGTGACATACAATGGACGGAAGATGCTGGCCCGCTAGGAATGAGAAGCTCAAAACAAATGTAAGATAAATTAGGTTACAACCAAATCTGGAGACCTCAGAAATTCAAAACTGGAAAGTTTTGATCAGCCTTGCAATGTAGAATGTTATTCATCACTCAGGCTTGCCCTACGGTAGCCTTGATATTTTGTATTATGTTTCATCTCCGGTTATTAACTCTTTGAACATAAGATTAGCTTAGGTATGCTTTGAGCTGCCTGCTCCAAGAGTCACTGACATGTCATATATGTATGAAAACATATCGAGGGGGGCCTCCGCAAAGACCATATTGCCAGTTTTGTAAATTTTACAGGTGAACGATTTGAAAGTTTGACATGAAGTATCAAATGTCTGTTACAACCTTTAATCCTCATCAATAATTAGGTCAATTAATTCCCTAATGGAATTCGTATCATGTCAAAATGCTGTACTTACCAGGGTGAAATAGAATATGCAAAATAAATTTAAAAAATCTAAAATTTTCGAGTTATGGTGTGCGCGCAGCCACTCCTCGATATCATAATTTCACCAGTACAGAGTAAAACTAAAAGCATAGAAATAGAAATCACTGTGTCTACAAAAGATTTAACATCAACATAGCAATGCACATGATATACTGGCTACCAATGTCTCTTCATCTGTAATTTGGCTTCGCTTCAGGTGGACAACTGTAAAAGGCCAAGAAAGTTGGATTTGCCTCAATCAATCAATCAATTCCTTTTCTGCTGTTTTTTGTTCATAATGTTGCCCCTAAACATCTGGCTGGGTGACCAAAGTCCAGAGGTTTGAATGCAACTCCTACCCTAAGACCACAGGAAACCCACCCACAATCATGACACACTGGTCTAGAGGCAAAGTGTTCACCTCTTATGTTGAAGGTACCTGGTTCAAGTCTTGGTCCATGGAAGCATGTTGGAATTTTTGGATTTTTCTCATATTTTCCTATTCCTGATCCTACGGTTGGTAGGATCAAGCACCTAGTCTTTTCGGATAAGGATGAAAAACTCGGATAGCCTGTGTGCATGTTAAAGATACCTCGGCAGTTGGAAGTCGAGAAGAGCGGGCCTAACAAGGCCGCTGCCCAAGCAAAATTTAAAAACAACAAACTAATCCCCTCCCTCCAAGACAACCAGCAGTAAGGAAAATCAATGAACCAATATAGGATTTGATATTTCAAAAAGTTGGCTTAGATATTAGTGTTGGAGAAAAGTGTCCGGTCAAGCTGCACATTCAGCTTTCTGTAGCGAAGCGAAAACCCGCAGCCAAAATATGCCGCTTACTGTAGCAAATGAGTTAAATATCTTGCTTTGTAAATGGCAGCCAGACAAATAGAGAAGTTGGCCTGCACCAATCAGAACATGATGGCTCTGTTCAATTCGGCCAGGTTTGATAACATGACAAAGTGTCTCTTAACTTTGGCAAAGTTGTGGTCACTGATTAACATGTAACTTAAACATGAGACCGGAGACGTGGTCACATCTAGTAAACAGGTGAAGCATAATGGAAACCAAAATGATTAATAAGATCAACAACTAGACTAAAAAATATAATCACAACTTAGTATAAATCCTCAGCTACTCACAGCAACATAAGTCTAAACTATTCCAATTCACTACCTAATTCACTGGAAAACAGAGTATATCCATAAAATGAAAAGGTTCTAAGACAAAACTACAAAATGACATTATAAATTCACTGAACTGGAAATGAAAAATATTGGGGTCTGAAACATCTGGGATGTCAGTGAATGAAACAATTGCTCATGTGTGGATCTCTCACCGCATTGTCTTACATGATTACTTAAAAGACTTAATCAATCATTACATATAGATCATCAATACTGGCTGACAATACTGTAGTCGAACAGGTATATACGTACCATTTGACCTACAAGACATCGCACATACAGACCTATCAATTAAATAATCGCTTTAATAACATGACACCCTGTATAAAGGCAAAACTGCAACTATCAGTGAGTCATTGCTGCTCTGGAAAGGAGACTACAAATAAATAAAGCACAGGAACACCCTTAATACAGGACAGTCCAGTAAGATACATCACTTGCTTCATTTGTTTCATCACTGTCAATATCAAAAGTTAACTGACTTCAAACTCCTGAGATTCTTGAAGACTTGAGTACTTGACAACAGATATTTTTTTTTTCAATGAAAATAAAAGAATTGTTCCATGGTCACATCTCAGTACATCTAGAAAAGTATTACTGGTGCCATCTATGTATTTTGAATGTTTTGCATTGCTTGTTAAAATTACAGTCAGTATGTCATTCTGATTGGCTGTAGACGAATCAGCAGAAAGCATTCTGACAAGAACACAAAAAAAGTACATTTGATGATGATTTTTTGTTCTCTCTTAATTTGGCTCATGTGAAAAGCCCTCATATCATCATTCCCTAAAATTGCAGTAATTGGTTTTGACTACTTCTCAGGAGAAGCAAAATATCTGTCTTAGTTTAGCAGAACTGGTCTAATGGCGATGGCCTTTTGAAAGTTTGGTATTCCATTCTTTTTCAGCTTAGGAATTTAGAACCAAGATCATTTGATGCGGCTTTGAATGTAGGTGAACATAAAATGTATAAAAATCAAATGTTCGAATTTTTGAACTACCACAGTCTTACGGAATGGTGACATTATCATCTTATAATTTGGTAAAGACAAAAAGAAACAAATAAAAAACTGGGGAAAAGGCTGGTCAAAATGTGAAATTACTACATAGGAAATGTATTACATAAGTTTCCTGGGTATGACACCTCTTTGATCACTACTGGGGCTGTGACCTACGTACAAAGGAATGAGACAGCCCATACTTGTCTCAGTGTATTGAAATAGCATTTAAATAACAACAAGAACTATCTGACCAACACGACCCACAAAATACCAAGTAAAATGATCCGGATAAGTATTGGACACTGGCAGTAAAGCAGCAAAATGCAGGAAATAAGTAATTAAATAAAACATATAATACACAAAAAGAACATAATTGTAATACACAAGGGGATGAGAAGCTGTAGACTGGACAGAAATTTAGAATGTACCTACTGTTCTCACATGAATGATAAAATTCAACTATAGCAAAAACTTGACCAACACTTTCGGCAGTAGAAAAAAAACAACATTCTCTGCAAACCCTGCATGTTCGTATGAATCATTTCATATACATTTGTGAGTGGATCTGGTGAAATTGGGCAATGTCCTGAGAAAACCCCTCCAAAGGGGAAATAATTTTCTAAGGAAATTGAGATTTGTTTGTAATACGAAAGATCAGCCATTTTTAAGCATTCAGTTAAAATAGTTTGCTTGAAATTGTCCTAGAAATATTTTATTTGGATTTCTAAAGAGGCATTAAATTTCACCTTAAGCCCCATTTTGCCAGATCCCCTCACATTTTGTCTCATGAGTAGGTCAGGGAAAAACCACTAGAACCGACATGTCTAGTATGATTGTAGCATGAAACAGCATTATGAATAGCACAGTACATGACAATTGTTGCAAGCCACCGTGAGTATTAAGTATCATGATATGTAAATGACATTATGAAGAAATGTTAGGCCCTACAAACTGTGTCTTTGTCGTAAGATGCAGAATAAATACAGTATAAAAACATACAATATCATACTTTATATCAGGCTGGGGATTAACAATCCACACAACTACTTTTATCTCTCCAACATAAATTTTCAATAAAGAAACTAATTTTAGTAGATAATGGATTTGAATTGAGTTTAACAGCATGTTGGCACAATTACGGCCACTTTGCACCTAAGCAGACAATGGAAGTGAAAATCTAAGCTGCCTTACCTAACAAAGTAACGACTGGCAATAGTGAGAGGCCAAACTAAAGATGCCACACAAAAATAAATACTCCACATGTTATAATCCTATGAGGCAGATCATTTGTAACTGATCCAGCTTTCATGACACAAACTTTTTTTCCTAAAAGTCAAAATAATTCCTGCAACAATGATGCATTTATTGTGGACCACTTTGAGAGGAAAGCAGCATAGATCTACCTGATGCAAGGTAATCAAGGAAAACATAAAAATGTTGTCCATGCAAAAGATAAAACAGAAGGTAAAGCATGTTCCGATATAGCCAAACTTTTGTCTGTGCCAAAATCTTGAGGCTTACACGTTCATAATCAGTAGACCTACAAACTCTTCAGCTTCTGGCAGAATTGTTATAGTTTTTCAAATTGTTTCTGCCATTCTTTGTCGGTAACAAAGATCCTGATACATGTATTTTCACTAATCATGCCAACTGTAAAACAATAATGCCCAATGGTAGAAATGAGGAAAAAATCACGATTCCACCAAAAAGATTGGCAGGTCTACAACTAACCCCCAGGCCCAGTGATGATAAACCTGATATAGTGTATCAAAAGAATGTGGGAATTCAAGTTAAACTTTTTACTTTCTGACAGGCAGTGGGATGAGATATGTGAAGTTAATAATTACTTGGTTAATTTATTAGTTTAGTATTGGTCATGAACAATTTGTGACAAACAGAAGGAAGCAATAATATCAGTACAGCTGTAGAATGGTGAATATCTGCTGGTGATGCTGTAACATGCATATATAACTTACGTATTCAATACAGGAAAAAATAATGCCCTGAGTTTCTTCTCTAAAACAGTTCCCAAATTAAAGTGTGGCTGAACGCTCATTTGTAAAACAAAAGAGGATGGGATTTTCTAGTACTGCATGCAAATTAAAAAACATAATCACATAACCTTAGAATTCCAAGTTTTTTTCAAAAACTGTCTGCAAATTTGAATAGCTAATTTAAAGCTGAAACAAAGCAAATCTAATAGTAGAGCTAGATCATTTCATTGACTGCATACAGTTAGTTCAAGATGGCAGGAATGGCAACAACAAATTGTCAGAAAAAAGATAAATTGCAACTCGCTGATCTTGAACATACAGTGACCCTAGATGTCCCCTCTCTGGGGTAATGGCTATTTTCTCATCATCGACGTCCTTCAGTAGAACTGTTTTCAGACTAATTACTGTTTCCAACATATGAGGAAATATGTTGAAGCATTATCATAATATAAAATTTATCTTCACACTCAAAAATGGCAAGCTATGTAGTTTCATGCAAGACGTGGACAGCTGAAATGACACATTTTCTAGGCCAATCATTTGTCTTTTCAGACTGACGGATGCCAACAACAAGAACATTTGTATACTTCATTAACTCATTCCCTACAGCAACTTTTGTGGGTGTGGATGGGAACCCTTAACACTATCCAGGGGTGGTTCGAAGATATTTCTTCTGTCATTCAGTATACAAGACATAACATATTACACATCAAAATCAAGGTAAATTTATGAGACAGGATAGGATTACAAATTTCAAAAAGTTTGATTAGATATTGTTGCTATGCTGCAAGCCTCCCGTAACCAACATTTTTGGCCAAAATCACTTTTTCGCCTTTGGGTCTGAAAATCAATGGTGCATCTTGTGTCAAAAGCTCGTGGCACAATTCCTATAAAGATGTTGCAATAATCAAGTCCATTGTCTTTAGAATTTTCTGGTGGCAATAAGCCAAAGAAAATCAATTTTTTGGCTCTCCTGTAAAATTTTCAGAAATGTTAGTTACGGGAGTCTTGCAGCATAGCAACGATATATTTACTGTTGGAAAATTGGTGTCCGCTCAAGCCAAATATTCAGCTTTCTGTAGCAAAGCGAAAACCTGCAAGTTGAATACATGGCTTACCGCAGCGAATGAGTTAATGCAATTTTCATAGCCAGCAATATAGTTTGTGTCATGTTCTTCCCTCCCCTTCAAGTAACAAGGACAATGACCAAAGTAAATAAAGTGTGAGACAAAAGGATGAGAGATATCATGGCACTTGTGTACATATTCACTTTGCTACCTGACCAAATATTGACATGATCAATAACAACAACAATATAGTAATGCACAATGCTTGAAGATAAATGATCTGCTATGTTAGATATGCACACCAGAAAATGGGGGTATTGGTGAACACAATGACAGGGTGGAGTGACGGCTGTCTTGGTCTCACCACAGATACTAGAAACAATAAAATGAGAAAGCTAGCACATTTGGCGTGTCCAGATTTTGAACCACCAGACAGCAGCAAATGCACGGCAGTCATGTACAGTGCCCTATTTTACAAAGCTAATATTGGGAAAATATTGAATTTTGTTCACTGTTTAGCTATTGCTGTAGGCCTTGATTGAAGTCATTTATTTTGTAATTACAATTCTAATAGTTGCAGGAACCACAAACTTTTGGTTTTTTTTTAGACGCAGTAGCACTGTAACAAATCCGCATAATTACAATTTATTATCATATCAAGTATTTCTTTTTATACAGTGCACTGAGGGCCCCGCCGCAAATCAACGGGCAATCTGTGCGCACAACTTTTTTCTAGGTGTAAAGAAGGGTGTGTCTCATCATATTGTATCTAGTATCCTTGGTACATCTGATTGTCCCTAGTTACTGGCAATATTACTGTAGATCTTCTCTATGATAAATGATATTACAATACCTTGTGTGTAACAGACACACTACATTGAAGATGACAGAAATGAAATGACAGCATCAGTTCTCTGCCTCAATGGCAGATCTACTATGAAACTAGATGAAGCTTAAGCTTCAGGGCCCCTAATCCTGGAGGTGCCCTGAAGAAACTTTTTCTAATGAGTGAATGTTGAATGTTGCCTTATGGTGACAGTTCAAGCTTCAGGGTCCCAAACATGTAAGTCCGCCACTGTCCTGCCCTCCCTGTTTATGCTCCCGTCATTGAACTGAACAGACCATGCTCTGTTTCTTCTTGACTGGTGGTTTTTCTGCGCGACGTTTGTTGGCTAAATAGGTGGGGAAAAAAGAGAGAGAAAAAATTCTATATGAATGAATAAGCACAGTCTAAAATTACTCTGAACTTAAAGAAACAACCACAGTGATTAGGCACATCCCTGAATCTCATGACAAGGATGGACAGTCATGACCAGACAGGAGGTAGATCTCAGTGGGTTTGAGCAACAACAGAAGGGCCACAATAGGAGGATTTGTGAATAGACAGAATGATGGATAAGCAGGATAGATGAGAGAGAGATGGGCCAAAAAACAACAAAATCCCATATCAATGACTCATTCAATAGATTGTCAAATGGATCTAAAGTTGAGACGATGAAGTCATGATTAGGTTGAAAACTTAATCCTTTGGAGATGGGAGTGTTTTGGATGTTACTCATCTAGAAAGACGGGGGTCCACAAGACAATAATTGACAGTGTGTTTACAACAGTAGGAAGACTCGCCACTGATATGTAAAGATCCGTAGATTTTATGACACAAGCATTCTGATTGGCTACAAGATGATAACATGACTTATCGGAACTGCTTTCCAAGTGGGCCAGTAATCGGCCTGTACGTCTTTTTCACTATAATACAGCGGGCCAATGATTGACCTCATCGTCTTTTTCACTGTAAAATAATTGGGCCCTAACATCATCTATGGGTTAATAACAATGCTTATGGATCGAACCTGAGATACACAGCCTGTTGGACTAATAGATATGGATGATTGCAAGTCAAGATGGAGAATGGACAGTGCCACATAACAAATACAAATATACCCTAGACAATGAGCCCATAACCATACAACATTCTTACCTTCCATGTACACATATCTGTCAAAGTGACCAGCAGCGTAAATGGTGCTGAAATAGGAGAAATCACAGAAAGGTAAGTTGGAAGGAGTGGACAGAGAAAAATAAAAAATGTTTCACTTCTGACGTTTTCTTATCTCAAATACATTTTAGTTGCAAATATTTTGGATCTCAAATACATTTTAGTGATCAATATTTCAAACACACATGCGTTGTGCTGCCCATTAACTGATAGAAAAACTAAAATTCCTACCAAGGAAGTAATGGAACATTTGACAAAACAGAGTTGCCATCTGCAGGTTTGTGAGCACACTAGGGTAGTTACATGACAACGCCACAGCTACCTTTGTACATTAGTACAAGAATCAACATACTTGTCTCTTCCTGGTCTGACGACTGTTACAAACTGACCAAAGACTGGACGGTGGTCAGATATTTTGATGGTCATGGCAGCATCATAATGCATACAGGATATCTCATTTTTGCTCTTGCATCTGAACATGATACGATCCTGAAATGGGAAAATATTTGTCCTTGATCAGTTTCCACTAATATAAGAATGATCTCAGTATGTGTATTGATGCTCACTCAGATATGTCACAAACAGGTGCTGCTCCCCATTCCATCCTTTGTAACTTTAGGCATTTCCTACAGTTACTATATCGTCACCATTCCCTAAAACTGTAGTTACCGGTTTTTGCTACTTTTCAGGATAAGCAGAAGACTTTATCTCAGCTGAACTGGTCTAGTTATGAGATATTTTTGAAAGTTCACTATTCCGTTATTTTTCGGCCTTGAAGTCTATGACTGTGATCATTCGATGCGCCTTTGAATGTACCGTAGTTGAACACATGTACATATAAAAATCAATTTTTAAAATTTTTGAGTTACTACAGTTTTTGGGGAACGTGGATGATATCATCCCTTAAACTTTTTAAATTTAGCTGACATAACTCCAGATTCTTACTGAATACTCTATGGGGCCTTTTTGAATAGAATTAACGAAACACACCGCAGAGATTACAGCCAATTACAACCCTGTGGCAGCATCCGAAAAACTGTTTTTGTTACCAACTGATGCAGATTCATCAACTGACAGATAAATGAACAGATAGTTGAGTATAGCGACAGAGTGACCAACATGCATGTACATACTTTTACAGGGATGTGTATTTGTACAAACAAACAGAACAAAGTGGGTGAACAGATAGATGAATAAATAAAGAGATAACAGACAAATAGAATGACACAGAGAACATGAATGCAGACAAAAAGAGACAGAGAACAAACAAACAGACAATGGGATTTAAAAGACAATACTTACATGACCACCCAGATGAACAGATAAATAAGCAAATTTAGAAAAAAGGACGGACAGACTAACTGTACAGAAAGAAATCATGTCTTTGGAAGAGCTGTCATGCAACATATATACACAAACACATCGACAAATTAGTTTTGAGTCTGACTTTGAAGAAAGCACGTCAACATGGCAACGGTCACACTGTGCTAGGAAAAAAGCAAGACAGAATATAAAAAAAAAACAATAGGACAAAAGGAGACCCTATCATACGTGCCCACCAACCAGCCCCTGCACAGACTCATGGAATTTGAAGGAAAGATTTGACTGCACAGAAGAACAGATGAATCAGTTGAGCACACATATGCACACAGGACAAACTTACCGTATAAGAAGGAACTCTGGCCTTGGATGTTGTGTCATACTGGTCCTCATTCACATCAAACTTGAAAGTGGGATGGAAGTTAATGCGACCTTCTTGAAATCCACCAAATATTTTTCCTAGGGAAACGTTAAGGTCTATTATGCAGCAACAGAAATATAAAAGGACAATCCTGAAGGACAATAAAGGAATTCTTTAGCTTATACTCAACACACACATTTAATCAAATTTCTGAAAAGAACTCAAGAATTTTAGTGCAAAGAAATGTCCACAAATTTCAAAGTTCTCTTCTGGACAATGACAAGTGCACCTTGCACATAAGAATGACAATATTGGTGCAAGAAAAGCTTCAGGTCTGATCTTACTGTTCTGATGCTACAAGCTTTACTTGGATAGGATATTAAATTGTGCCTCACAATTTCTTCTGTGCGTTAATGGAAACACTAAACATCATAAAAGACAAAACAAAAAAATTTAAAAATCCACAAAATGTATCTCTGGACCTTCTTTCCGTTAATTTCCTTCTACCCATCAGATATGTGGGTGGCTTTTCAGTAAAAAGTATGAAAATCCTGTATGTAAACAATGTGTACAAAATAATTGTTGCATAACATGGCTGCATTGAACCAGATCAACATACACCTGAACAAACAAAGACACCAGTCCTGAAATTCTAAGACCAAAAAATTCAGAAAACTGACCAACTTTGGCAAACTTACATCTCTTGCCCATCCCGCTCACCAACATGCCCCCTTCCTGGAACACATATTCACCCTTTCTCACCTTCTGTCATATACTTCAGCAACTGGTCACCACCCAGTAGAGTCTCAAAATTGGGAATTTCCTCAGCAGTGATTTGATTGACACGCCCCTCAACTGCCTGTCGCTTGCGTTCAATCCGAAAGTTCAGGTCACCAAACCAGAAAACACAATCAAAGATGGCTGTGACGTCCGCTGGGAGAATTAAAACATCAAATTCTGTCAGCTTTGTTAGCATGGTTGGCATATTTCAGAGAAGACTGACTGAGACTGAAACATACACATTTATGTTTCCAGCCATGGCATGTTTTTTACTTTCACTGTTATACATTTAATTAGACTCTACTAAGACCTTGCAAAGCTGATTGTAAGTTATTTAATAGAATCAAACTGAATGAACTCAACTATGAATAAAATCCCATTTTCTGTCTATGCAGGAAGGAGAATCACTCCTTGCTCATATTCTCCAAAGAACTCCTGCAGTACTACTCTCCCAAGAGTTTCAACAGTGAGAAAACCTTTTACTAAATATCATAAAACATTAACAAAAACCATCACCGATCACATAATACTAACAAACACCAATGTCAAAAATCATACAGCAGTAATACAAACCATTACCAAAGATCACATACTTGTGACAAAACCAATATGAAATATCATTTTTTTTACAGTAACAAAAACCATTACTAAAGATCACATAACAATAACCAAAACCATCACCAAAGATCACATAAAATGAACACCGATGCCAATTAACAATCACACACTCAAACTCATCTGTAAGCAGAAATAACTAATTTCAACTGTCCCATAAAAACAAACCTGGTTTTTTCGGTGCGGAGGAATCCTGTGTGTTTCTGGGAAGTCGCATTTCTTGGATGACCTTGAAATAATCCCCAAGACGATACTTCTTGCGTGAGTTCTCATTGTCTCTGTCAGCTGGTGAAAGGACAAGTAATAAAAATTAAAGGCGAATTTCCACACTATATCTCTGTTTGTCGGGCATTCTTTGTCTCCGATGGTGAAAACTGGTCTTGCCTTAGTTTGAAACTGAAGGAGAATTGTTCCTCATTTTGTTTTGTTTGTATTTTGTACATGGTTCCTCATGCCTGACTCATTTGAAAAGTTTGTATCTGAAATTGGGAATGGAAAGAATCACATCTCTCATATCACAGCCAAGATCGTAACTCATGTGGATCAATAGATATAGTGAAAAACTGAACTTTGGATCGTCACATTAAACTTAAAGGCCCATCTTACTTTAAGTGATGTGACACAGAAATAACAAATCATGAATGGAATATTACAATCTTAATTGGGTGTCTCTCCATTATCAGGAACAGAAACTTAAAGACACAATAACCATCCACAATACCATCAATAACACAGGGATGTAAGTGGCCTTTCAGTAGAAAAGTAAGAAAAGCCTCAATGGAAACTATCTGTATGCTTACTTGTAGTGAAGCACGCCTACAGTGAATCAGATCAAGGGATATACTGGAACAAAGGTACTTGGAATCCTAAGACCAAAAACTTGGCAATCGCACATCCTTGATAATGAGCAGTATGACAACCGAATCACCCACATTACAAACAGAACAACATCAGCAGTTGGAAGAATGATATCAACCACATCAACATTATTAACAAAGACATCAACACTTTACATATGCAACGTTACTCACAGGTCAAATGGCAGTTGATGAACAAGTAAGATGTACCAAACAAGGTAAAGCTGATTCCAATGGCTCCTTTCGTCTTGATCATTGTCACAGCTCGCAGTGAAACCACATCATCTTCGGGGGCTGTGAAGTTATTGGAAATAGCTAAACAACTCTCCCATCAGTAAATATCCAGCAATGACCGAAAACTTTCCATAAAAATTATGAATACCATCAGTCAATATACTGTTTAAGCCCAAATTGTAAACTACAGTACTTTCTAACTACCCTGTGTCTGCCAGATACACTCTTTCAACTGTAGCATTTAGGAAAAACCAAGGATTCATCATGCTACTCTTCCAGTATAGCAGTAAATTGCAGCAATTGCAAAAAAAAAATAAAAAAAATCCTTCATCCCCCCATCACTATACAGAATCACTGTTATCTTTGTATATCACATAGTAAGTAGGTAGGTAATAATTAACTTGTATAGCGCTCAAATCCACAAAAAAAGACATGCTCTAAGGCACTGAAGATAGACATTATACATCTTTTTTACCATAATCACAATCAATTGACTTTTCCTGCAAACTGCATTTTAAATCTGTTTGTTTGAAAGAAGTCCAAATGACAGTTTTCAAGAAAAACTGACTTTGATTCAGCTCATGGTAAAAGAGACACACTATAATTACAAACATCTCAGACTTACTGGAGCAGAACCAGATCAGATCTCGGCGAATGTAGATTACCAGGTGTAGAGAACCATGAGATACAGAATGGTACATGACATGGGATGGCCCAAGAGTTTCCTGCAGTTTTATCTCCCACTCTTTTCTGAAAGGAATTACCAAAGGATGTTATCAGTAACATGAAATAATGTCCACCAAAACCAACAGTGTCTGCGCTGGTATTGTTTGTCTATAAGATGTACTGGTAAGTGACATTGGTACTTTAGAATGCAAATTATTTGAATTTTCCATGATGCTCTCATTCATTTTCTACACTCAGACTGTTAAAAATTATTTAACCCTTTGGGATCCAGGGTATATAGGATGTTACCCGTCTAGAAAGACAAGGGTTCATAGGACAAGACATGATAATGTGTTTACAACAGGAAGATCCACCTTTGATATGTACAGATCCGCAGAGTTTATGAGACAAGCATTCTGACTGGCGACAAGACCATGACACGACGTATCTGAACTGCTTTCTCACTGGGCACAATAATGATAAGAATGTTGCTGGGGCACGTAGCCTAATTCAAAGCCAAACAGAGAAAATACAGAGTTGTGTTCACTGTTTAGCAATGGCTTATAATGTAGAATTCCATGTTCCCCTAACAAAAGCCTAATGATAATATGCAATTATTTCAGGGAATGTGTCTATTTGTAGCTGTAAAGAAGACCAGAAAAAATCCTCACTTGTTCATGGCATTTTCCTGAGTCCCTATGGCGTAGATATCCTGAACATAATCACACTTCTCAGGCAGAATGAAGTCATCCAATGAAGTTGTGATATCCTAAATGCAGAATTTGTCAGAATATAAAAAAACAAAAGTTGTCAACAAAAGATATCCTTTTGAAAACATGAAAGTGCTGGAAACCTGAAAATAAAAATATGAAAAAATAAGGGGGGGGGGGGCAAGAATGGTGTCCCTGGGAGAAGCACGAAAAGATGTGAAAATGAAAAAAAAAAAGCAACTTATTTTGCAGGGAAAATTTTGGAGAAAGCTGTGGGTATTTAAATGACAAACTTTAGCCAATTGCTTATTATGGTCACCCTCTTTTAGTGTGAAGCACAAATCATCCCTAAATCTTTACTCAATAAACTTTTATCACATTCTTTAATTTCCTTTGAATGTAAAACAGCAGTGACAAAATCTAAGGTGATTTCATGTACATGTACATTCTTTCATTTTGACACTTAAGATCTGTAGTCTGGCCGTCCAGTTCCTTTTCCTTTGCATTTCTAATATTGTTTCCATATTATTTCTTTGGAGAGGCTTTGCCACATCCAACTTTTTTGTTTTCTTTGGCCACATTTTGACTTTGTTTCAAGCCTTGCTGTGACCCAGATTTTCTGTGTTTTTGTTATAATATTGTGTTTTGGGGATGTATGCAAAACGAGATATGAAAGCTGCTGACACAGATGCAGAGTCCTGAGATGGCCTTGCAGATGACCACATGGAGTGGATAAGCACCATGAGGCCACTGTTTCAGGACAAGGGAAAGAAATTAATGAATGAAGCAGAAAAGCACAGTGTAACCCCAGACAGATCTACAATCATCCGCAGACACCACCACTGCAGGAGAAACTGTCATTCCTGCATTGGACTGTTCAGCCACAAGTGTCGCTGCTCCAACAGAGCAACAGTCAAAACAAGTTGAATGCAAAATTTCATGGGTAAATGGATCAACTCCCACCCACCTTCAATTCATTCATGTTCCATGTGCCCACCAGAATGTTGACTTTTCTCTCTGGGAAATAACGCTCCAGTTCCTCCATTCCTAGCATGGCAGGTGATCCACTGCCAATACTACCCTCCAGCAAACTCCTGTACAAAAGGACAGACACGAAAACAGATTAACATTATAAAGTTATCAATTAATTGTGACATTAGTATGATTTCAAAAGCAAAAACCACACCCTACATGTCATCACTTCCTGAAACTGAACTAAAACACTTGACAAATGATCAGCAAATGCACTAAACTACTACAAATAATCCCCACCACAGAAAAAAAGAGTAAATGGTGTAATTAAATAAGATAAAACGTGATCTTCAAAAAGAAGTTGTATCTGGCAAACTGTTGTGGGTCTTGCGTGACTGTTAGTGATAGCATAAATTTTCTATCTTCTCCTCACCGTCAAGTCAGAATAAATTATCTGATATGTTATTTATAGTACATCTGACTTAAAAACTGAGTACACTAATCCAAAATCATGTGAAAATTAGTTTACATATCAGTACTGAGAGTGAGAACATAAACTATGACAGAACAAGGTACATGTATACCAGAAAAATTCCACTGGTAGAATATTAAATTTATTTGGGTGAATCTGCTGGTCTTGGTTTCTAGCACAATGTATTCAATTCACATTCTCAAACTGTCAAGAAAAAACTCCAGTAAGACACAGTACTGCTGACTAGACATAGAATCTGAGTTGGCATGGTAGCATGGACAAGGATTTGGGAATAGGTGATTAGTTAATAATTTCCTGGATAGTTCACAGTTACCATATTTTCAACATGCTGTAAAAGGCATTGCGCATTCCATTCTCTGAGCCATCAAAATAGAAGGGTGATTTCTTTCTACTTTATATATAAGGCATCAAAAATATTTTGGAGGACAGTATAACTGTGTTGTTCAGTTTGGATTCTAAAACTTGGAATTCAAGATGGAATTCAAAGACACTGACAGAAACTTAGTGCCTCTGATGTGTGTAAAAAGTTGCAAAATTATGTCATGCAAGGGGAATCAAATGCTACTGATGAACGGCCACTGTCAAACTAAGGTTTCACTGGAAAACCTTGTGTTTCAGGCAAAGTTTTGTGTTTAAGAAGCTAACCTTTACCATACTAAAGTACGATACAGATCTTTTACCTCACAGGTTTATACTCACCTTGACCTTGCTTCTTTGGTAGTTATGACAGGTAAAATGCTGCCTGATGTAAAGGATTTTTGTGATGTGCGATCTCCATTACTGTGAGTGCCTGAATCTGACTTCCCCATGGCAGTACCAGTGCGACCTGACCCAGTACTGGGACGGACATTTGGATCAATTTTGTATGTTGTTCTAAGACTCTGAGATGAGAATTCTTCAGGTAAGGGTGGTGGGTGTGACTTGGGGCTGATGGGGTCAAGACGAGCTGAGTTCGGGGGTGAGGAGAAAGAGTGAAGTGTCAATGGTGAATCACAAGTAAACAAGACCTGGGTGGATTTGTTGCCGTTTTCTGCATCTGCCAACAGTACACGTTCATAATGCATTTGCAAGGCATCCACAGTCTGGTCCTTCATGTCTGTGGCAGAGTCAGAACCAAGCTGACTTGCTGCATGAACTGGGCTTGAGGAGACACTGATTTTGTCTGGTGAAGAGTTTAAATCAGATTTCGAAGATGGCAATTTCTGATTTTGATGTGATGATGGACTTTTGCTCCTAGATCTGTTGGCTGATTTTAGATATTTGTCTCTTGGAGACTGTGATATTGTCAAATCATCAGCTTTTGCTATAGACGTGATGGAAGACGCGTTGCCATTGTTATTTGAATTGGCACTAATGTTTGTCAAGCTGCGATTGATGGGAGGTTTGCCAGGATCTGGATCTCTGGATCTGTATTTGTCTTCTTGACTCTTGAAGTTGACATCAGAATCTCTAGAACTGCGACGTTTCAACAACCTGTCGCCATGTATGGCTTGGCCAGGTATTCTTCGAGAAGATTTGTCTCCACTGTTAGTTATAGCACCATAAGCAGTTTCAGTAAAGTTTTGTGGTCCATTGCTAGATGTCTTTATGTTGTCATTGACTGCTGAAGTAAATCCATCAGTGATCACATTACTTTTTTCTTTTTTCTCTTCAACTTCATCACCAGATGAGCCAGGCTCTCGTATCCTTTTCTCTCCCTTGCCTGCTAAAACAAAACCTCTTGGAGTGCGTGGATTTGATCGTGGTGTGCGTGGTGTAGACGGTGGTTTGGGAACAAAGCTACTTTGAGAGATGGCAGAATCAATGGAATCAGGCAAGTCACCTGCCATTTTAAGGTTTTTGAACATCTGTAATGTAGCGCCATCTGAACTGCCACTGTCTTGCCTGTTCCATCCACTGGGGTCACCAGTGTTCTCTATTTTGTCATTTCCCTGGTTGGAATTTTCTGTACTTACTTCAGATGACCTCCTTCCCCGAGGCTTTGGCTTAGGTCTACTATCTTTTCTTGGAGCAGCAACCACTTCTGGAGGATCTTTCGTTGAAAAATGATACACCTCTGGTTGAGAACCAGTAGGTTCTTTATCAGGTGGTGAATTCTTCACTTCCTCCTTTTTATTCAAATCATTTTTGCTTTCTGATTGTAAAGACAAGGCTGATCCCAACTCTCTCTGTTTCTTCTCCTTCAGCTTTGTTAACGTACTCTTTTTCTTTGTCCGCGATTTGGTGTTTTCTGTCTTCATTAATTTTCCTTCCTCGTCATCCACAATTTCCATTTCAACTTCACTCCTCTGCATGTTTCTGGAAAGTCGACGTTCAGTCCTTCATGGCAGGACCAACATTAACAAGTAATTTGTTCCCATCTATCCCACAGTCTTCTTTGGTCAGCATATGTGTCAGTTAAGTCTTGATTGGCTGTAAAAAAATGAAGATAAATTAATATCAAATACATGATTACTGACTTCCTCTTTCATTGAAACTGATTAAGATTTCTAAAAACAACATTAAGTTTGCAGTATGGTTATTAGAGAAATTAAAATGTAGCTGTTGCTCAAGGAACAGATGGTTCCAAAATACTGAAATGAACATTTGTGAAAATCAAAATTACTCCATGGGGAAGCTCACTAAAAATGCCAAATACAGTCAACTGCCACTGACTGTATTTCCCTAGATGACATAGTCCAGATTGATTCAGAACTGAAACCCTTTAAGAAAAGACCTATTAGGCGACAGATTTACCTATGGAATCAGACAGACGAAAATAATTTGAAAAGGGAGGCAGCAACTTTTGGCACTTTTTTCATGAAATACCACTCTTCAAAAACTGACGCAAACAAACTCTGGGACTGTATCAAGTTAAATTTGAACATGATCATGGAAAATGTCCCAACAAAAAATGTCATCCACAAAAATTCACCAACCCTGGATAAATACTTTAACGAAAAGATTAGTTCGGAAAAAATATAAATGGTTCAAAAAAATGAAACAGTGCAACTCCGAACGAGTGAAAAACAAATATCTAGAAATTAAAAGATTGACACAGAAAGAATGCCGGAAAGCTCATAATAATTATATCCATGAGATGATAAGTGATTCATCTGATAACAGTAAAAAACTTTGGAGATACGTGAAAAGTAAAAATAAAGAAAACTTAGGAGTAGCCGCACTGAACGATGAGAGAGGGCACCCACAGCAAGATGCCCAAAAAAGAGCCAATATCTTAAATACTCAATTTTGTAAGGTCTTTTCCGACCCAGGGGGAGTCTTCTCGGGAGAGCTGAGTGATGCCAAACTGCCGGATATGGATGAAATATTTGTCACAGAAAATGGAGTACTGAAACTTTTGGAAAACCTTAACGAAAATAAAGCTACAGGGCCTGATGGAATTCCCGCCAAATTACTGAAACTCTGTGCCAAGGAAATTGCCCCTGTTTACACTTTGTTATTTAGAGCTTCAATTGAACAAGGAAAAATACCGGAAGACTGGAAAAAAGCAAATGTAGTACCCATTTTTAAGAAAGGAAATAGAGCTAGTCCTGAAAATTATAGACCAGTCTCCCTGACATCAATATCTTGTAAACTTTTAGAGCATATCTTGCATACCAGCATCATGAAGCATCTCGAGAAACACTCAGTTTTAACACATGTACAGCATGGTTTTAGAAAACACAGGTCGTGTGAGTCCCAGCTGGTCACAACTTGCAATGATTTTGTTAATAACTTGAATAACAACAGGCAGACTGATACCATCTTATTAGATTTCAGTAAAGCCTTCGATAAAGTGCACCATGCTAGCCTCTTGACTAAACTAAACCATTATGGAGTTAGAAACAGTACTTTGAAGTGGATTAAGTCTTTCTTAGAAAATAGAACACAGATAGTCGTCGTTGATGGAAAGTCATCCAATCCTGCAGCTGTTCTCTCGGGAGTACCCCAGGGTACTGTAATGGGCCCCTTACTATTCCTAGTTTATATTAACGATATGCCAAGTAAGATCTCTCCAGGCACTAAATTACGACTGTTTGCTGATGATAGCCTCCTCTATAGAACAATAAACTCAAAAGAAGATACGGAAATTTTACAGAAAGATCTAGACAGTCTACAAAAATGGGAGAGGGACTGGCGTATGGAATTCCACCCCAATAAATGCCAAGTCCTGAGAATTTCAAATAAAAAACACAACATCACCTCAGACTACTTTATGCACGACAAAAAATTGAGTGAAACACATGAGGCTAAATATTTGGGAGTTACATTGGACAGAAAACTTACATGGAACCAACACATTAATAACACATGTAACAAAGCAAACGGTATACTAGCATTTCTAAAAAGGAACATCTCTAACTGCGATAGGAAAGTAAAAGAAAAATGCTATAACACCTTTGTGAGGCCCTCCCTAGAGTATGGCTGCAGTGTCTGGGACCCCCACTGTCGAATAAACATAGACCAACTGGAAAGGGTCCAGAGGAGAGCTGCCCGCTTTGTGACAAATGACTATACTAGAAGTAGTAGTGTAAATAAAATGATGAGAGACCTCGAGTGGACACCATTAGAAGAGAGGAGAGCAAAAAACAAAGTAAAAATATTTTATAAAGGCAGGGAAGAAAATATCCATATCCCACTGAACCACCTCACCATTAATACCAGAGGCAACAGAAGGAATAATATAAAATATAACATCCCAAGCTCACGGGTTAACAGCCATCTTTATTCTTTTTACCCTAATGTCATCAGGATGTGGAACAACCTCCCGGCAGAAGTCCAAACACTATCGTCTGCAACGACTTTCGACAATGAATTTAAGAACATTATTATCCGTTGCAGCTACCATTGTAACTAAAGTGCGGGTTGTATTTCTGTGCACAATCTGGAAACCAAGAGATATTTATACCAGAGTTATATATACAAAAGACTTTATACAACTAATATATTTTTAAATGGTCTTAACATCTATGTAAGGTTTTACCCTGCTTTTAGCCTCAGAGGAGCGACGTTGAGTCGCATATACTATAGTGCAGTTGGGGAATCGTCTTATAGACGAACCAACTATAAA
The DNA here is from genome assembly GCA_963931925.1 of Onchidella celtica. Taxonomy (NCBI): domain Eukaryota; kingdom Metazoa; phylum Mollusca; class Gastropoda; order Systellommatophora; family Onchidiidae; genus Onchidella; species Onchidella celtica. The sequence goes on from OZ007577.1 coordinate 40,536,939, forward strand.
AGAAGAAGAAGAAGAAGAACTATACAATGTCGTCGAGGGATAAAAAAAAAGCTCAACACATCCACTGTTCAACTCATCTGTCACCAACCCAATGTCAGGGGATATAACCACTACTAGCTTTACATTTAAGGGTGGGGTGTGTGTGTGTGTGAAACACATTCTAACTGACTGCAATGGTCGGCCAGTGTATTACAGTTTCTAATCTTGGCTCGCCATTCATAAAATCATAAACTAGATGATAGGATGCGATATATGAATTTGAGATATCCTTTAATGTCTGTGCTTAAAATCCCCATCCTACACTAATGGTCAAGCCCGCTGACCGGATCAGTGACCCTACTCACTAGGGAATCTTATCTAGGTCGCACTGACCCTCGCCGATTAACACACTACCACTGTGCACGTGGTTTTTATCTGATCGGTATGAAAACATTCACTGCTATGCCTTATCACACTTGATAATGAATTAACCAACAAAACATTTGTCTCTAAGTCTCTAACCAATGATTTGATTTATGATATGTAATAAGTGTGATAACTAGCCACGCCCCCCAAGTGCTAAACAAATGGTTTCATCCGGATTAGCACATAGTAATGAACCAACATGGGTATTTGGAGCAAAGGTCATTTCAGGGCTTGTTTCTGATTGGTTCTTAGACACAGACAAATCTAGATGATAGTCAGCTCAGGAGAAAAATGAGAAAGTATTGCAAATGTGTTGAGCAACATTTCGCATGTCGATGCTACACCTTTTGATAGTGTGAGGAGAGCCTTTGAAAGTTCTGTCTTTGTGATTCTGATCAGTGGTTCACTGACGTGGTCGGCCAGTCAAAACACCTGCATGCTGCTGGCTTGACCACAGGCCACTAGACCTGCTCTGGACTTAGGACCTGCATGCTGCTGGCTTGACCACAGGCCACTAGACCTGCTCTGGACTTAGGGACTAGCCCATCGGCGATTCCCTTGCATTTGGGGTTGGGTCGCGGTATTTTTGAAGTATGCGTGGCAGAACGGCTGAGATGGAGGGGCACTGTCCATGACACTGTGTGTGTGTGTGTGTGCAGTTGTATGCATCCACGTGGACCCACCATCTGCATGACTGTGCGTGAAAACAAAGAGAGACCTTGGAGCGGGGAAACTCTATGGAGAGGACTAGACTAGCTTAGCCTATCAGTGTGCTTTAATGTATACACTGTATTACCTCACCAACAGGGGAGTGTCGGTGTCGGGTGGTTGAGGTGTCAACTCAATTTCATTGGTCGGATAATCGACATCAACTCATCCGCTTGGCATTCAAGAATTGGAATAAGAGATGTGACGGAAAATCAAAGTTAAAACAGGCGTTGCGACGCTTGAGTTGAAGTCAACTAATGATGTAATGGTGCTGATTCCACCAAAAAAGATCAACTCAAGAGAAGTTCACCTCATGTGAGTTCAACTCAAGTGAAGTCCACTGGTACATTCAATTCAGTTGATAAAAAAATTAATCCATTACGGATTCTTCAATAACTTCTATTGATGGCAATGTAATAAAGCAATGAGTCGGTGATACTACAAAATTGAACAGAGTTAAACTAAAATATCTTTTGAAGAAGTAGCATTCATGCATGGACACAGTTCAGAGGTGAATAGGAAATACCACAAAGTTAACAGAGTGAACTGATAGGTTTTCTCCCATTTCCCTCTCTTAGTTTACAAAGAAATGTAAAAGGCTACACTTATTTGCAGATGAACTGGATCTTATTCACAGATGGATATTTGGTTATGAAAGAGCTCCTTTGGATCACAATTCTGGCTTGTTTTGTCAAACAATTAGGCTCTTCACTTGGTAGATGACTTGATTTGAAGTAACGAATGGTGTTTCTTATCGTAATAACGCACCAGGTTGTCTGGATTTTAGCAATACTTATCGGTTCTCATGTCCTCAGCAGCATTAGAGAAACGCTGCATAGTAATGCTTTTACAGATTCCCGGGTGGTATGCTGATAAGTAAACTCGCATGCCAAGACGGTAAGGGCGGTTTGAATCTCTGCAAAAAGCTGATGATTTTCTTTTGCCTGCTACTTTTTTTTTTCTGTTTCTCCCCCTGATGATTGTTGCTTTGCTCCAGAGTATGAAATAGCGAAAAGGAATTTTTTTTCTTTCAGATAATACAGTAGACAACGGTTAAACAGAAATCGGCGGGACCACGGGTTTGTTTTCAGTTTAGACAGAGTTTCGGTTTAGCGATAGGAGGCTTGACAAATGCCAGTTTCAAGAGAGGCCACCCAAATCACTATCATAGAGGACAATAATGTAAGTGCACAGGCTAAACAGACTCAACACATCTTCGCTCGCTCTGTTTTTGACTGAGAACGAGGATGAGCGATTGCTCAGGCCAAGGCACACTCGAAGCATGGATGTGCGAGTGAATGTGGACTAACTCTCGGAACAGGGAGACATGCGTATGGACGGACAGTACAGAACCGCCGTCCCGCCAATCTCGTTACCGTTACCGTACACGCTGCCATGAATGCACTGTCCACGATAACTAGTGTTGTCTCTCTGATGTCATACATTTTACGTGAAAGGTCACTCGCGATGCGCCAGACGTAACGTCTGCTGAAGTCTGATTTCCGACCCGTGAGGTTATATGCCTCCCTCCCTCTCCCCTTATCCTTGTAGTGCTGCCGCTCCCATGTAGGCCTATACTACCTGGTAGAACGAAACGTGCTCTGCTTTTTGTGTTTTTTTTTTTTTTGAAGGGGGGGGGGGGGGGGGGGGAGGAAGTGTAGTAGTGGGGTGATGCAGTGACTTGACTCAATCTATGGCAAATCACAGTGGACTGGCCTCTGAATCCAGCTGTTTTCTTTTCGGTTTAACCATAGGGTTATTTTGGTTTAGCGCTAGTTTGTTAACAAAGATAAAGAGGAAAAAAATCGGGCATTCTTATTTTCCTTCAGTTCAGCGCTAGTTTCGGTTTAGCCATTTTCGGTTTAACCGTTCTCCACTGTATTAGCCAATTTTGTCAGGTGGGAAATCACAGAGAAAGTCAGACAGAGAAAATATAAATGAACTAAACTTCCATACAAACAAAAAAGTAATAAAACAAAACATGATAAATAGCTGAAGCAGAAAACCCCAAAATATATTTTTAGTAACTATGGGGCAGATGTGAGCTATTGTAGAAGAGAGATGAAATTTTCAGTTCACACTGATGACAGTGGAACTTCGTTATAACGAGAGGTCATGTTCCACCAAAAATGTCTCGTTATACCCGAGGTCTCGTTTTTCCAGGAAATAGTAAAAACAGGCAAGGTAAGGGATTGAAATGCCCCACTGTTTTTTATGGTTACCTCCTTTGTTAGCATATCCTGTCCATCATCGTATATAATATCAAACTGACAGCAGATCTCGGCCTTCATATCGGTAGGCCCTACATTTTTTTCTTTTTGTGCTGACAGTAACCATGTTTCGATCAAATTACGAGAGAGTCAGATGCAAAAGTTAGAGAGAGACAAGTACGTTTGTTTCCGGTGGTTTCTCGTGCTGTATCATTCAAAGTATGGGAACAGACTGGCCACATGTTTGTGACACAGGGAGTTGACAAAGGGCTTATGCTGCGTGGTGATTAGTTACAATCAATGACCGTGCTATATGTAATAATTATCTCACATCACAAGTAGTGATCAGACAGTGCACGTGTCTGACGAAGCTACACAGTTGTAGCCTATATGGCCTGCCTCACAGTTCGTCTCCGTGAACAATGAGTCATCCCTTTGAACTGACTGCATGTAGTGCTGTCACAGCACATGGTCAGTAGGGAGACGAAGCATACTAGGTCTAAGCACAAGATGGCCAGGTGGGGCGACAACTTGCAAGGCGGGTGTGGTGTGCAGGTAGTAACAAACAAAGAAGAATACATGTCGTTATTGTGTGACTCCCAACACATTGTTCTAGCCACCACCCCCACTATTTGCCTTATGCACTCAAGATGAATCCTCTCGCTATAGCAGATGCTTTGATTATTGATTGCCGTTATTCAAATATTTTATTATATAACTCATACAGAAGAAAAAAACATGGATTTAAAATGTTCTAGCAGTTGGCAAAGGTCTCATTATTAGCAGTGACGTTAAACATGATGGGCAACTGTAAAAGAAATCATTTACATATCCCCGTTCAATGAACAGGAATAAATAAAAGAAGTAATAATCAGTTTCCCCACAACATCGATTTTGCAAAATCCTTAGTTAATAACAACATATGTCTGTTTACCTAAATGCCTCCCTGAGGGGTCAACAAACTGTAGGGGTTTGGGGAGGGGGGTGGATGGGGAGGTCATCTGATCTATTTATTAGCTATTCTGTTTGGTAAATTCTTCATCAGTCCCTTGGAATTAATACTGGATAATAATAAAAGGGTGGTGCTCCGCCTGTCTGCGCCAGTCAAGAAAACACACTAAAGAGGGGACTTTTGAGCGGGCTTATCATAAGGTTGGGTTTAGTATTTGTATGCGACAAAGAAAGAAGAAAGAAAGAATGAAAGCGTTGGTTAGGGGAGGTCTTCATCATATTATGTTTTTTAACTTTTTGGTAAGTGGCACGGACGGGGGAAAGACCTTCCTAATAAAATATGAAACGAAATGGAACTACATCAATATTTATGGATAATGTAATAATATGAACAAGCATCATATAAAAACGATTAGATTCAGCTTTTTACTGTTACAACAGCAGAACTTTCACAAATTTAAACCAAAACGAATGTTCTCCAAAGCAAAAGTCATTATTTGGAACTAACTCTACATTTTCTGGGAGGAGTACCTTACTCGAGCGCCACTTTCACTGTTATCAATTTAAACACATGGAATGGTCAGATGGACCTGGGGGCGTGAGGGTCTAGTCAGTTTGTATCAATGGGCGGTAGTCAGATTGACTAATCAGGCGAAAAGGGGCTGGGGTAGTTGTGTTTAGTTAGTTTCTGGTCTTTGGCGCTCGAGTACGGAACTCCTTCCCATTTTCTATTCCAAGATATCACATCAAAAGTAGGTGTGTAGATCTAGAACAAACTGCCTAAAGATAAAGAGTGCCAGCACCCAGATGATACACATTCATGAACAAACATCCAGCCAGCTCTGCCATAAGGGGGAAAAAATCAAATCTATCATCTTTCAAAAAAGAACTGAACCTTTGCGGTAAAACGTCCTCTAAGTGGAAACTTTCTTCTTCTTCTTCTTTCGTTCACCAGTTTAAATCTGTAGTTCTTTTAAGAAAATCTACGGTTTTCTGCAGTTCTGGAAACTCTCTACAAGCTGATCAGCCAGGATTCGACGATGACAACTCGTTGCTTAGATTTTAGTAAACAAATCAGGCAAGGATTACCAATTTCGATCATCCGGAACACTGGGCGACTGGCGTGACATGAGCAGCAGACGGCACACACTGGGGAATCGGTGAAATGATGGCGACATGCACCATGTGCACTATTTCTCTCCGAGTTTCAGCCCATCCGTTATGAGTCTGATTGGTTCTGATGGTCAAGACCAGTACAGGTCGTTTGTGACTTTTTAAGACGTATGATAATTGTACAATACACTGCTGTGCCTCAGTTGTCGAGGTAAACAGGAATGTACCTTAATGTCAAAGCGCATGCGCATATAATGGAAAGAATGTTGGATCCTGTTTATTGTTACGACCATTTCCAGAAGTTGACCCAACGAAACTTGTAAGTAACTCAATCACTACCACCAGAAAAGCAACAAAACAGTAGCACTATCCCAAAAACATAATTCTGACTTAAATGCCCATAGTTTCGAGGGATTATTCAAGTCTTTGTCGTAAAATATGCTGTTGTCGTCAATGGACATACTTTCCTTGACATCAAACTTCACTAAAATTTAAAAGAAAATATTTTTCAACAGTTTCGCAAAAGTTATTGTGTACTATAAGAAAAATTTTTTTTTACAACAAGTCATTGAAAAAGTTTTTGAAAATTGTTTCTTTTAATAAAGAACCTTGCCATTGAATATACTTTGAACGTGAATGTATGATTAACGGAAAAGCGGAAGAAAAAACTTTAGCGTGCTTGCCAACTGCAAATTTGTTTATCGAACCGGGGTACTGCGAAGTAGGGCGTGCAGTGTCAAGACATCCTGTGAGAGGAATACTTCTATAAATACGGAGGCTTTAGCAGAGGAAGTTATGCTAGCGGGTAGGCATATCTCTGCGAACTATCACAGAGAATTAGATGAATCATGTCAGAGCCATGAGTGAAGAAAATGGCCAACATGAATTTAATTTCTTTCTAGACAAGCAAATTCAACAGAAACTGTTAGAAGCAGACGACGAAGTTTTAGCAAGAGAAGCACAGTCAACTCAGAATTTTTCAAAGCAAAAAGCAAGTGGCAACACTGCAATCGGCTCGAATTCCGTAAGCAATGTTGTGAATAAAAATAACAATTTTAATTCAAGTAAACTTCTGAAGGAGTTTCAAACTTTCCCTCTTTGTGGATGGTGGGTGAAACCTAATGTTGTTTTCAGGAGAACAGAAGATATTTCTTCCAAATCGAAAGGAAATGCTGTGGCCAGCAACAGGGAGTCACTCTTATCCCGTGATGCCAGGAGCAGGCCTCAGCTGCCCCAGGAATTTGTGTTCAGACACTACACTGATCCAAGACGTTACATTGAACAGTACAGACGTGAGCATGTCTGCTATGATACAGCTAACTCTTCAGCAACCCGAAGTGAATTTCTTGACTCTCGCAGATTTTATGCATATAACCAGTATTCGCCTCTTGCAGTTTGTACACAGAACAGTGTGTTCCAGCAAAGCTCAACACTGCCCCCTCCATATCAAGAACCTTCATTTGTACAAAACAGTGACCAGCCATACTTGCAAAAACAGCAAAGTGCACCAACCATCCAGTATACAAACAGACGAGACCAGCAGCGTCAAACCATTCATGCAACTTTACGAAGCAACAGTCAACACAAAAACAAACCATCAAACACACCTTCAAACAAAACTGACACCACACAGATATCTGAGCAGAAATCAGATTTGTCAGACTCATCACAAAGTAGGGATTGCTCAAGGAGAATGGGTTCCGCAAAAGAATCAGCATCCGCTCCAGCAGTCAATGGTTTATCTGTTAAGAAAAATTTGGCCAACAAGATGAACATGGTTGCTCCAAATTCTGCTCGCAAACTCAAGTCAAATCCACAAGGGTAAGTCCAAAATTATTTATGCTGTCTAGTAAATGTACTGAAAAATCACTCTTCAAATATTCATGCATCGTTTGATAGTATTACCATGTAAAATTTGGGTATTCTAAGAAATTTAGACATACACAACAATTAATTCCATTGTTTGGAAATATAATGTGCCAGCATTAATTCTTTGATGACTTCAGAGCTTAGAAAAATGTGTTGTTGTTTTTTTACCTTTAAAATGATTACAGATTAATGCTTGATGACAAAATGGGAGTTACATGGCAAATTGTACAAATTGTAACATGTGAGGTTGAGGTTTATTGATGTAATTCATTATAGAGTATTTATTCCTCTGCTGCCGACTTTTATCTTAACCCAACTAACATCCCTTCATCAATTCGATATATAGAATTGTTAAGGATTTTGATATGGTTGGTAGGAATCATAGTAGTGCAGTTGGGGGAATCGTCTTCTAGACGTGCCAACTATGAAAGAAGAAGAAGAATCCCTAAGGTGCAGATTTCCTGCATGAAACTGATAGTTGCACAATGTTGTAACTGGGAAATTTTTTAGGAATGATGTCTTCATATTGAAGACAAATAGAGAATAATAATATAGAAATAAACAATAGTAAAACCGAAGTCGGTGGCAGTCATTAACATAGTAATATGTGAGCGAGCCTCACTAACCTCAATGGAAGTCGCATTTTTTTCAGTTTTGAGTTATGAATATCACCATGAAGCATGAAATCTTACCTTCATTTGGTCTAAAAATTATGGCAATGCTCCTTTTTATTGCAAAGTTATTGCTTTTTAAAGACACCTACCCCCCTGTCAAAAACGGAAGTAACTTCTGAGAAAATCACTATTAAAGATGGAGGAGCAATTTTTGCTCTATTTGAGATGGGTGGCCTTCTATCTCCCCAGCAGCGGGTACTTATAATTAACCTTTGAAATTTTGCATGTCCATGCCAATATGCTGTGAAAATTTTGTGACAATAGATTCATTAATTTTGAAGTTCTTGGGAGTTCAATAAACCCCGTTATTGCTGTGATATTTGATGTTAAAGACAAAATTAAAGGCATTGAAAGCAATATTTATCATATTTAGAGGCTGATTTGAGGCCTAATATTTTCACAGAATATAAAAAAATGATTGAACTTCAAGCATCGACCAAAGTAAAAAAAAATCATCAAAAATCGGATATTTGTGTTTCATCGTGATTTTCTCCTTTTGGTCCAGTCCGACTGCCGTTGGGGTTAGTGGGGTTTGCTCACATATATCTGATACTTTAGATGAAAAAAACAAAACAAAATCAAAAAACATGCACGGAAAATTTTCTACAGCAGAAAATTTGGTTCTATGAATTGGCTGTCTAATGATTGAGTCTCTGAAATAGCAATTTGCTGATGTGGTTTCATGTTGTCCAACTTTGACATTTGGGAAACATTTCCATAATCTGTAGTACCCAATCATTTTGTCAAACTGGGTTATAAAATTCTATCATAAATTCCTTTTAGTCAACAATTTCTTAACCTAAAAACATTGAGGAAAATGTGACAGTGGCAGTGTTTATGTCTAATCTAACTGTCGGGAACAGTAAGTTAGTCCCATACATGTGTACTAAAGTTTTTAAGTGAAACTAATTTGTGAATAGTCTTTGTCTTCATAACTTATTATGTATATGTAGAACATGTACAGTTAGTAAGAAGTCTGAGCTTTTTGGTGCTACTGGAGTGAACATTTTCCAGTGGTTGCAGGAGAAAAGTTGTCAAGGGGCTAAAACTGTAAAAGCAAATATGACAGCTTATGTGATTATGTTATTAACAAATTATAATAATAAAGTCAAAAGTAAAATGGAATCTCAAAAGTGTATGATGATTATGGCATCTAACTAGCATTTAATACACAGTGTCAGCAGTGACAATCTTGAGGTGGGGATTTCTTGTATAAAACACAGCTGAAGTGCCATGTGAATGGAAGATTCCCATTGATACCTGATTATTGTAATTGTTTGTGGAACTCCATTTGAGTATGTCAAGGAATTTAACTTGTTTCCTTGAAATCTGCAACAAAAGGTCACCTCTGGATCCCAACATTAGCAATCAATTTGTGGGTCACAAATTAGGGAACCAGAGTGGGAGTGCTAGCCAGCCGAGGACACTGGACACATTAGCCTGTGTTGGAGGTAATGCTGGGGAGAAGCAGGTCAGTGGCTGATCCGCCATGCGCGTCATGTGGATGTTCTCTTAATTCTTGTTAACATATTTTCATGTTACATAATACTTGATATTTGTAAGTTGTTGTCCATCAGCTTCTTCACTGACCTAAGACTGTTTCCAGTTTGAATGTCAAAGATGCCACTGGCAAATAAAAACACACAGTCCCAGCCACATCAGCTGGATCATGATGGCTGGCTACCCACGCTATTGATCTGAAGATCTTAATAATTATTCCCAAGTCGGCAGAAGAAAATGCTCAGATTGCTAATTTTTCGAAGCATTTTTTTTTCCCTTTCAGAAACTGAAACCAAAAACTGTTTTTGCATACGGATCTACAAGTATGCATAATATCAAAATAAAGAAATTGACTCATGAGCAGATTTTACACACACATACCTTGCTAGTCATTTCTTTCAGATTTATACATATCATATGCTTGTCTGTGGCTCTGTTGAAATTTGATTGGAAGGACTTAATTACTGGTATCTTATTCTTACCCTCCATGTGTTAGATTTTCCATGAAAGGAGCACATACTGTAGAATGTTTTGGTGGTATTGTTTTTTTAAATAATGATTTAATACCTATTTGGTGTGTTCGCCCTATCAATTTTGTAATAATATTTATAGTAAATTTCATGTGAACACCATCAACCTGGTTTATGCATAATTTACATTATAGCTTTATTATTATTGCTGTTGTTATTGTTGTAGACCATGTCAATGACGTAATCAATCCTTGTTGATATTGTTGCTTATTGTTGTAAAACCTGAGTGAGTATAAATATATGTATATAAATTTGTACCTTGTGTAACCATTATATAACATTTGTTATATTATAACCTTCATACAGTGTTTATAAATTATGCAAATGCTTCTTATTTTGTTCCAGAAAAGTATCATCCCGGTATGTGCATGTTGCATGTCGAAACATTCATGTGTAATGTTTTATTGTTCACCAAAGAAAAAAAAAATTGAATTCGAAGGAATATTTGGCTCCCCATTGTATTCTCTCATGGTGTCATATTGCTGTTAGATGTTCAAACACAAAGATGGGAAAAAAATATAGTTTGAGGGAATTAAAATGACTAGACCAAATCAATGTAATGAGGTTTTGTTGAGGGGGGGGGGGGGGGATCTGCGATCTCAAAACACTAAAACAGCTGATTTGAAGATATGAATAAGCAAAGTCAAGTGGAATGCACAAGATAAATTTCACCGCAGCAAAACTCGAGAAGCTTTATCAGCATTTATATTATATTTACATATTATGAATATGATGGCACAATAGAGCAAGTAAATCAAAGCAGAAAAATGGGTGGAAAGAGATGAGATTTGGCCAAAACACAGAAAGATTGTGGGATGGAAAGAAGTGGAAAACAAAAGAAGAGACAGAGAGATTAAGTGAAAATCAATTTCTATGCTGTCAAAATAAAAGTAAATCTGTAAATGATTTTGACAGGTTTTGTTTCTTTTTGTTGTTGTTTTTTTAATATAATTTTCAAGCAGTCAAACCGGAAGCAAACAAAATATTTTTTTTTAAAATCATCTTTATCTTGTAAAGATTATCAAAATAAAATGTGAATCATCTGATGTGACTATATTTTCTGTTAAGCAACAACAAAATAGAACCAGCCTGATCTTCTTAAATTTGTTAAGGCAGCCTACATAAGATAATGTATACTACGAAAAATACAGTTCTTTAAGTAGTTCTTTTTTTTTACTGGTAAACTGAAATCCATCTCCAAGTTAACAGTTGTGCCATCATCTCCCGCCTCCGCCAGTCTGCACTGACTGTATGCAGTAATGGACAGGCAACAAAATGTAACGCACTGTACTCTACCTTCTATACATTAGAGATCATTTCCATTTACTTTCTGACATTCCTCAAATGTTCTATCTCATCTTTGTTTTTCATTCCCATGTTCAAAGATGGACAGGTATGGTATAGGTTTGCCATTCCTATGTGTGTTATCTATAGTCATCACTATTGCACACACCATTCGAAAGAGCCAGTGCTTTCTCCAGCTTATGTATTAAGATACTGTAGTTCTTATTACTACGATAGTAGGATAAATATTTACTATAGACTTTGGCTACTTGATAGTCTCGTGTGCAGCCATATATAAGTTATAACTATACTATAATTAATCATTATGGATTATATCCATCACTATGCAACACCTGAGCATCGGTGAAGCAAAATTTCGCTGCTGGCTACATTATTTTCTTGGCTCAGTTTTATCCTTGGGGGGCCAGTTTTTTAGTGAATGCAGCGGTTGGGGGGGGGGGTGACGTCACGACGATAGAAGAGTAAATAGGCGGGGACAATCTCTCTCTCTCTCTCTCTCTCTCTTTCTCTCTCTCTCTCTCTCTCTCTCTCCCCCTCTCTCTCTCTCTCTCTCCCCCTCTCTTTCTCTCTCTCTCTCTCATAACCAGTGGCGGATCTACTATGAAACTAATGAAGCCTAGGTTCAGGGCCCCTCATCCCAGAGAGGCCCCGAAGAAGCTTTTTTTAATGAGTGAATTTTGGATGTTGCCCTATTGTTGTTGGTTGCGGAGGGGCCCCAGAGCAGTTCAAGCTTCTGATCAGCCTCAGGGTCCCAAGTATGTAGGTCCGCCACTGTTCATAACAAAGATTTTGTACCGCTAGAGTTGCATGGGCCTCTGGAGATAACACAGATGAGAACTTCTCATTGCAAGTGACAGTTTATTCTCTCTTACCGGCTCTCGTTCCTGAGTCAGACCTTTACTGTATCACTGTCAATTAATGGCATGCGCTGTGATGCTGGAGTGTTGCACTATATCACTGGCATGTGCATGTATTTGGTATGCAGGGGTTGTTGTACTTCCTACTTCCCCACAACCCTAGTGTGACATGCAGCCATGCAGGAAATAATTATTATACTGTATCATTCACTGTCCAGTATCAGTAGCCTAGAGTATTGTCTGTCCCGTCCACACTTTGTGCCAGCAACTGTCTTGCCGCGATGTTTGTTGAGCTGCTCAATGTACTTGTACATACGGTACATATTATATTATATTATATTATAAAAACCACAGAAAAACTGTGGGGTCGCAACAAGGCTTAAGGCAAAGTCAAAATATGGCAAAAATAAAAAGTATGTAGCAAAGCCTCGCATGGGAAATAGACTAATACTGAAACGTCACAAGTATTTGTGCCAGACTACATAGCATTTCACCATAGCCTACCGTTTTTCCACTTTCACTAATGACCCGGCCCTCTTTATCTTTGAATCTTCAGCAGCAAGAACATTTGTATGCAGGGGGAGGGTGGGGTGTTGAGGCGTGACCCGAGCACAGAAAGAGTGTTCCTTTCAGTCTGAGAATAAAATAGATCATACAGATCGCATGTATTTGAAAGAAGAGTTCTGATATTTGGCCATGAGTTGGCCACACATTCACGTCATCTGTACTCTTATTTTCCAGGTGTTTCATGTCTCTTCTCCCCACTTTCTCTCTCTCTCTCTCTCTCTCTCTCTCTCTCTCTCTCTCTCTCTCTTTCGCCTGTGTAGCTCAAGTGCCCATTTATAGTCACACGACAGACAGTAAACACATTGTATATCAATGCCTTATGCCCAGTGAGCCACCCTCTTTGCTGTAACAGAACGTTATCCATCAATGTGTAGAGCCTTGTTTGCTTTCTACTAGGCCATATTTTCACGACCAGGCTTTGTATTCATGTCATCTATCGCCCGTTTGATCATATACAGTGCTCTATTCCGAAAACCCAGTGTCACAGAAATACGAGGCACATCAATGTAAATGATTGCCTATGTAGCCAAGCTGATTGAATGAATACGCGAAACAAGTAAAAGTACGTGATATTAAAATTTCGGCTTGACTTTTTTTGGGGGGGGGGGGGGTGTCGTCTGATCAAACTGGGTTTTCTTAGCGAAATGGGTTTTTCGAACAAGTTTCAGGACAATGCTTGCCTTGTAGGTCACATCTTTATTGGCCAAAAGGCCAGAATGACGTTTCAGAAAACCGGCGACAAATTGGTCATAAAAACTCCACCGTGAGGATTTGGGCTACGTAGCCCAAATAACCGCTACTTTAATTTTTTTGTTGTTGTTGTTGTTCATTGTGCGGTAAGATATTTTTGTTTAGCATTAGGTGGGCGGGCAGTATTAGGGTTTCTTTACTTTAGTACTTGACTGCTATTGTTTCAAACATGACGGTACTGCTGACTTTCCATTGTGCTGAGAGTGCTGTTCTGGTAACCGGTGAAGTGTTAGTTTTACATTCGAGACCGTGAACTCTGTCAATGTTGGCGCTGGGCGTTCAACCAAGGGTATTAAGTGTAGGATATGTATACCTAGTGGTACAGCTTGGCGCTTAACAGGTAGTTATTCGGAGGTCTTTGGGTTATATAAGTAAAGCTATTGATTGACAGGTTGGCCTGTGTACGATGTGACAGTGCAACCAGGCAAGCACGATCACCAGGCAATAACTGTAAGTGTAAGGCCTCACGCAGACCACACCGGGTAGAGTACATAAGACCTTTATTTCTGAATTGAGCAGCCACTTACTTGACAATAGTTAACACTGTTTACCAAAAACTTACTCATAGATGTGTCACGTAAAACAAAGTGTCACCCCCCGGACTAGACTAAGTGGTGCGATGGCATCTATTTAATGGATTTTTTGATTTAAACTGAATTCCCGACTGTGTCGGGTGTGGTAGGGCCTCTGTATGCACGTTCACAAGCCAGAGTGTGTTCTTACTTCTTGGATAAACTTTTAAACAGAATTGACATGACTCAGTCCTGATCCAGGTTAGTAACGAAATGTCATTTGTGAAAAATAAAGCATGCCTGTAATTTTCTTCTGGCCATGAGGCAGTAGAGTTCGTGGCAAAGTAAAAGAAAACCCTGTAATCGCTGATACCAAGCGTAATCTGATCGTGCAGTGCACTTTGGCTCAAGCGAGCCACCATATGGCAGACTGGTATCAGCAGTTTGGATGACCTTTTGCCAAGTGCTGTCGTTACCTGGCAACCACTGATGGCCTCTTCAGATTATCAAACAGACGAATATTACTCTCTGTCTCTCTCTCACTACATAGCCAGGTTAACGCATTGACAAGTCACGCTATGGTGTAGGATCTCTGGCTCACGTTCTAATGTATTTTGGTCAGTGAAACTGAAAGCCCATGGGAGAGGAACGGGATTGGGGGTGACTCAGCCCCGGATTTGTACTGACCACCAGCCTGTGACTGTCTTGGGGGGGGGTGACCCAGCCCTTGATTTGTACTGACCACCAGCCTGTGACTGTCTTTTGGGGGGGGGGGGGTTGACCCAGCCCTGGATTTGCACTGATCACCAGCCTTGGTGGGGGGGGGGGGGGTAACAACCCTGGTTTTTTACTGACCACCAGCCTCTGACCGTCTTTGGTCACAATAGAGAAAAGGAAGGAAAGAAAAAAAGAACCCAACCAGTAGCCCCGCAGCAATCCGACCCGTAGGATTGACGTCAAGTTTGCACAAGGACTGACATCGTTCGTATTAAGATCTACTGGTTACGACATCAGACTGACGTCGGTCTGACATAGGGAACCCGCCCCAACTGTAATCCTACCAACCTAGTGGAAATCCTGTTGTAACAGTTGATGCAAATTTCAGCACGTTATGATGGGGAGAGTCAGATGAACTGATCGTCTGCCCCTTAAAAACGAAACTGTCTCGAACTGTTGTAGAAATAAATAACAGGATCCGATGAACAATTAATACTAACTTTAATAACTGTAAACACGAGCTGATATCCACAAGTTACTTACACCTATCAGGGAAGGCACTATAATATATCTGACCACGACTAGAGTTACACCTACGACCTGCATCCATGGTTTGCACACACACTATCCTACTCGCCTGGCCCTCCTTATATATATTCTGTCCAGGAACGTTCAGGAAGCGGCTTTACCGCCCCATAAGCACGAGACAGACCTAGATCGTTCGGGACACATACAGGCCACCCAATCGTACACAGACACGTCACAGCATTACATCACTCAAGGTCGACCTAGCGTAATCTCGGACACTGCAGTATCTTCCAGACGCTTCTGGATTTTCTACAGTGAGACAAACAAGCCACACAGCGACATCAAAGGGAAATACCGGCCTTGCTGGCGAGAGGGGGGGGGGGGGAAGGAAGGTCGCCGAGTGAGACGCGTCATGCAGGGGGAAGAAAAATATCGATCGTTCAACTAGTGGGACGCTACACCTGTACAAATCTACGATTGGATTGACGTAGGAATACCGACTGGGAAAGAAAAAGTTTATTTGGGGGGCCTTATGGGAGTAGACTGATAGAAGAACGTAATATAACGCCAGAATTAAACGAAGATCATGACAAATTTAGTTCCAGTCTTTGGATTGTCTTTCTATCCCTCATTTCTTTGTCTCCCCCACTCCTTCGTCTATTGCCCTAATATTTAATAAAAGTCCATGAAAGAAGTGAAAGAACCCTTCTTTGTCATGTCGCAGAGCTTCGCCTTTGGCATTTGGCTATATCTCGGGGGGAAACCTACAGACACACTGGCATGCGTTGATTGCGGCAGCATTATTGTCGAGTAGTTACTTTTATAAGCATCATGACCGAAGCGATGGCGAGTACAGATTGGACAAGATGAAGTTCAGATCGCCCCAGGTTAGCTCATTAACGGAGATATCACATGTAGGCTATTGGTTTCTTTATTGGAAAGTGGTATAGTTTGATTTTGGCAAGTTTCCCAGGCCCCTCGGCATAATGCACAATTTGATGGAGTCCAGCCACGCACAATTATGTATTTTATACAATAAACAACCAGTTGAGATGGTGGCATTGAAGACCTCTGTTCTAGCATATTACAACTACATGTACTATTACAGAGGCACTCCTGTACACAGGGTAAAGACACTCATCCAAAATGGCGTGCACATACTTCGGCTAGTCATGACGATTGGACTTGTTTCGTTTCTGTTATTTCCTTGTTCTGTGCTCCTGTACCCATTATTGCCTGGTTGGCATGTCTGTCATCGACGCAGTTTATCAAATCGGGATCCACATGTCACACGCGTATCTTGTCTGAGCTGAAATTCTCCGGTTGGATTGAGAAATTTAATTCCTAGTATTATTTAATAATGAACGAATTTCTATTGTACTTATTATCTGTGCTTCCAGTCCTGTGGACTTTGTCACATGCTGGGATTTTGTGAAGGTGAGACTGTCTTTTATGAGTTAAATTGACAAGTGGGTAAAGCCTCTGGCATCAGTGTCAGGTTTGACAGTTAGCTATGGAAATTTTGTGTGAACGTCGTGGTTGAAAAGTGGCTATGCACCTTTTATGTATGGTATATAACAGCGTTTTGTATGATAAATAAAAACTGACGTCTTGCATAACTACCATGTTTGACAAGATAGAGTTCTTCGCGTGTAGCAGTAAATGCTTTAGAAAATGATATGAATGAAAGAGACACCAATAAGAGAAAAAAAAAGGGGGGGGGGGAACCTTTCAGACACTGAATGCGTTAATGGCTTACTTTGTCCACGACTGACTTAAAAACCTGTTTGCAAAAGGTGTGAGAGAGAGAGCAACGCCTTGCTGACAAGCACCACGACAGTTTACAAATCTGGAACCGCATCAATGGTCTTGTATGGCGTCGCTTAACATTAGAATCAAAGTTAATATTTGTAATTCATGTCATCGAAGAAGCCACACGCAAGTCTTTGGCTGTGTTTTCTATCGATGTTTGAATTTATTACATTATCCAAGACAGAAAGCTGTCTGTGCTCCGGTAGTGTTTAAATAGGTAGAGCATGCAAATGTACTGGTCCTCTGTGAAACGCGCCAAACAGCTGAAGCAACAGACGGCATTGATAAACGATATCTTGGACAAGGTTTGTCCCAATCCGCCTTCTTACTATGAATACCAGCGCGCACAGAAGTATACTCTCGCGCGCACACGCACTCTTCAGCATCTTCCTACCGAGCCACGGACAGATAGTGGCAGGTTCGATGACCTCTGGCTATTAATAATTTATCTACATTCTCTCCGCGCAACCTTGTTGACTCCAAAGATCGTGCGACAAGCCGATGAACAACTATTGGAACTTGCGCTGCCATCAATGGTGACTTCTCGGTACACGCTCAAACCTGCCTGACAGGTGTAATTAGTTGTTGTTTTTTTTTCAAGAGGGGGGAAGGGACATAGCCGTCTTAACGCATGGGCATACTGGGCAGTCGCCAAGGCCCCCTAAATACATTGATCTTTGAAGCAGGGAAGAAAAACCTATTGCTTTGCACAAGCGTCCATAATGATATTATGACGACCCAGGGGGTGGGGTGGGGGTTGTGACGATTTGGATTGGTGGAAGATAGAACCATGACTGTTACGTCAGATGTAATATTATGCAATATTCAGCACGCATAAGAACGTTGACTCCCGAGACCCAATTCTCACACAAGGGAGTGAGGCCATCAACCGGCATTGGCATTTTTATAATGTGTGCGTAATGTATGGTGAAAGCTGGCTTATATTCGCATACGGCGGTTGCACTTGCAGAGTTGGTATCGTCTCCAAAGATATTCATGTATCGATGGCGCCCTAAAGGAAACCGTTCGGAGAAAAGCAGAAAATAAGAAATAAATATGTCATTAATGAGACGATGACACGGGGTTAAATAAGAGGGGACAAGGTGGTCTAGAGGCAAGGTGCTCGCCTCTCATGCCAAGGGTCCCGGGTTCTAAACCCGGGCAGTGCAGGCATGTTGGAAAGTGGATTTTTCTCATATTTTCAAGTCCCTGGTCCTATTGGGGGGGGGGGGGTAGGATCGAGTACCTAGTCTTCTCGGATAAGGACGAAAAAATTCGGAGGGCCCGTGTGCACGTTGCGCACGTTAAAGATACCTTGGCAGTTGGAAATCGTAAAGAGCAGGCCGAAAGGCCGCTGCCCGGGCAAAATTGAAATTAATAGATTAAAATTTATCCATATCATCCCCCCCCCCCCCCCGCCAGAACAAGAAATAATAAAACAAGTAAAGTGAGGTGTAAATGCCAAGGGCAGCGAACCTCATAAAATAAAGACCTCAAATCAGGGGTTAAATAAGAACATCGTCACCGTTCCCTATGACTGTAGTAACTTAAAATTTCGAAAAATCGATTTTTATGTATAGCCCACATGTAGGCCTATTCAACTACATTCAAACCCGCATCGAATGATCGTAGTTATAGACTCAAGCCGAAAAATAATCGAACAGCATACTTTCAAAAAGTCATCGTAACCAGACCACTTGTCCTAAAATAAAAGTTTTTTGGCTTCTCCTGAAAGTAGCCCAAACCGATTACTACAGTTAATTATAATTATGAATTAGCTACAGTAATAGACACGAAGCCTGGGCAATCTCCACTTATGAGTCTACGCTTATCGATACTTGGCCAACTAGTACACCCTCTTCTCTAATGCCATAGTCACACATGTGAGTACATTTGGCTGGACCACAACTTTCTGTTATAGAGTGTCCAGTCCGGGGTCAAGCAGGGTAGACCTGGCAGGTTAATTCCCGAGTCCTTGTGTACGGACAATACCAGCAATCTCAAACCCGCGTGGATAATCTGGGGGGTTAATCTCCTGGCTCAGCTGTTAGGCGGAGTCGGAATCCAAAGCCTGTGTGTATAATTATTTGAAGTAGCATGGACTATGACGAATGGCTATATGAATAGGTTTGTAAGAACTCGGTTGTTCCTGCTTCCTTCCGTAAGAACATTACAGACTTCCACCTTAGCACTGGCAACAGAGCAGGATTATTATCAGTGATTGCGGGTAGAACTGTGAAATTGCAAGTGTGATGAGAGAGCACGAGATGGACAGACATACAGACAAAACACAGAGAGAGAGAGAGCGCGCGCGAGATAGAGAGGGAGAAAATTGTGTGTTCTTCTCAAGCCAGTATCAATCTGTGTACTTTATGCCTCGATGCCAGTGTCCTAGGCGTTTCTACTTTTGACCAAGGCAAATTTCTCCCCTTCTGTCCTATCATCTATACTATATATATTTGTGGACTTGAGATTTTTGTGTGCGCCTATCTCAGAAACCACTGACCAGATTTATCGGAGGTTCTTAGCCTATTCAGATGTTCGAAATCGGTGTAGTTTTTTTTATTGGAAATTTATTGTTTCGCCATCATTTAGATCTATTTCGAGTCATGGTTCGCCATTTTAAGGTTTCGTTATCACTTCCTGCGATGTGTTCACTATCAAACACACCCGTGCGCAAATCATGCTGTTGTACGGGATGCGTAGGGTGTCAACTCACAAAGGCAGAGCAGTAAGACTTATTTAAAAACAAACAAACAAAAATAAAATAAACAAATAGGAACAGGCCAGATCAAGCAGGTCCATAATAACCACCCAGAACTGAAACCAATATTCAAACCGATTTATCCCGGGCATGGCCGGGGACCTCAGCTAGTCTATTATATATTTCAGTAACTTGCAAGCTTTGGCATGACTAACTGACCAAACTATACCTTCTTCAGGCCTTAAATTTGGCAGGAAGGTGGCAATTGGGATGAGGAAGATGATGGCTGTAATTAACAGTTGTTTACTTCAAGCATGTATTTTTAAAAAACGACAATGTTTATTGCTATGTAAACATCTGTATTTTTGCATGTTTGTTTCGTAATATAATAGTACCGCGCGTGTCATAAAAAGTAACCGTATCAAGCGTTCAGTTTGGTGCGTAGTGTTCTGGTGCGCATGAGTTCTGAAGCAAGACTGTAGTTTATTACTTTTATTATACGGGGGGGGGGGGGGGGGAATCACATGATTGTTTATTCTGGGCAATGCCCGGTAGCTCATCTAGTTCTGTTATATTCTGTCTCTTGTCTTGTCTTGCTTCTTCCTAGTCCAGTACGGCCGGTACCGTGTCGGCGTGCTTTCTCCACACTCAAACTCGCCTGAGATAAACAAAAGATTTCGATGTAGATACTATTGTGGCCGGATGAATTAGACTGCTGGATATCTAGCGCGACGAGACGGTACAGCACAGTTACTGGATACTATATGTTGAGTTCACAAAATCTAAGGGCAGATGGCAGACATTTACAAAAATCATACAAGAGTATCAGTCCAAGAGTTCGAGAAGAAAGTAGTGAAGTGAATGGAAAGTACCCAGTAAAGCTGGTGTGAGTGATTACGATCATGGAAACTTAAACATGAGCACGGCGAGATATTTTATGTTAGTAATTTCTGCCGCTTCAAGTGCGTATGTAGAGAGTTAAGAATAGTGCGTGACGATAGCAAGTGTATTGAAATACATGTCTGTCGTTGCTACGTGTTAAATAATTTTTTTAAGCCAGCTGTTTTGACACAAAAATCATTCTGGCTTTATTTCTCGAATTTAAAAACGTTTATACTCATTTACAAAACTCTTTTCAGATCCACACAAAACCACTTTTGAGAATTTTTACCAATGTGATAAAAATTTATACGAAACTATTTAATTCTATTTGGGAAATTTAGAAGCTCTGAAGACGAAACATAAATAAAGTATGCAAATAGACCATAATAGGTGCAAAGTGGGCGTTATCGTGCCGCCGCGCCGTAAAAACCAAACGCAGACTCAAAAGCTTGTGCCATATTTTTTCCTCAGCAATCTCCAGTCACACAATGGCTGTCACCCACTAATCCTCCCACTGGAACTGAAGACACATTTACCATTGACATTAAGAGATTGGCCCAATCACGGCCCCGTCGATATATTGATATGACCTAATTTTCATAATTGTTTTTTCAATCGAAGATATAAAATAAATAATGGCTTCCGACTTACATTCCGGAATCGAACATCCTTTACAGCTTCTCGGAATCAAAGTGTTCCCATGCATCGCTCTTCTTTTCTCACTTTTATTGCTAAAAATCTTATTTTCAATTCATACATTTCTCTGTCAAATTCACATTCTGTCTTTTGGCCTAGTTTGACTCCAGCGAAAGGGTGTCCTCATAACATATCAGGGGAGCTGACAATTATGTCCCGCGAGACATTGTTTAGATGTATTTGGATATAATTATTAACTGCAAGCTGCGATGAAACCATGAGCGGCGCTGTGCTGCGCACCGAACACGCGCTAACCACAGTGCACGCTGATGCCTTTTTCTTTTCTTTTTTTTTTCCTTCTCACTGGACCTTTGGCATAATTATGTGGTTCTCTGTCTCGAAATGGGTGAAGGGAGTGCGCATGTACACCTGCATCTCTGAATTGCTGGTACTTATGTTCTTTGTACATGTAATGGAAGACATGAGTGATGGGGCCTGATCCTTGACTGTGTTAAACTTCAGCGTCATTTCTATCTCTCACAGCCACCTGTTTCATCAAAATCTAAAGGCATAGCTAATGGTCGCCACACGAAACGTAAGACCCCAGCCAACAACAACAGTGATCACAATACACCCGGCGACGCCCCTGTTAGTAGTAGAAAGAGCGGAGCTACAGAAACAAGCAAGGTTACCTTCAGCGATAACAGTAAATGTTTAAGTGAAAACAGAACCAATCTTCCTGACCTTTGCGGAGAAGGAAGTGTAGGTAGCCACGCTAAGACTAATTTCAAGGAATGGATTGAACATTCTCGACTTCTGAATGGTAGGGTCGGTGACAGCGATGACTCGGACGGGGCGGTCAGCATTGGTCGACTGTCCACTACCTGTCTAGGGGTGGAGGCCACAGTCAAACAGAGACCTAAACTTGAACCCTCTTGCACCTACCATGTCTTTCCCAACGAGTTCATGCTCAACGCTAACTCGGGATTTGGTCCCACTTTAGTGTGGAATCCGGCCAAATCCTCACTGGACAAGCGGCCGCTGACCAGTCATCAACTGGACTCTGGTCTGGCGGCACCGTTCCGGACCAGTCCTCTTTCCCGACCCAGCACAGAAGAAGGAGGATATAGAACTGTGGAGTTTATCACCAAAGAATTTGTACCGGAATCCAGACCTCTTACGCTGTGCCCCGACATACACAGGGACAACACCCAAGTAAGGAACACTAGCCCTGGTCTAAAAGCCAACACGATCAAGCCTGATCTACCACCCACCTTCCAACTGAAAGGTATTTCCAAACGTCCGCAGTTTGAAACTTTGAAAAAGAAGCGGGGGTTAAGTAAGACAGCCGGCTCCAGGAGGAAGAAGGAGGGAAAGGATGCTGGAGGGAGGAAGTCTTGGAGCGCCTCCACCGACACTTCGTCCTGCACCAGCCCTGCCCTGAGACTCAAGCCTACAACAACAGCTGAACTACTCAAGAGTCAAGGTCTGGATGCTGGAGGCAGAAATAGCAGAACAGGAAATACTCCCAATGGCGGAACGGCCGCTATGAGTTTAGGCCCCGTTCCCTACTTTAAATTCTGGAACTCGAGTCTGGCGCCCAAGTCACGCGAAGGGCGGGGTGGACGGCGGGAAAAGCACAGCGAGTTAAACTTACAACAACTGGCTCAGCTGGTGCTGGCAGATGAGAACGGGCGGAGGGACCACGAGCTGGCGGAAGCGGCCAAGAAAGTTCTGGAACAGCAGAAGCAGATGGAGACCGAGGACCCGACGAGGGCTGGGATAGCAACTGGGGTAGGCATTGTGGAGGATGGTAACAAATTGATGTAGTAGTAGAGGATGGGATAGAAACGTGTTTAACCCACTGAATTGGTCGCACCTGCACTTTACTTGTGATTTGCGCTAACAGATACCATTTTTCTAAAGCCTTTACTTGCACTGTCTGTTTTTAATTCTCCGCCACCCAGAGTCCACTGAAAACTTCGCTTATCCGTACACACGATCACGCTGTATATCTTTGTCATTTTTACATCCAACGTCAGCAATCCGGAACGTGGGTTTGTCGTCGTATAGGCTGTCTGGAGTCAGCCGCAGACGCGCGTTTTATAATACAGTGTACACGTTTCATTGTTGCTTGGTGATTACTGCATACATCTCACTCTCAGACACAATGGCGGTATACATGTAGTATGTTTTCATCTTACAATAGAATTTTGGCTCTTCGCTTATAATGTAAAAACACTTTTATGGACATGTATAAGAACATGTTAATGATATCTCTGTAGAGATTTCTATAGTTTTGTAAAGTTCTGTGCTGTTGTGTCCAATCTTGGCAGCTCTAAATATGATCACAATGACAGAAATAAGTTTGATCACTGAATTAAACCCACCCATCATTCCATCGTTTGCACAAACGGCCCGCTTATTGCAGCTTCACGCTTATTCATTGTTGAGCCAAGTGCCACCCCGATGTGTGTATTTTTTCAGTCTGTCCTGACCTTACGGTACGATCTTTCTGCCGTCAATTTGGGTCTGGAAATGATTTATTTTTATGCAAATAAATTCCAGACCGCCTTTTTATGACAGGAAGCTATTGTCAAACGAACTATTTGATAATCACTTTGACGTGTGCATTTGCATTCAGTAGAATAGATTAGATCGGAAAATTTACACGGTGGTTCGATCTGGGTCGATTCACTGTAATTCAACGAACAGACCGCACCGTGGTTTCTTGCAAATTTAATGTCTGTGCACTCCATTGTCTGTAGACACAAGTGGCAGTTTTATGCCGTTGTCCGAGGTCAGGAATAAACCAGAGCTGGTATTTAAGAACTTGCTATCCCAGCTCAGGGGTCAACCGTAGCTCAGGTACACAATGTAGTTCTTTAGATTGTGGCAGAAAACTGACAGAATTGTCACGATGGGCGGAGCTCGTTGTCGTAGAGTTTGAAAATGGCATTGTCGGATACTGGGGCTTAATAAAATATGATAATGCGGCCTTGGGAATATTGCCTTGGAAACACACCACAGTACAGCTTTCAGTAGTTGCGTATAGGAAAGGGCAGACCTGATGATTGAGTTATACAATGTAACACACAATAACTAAAGATTGTACAGCACGGGCGTGAGATAACTAACACATGCGAGCTTATTAAGATCGTACAGAACAGGAAAGAGATTAGGGAATGTTTTGTGGTTGTCATTGCTTTCACCAGTGCCACAGGTCCCAGGTATGCGAACTACTTCTATTCTTTGACTTGAGCAGAAAGGACCGTCAATGCTTATCCAGATCAAACTGAGTCCGTATCCAGAAGTATTTCTTCATAGCTACAGGGAAATTGTGAACGCGTCTATCTTTCTTGGCAGTCACCCCTTTGCACGAGCAGCTAATAAAATTCTTTGGCGTGTCATCTTTTCATCAGCAACCTCAGCTAATTATTTCTTGTACAGAACTGATGATATGACTAAAGCTGGTCTGATCAAATTCTGATGACTTCATAGATGCTGTGTTGAGAGAAGAAAGTTACGATCTTAATTCTCCCACTGATACAGGACACATTCCTGGTGATATGTAAATCAGGACGCACGTGTGTGTTTATAGTTATACCTCCACAGGGTTTGTTGTGTCACATTTTGTATTGGTTGTGTGTTGGTGTGGATGACACGTTTGAGAACACAATGACAGATGATTCTGTGGGCGATAAATGCTTGTCTGTGTTGGGTAAAGAACACTGGATTTCACACAACATTTGATTCTAACAGATGTGTTTTTGTATGTGTATGTTCGTCATGGCCATTTTTCCGTTGACATGTGCATGCATTATTGTTGATGTGTGTTATCCTTTGTGTCAGGTTGATTAATCCTGTCTCAAAATCCCCAGATCGAGGTCAGTCCAGAAGTTTCAATATTGGCACATTTATTTGTTCATCACAAAATATTTTGGCATCATTTTTTTTGTTTTTTGTTTGTTTTGTTTAGTTTTTTTTAATCGTCCTATTCACGATCATTATTTCTGTCTGGTCAACAGTATCGCATAATACTTCATAATTTCTGCTGTCATCTTTGTGTAATATGGTATGTATTTGTCTGAACGTTAGCCAACTTTGGTAAAAATGCAAGTCTTTAGCGTATGCTATAATTTGAGTTTTCAATCCAGATTTTAATGTCCCCAGCAGATGTTGCGGTCTCTGGTAATTCAGTCCATTCGGAGATGCAAAACTGGTTTGTTCCTATTACGTTTGTAACGTAACCATATTCTTCCTCCAGAGTTAATGTAGACTAGTTAAAAATTTATAACTGCTTCCAGGGTAGTCATAATAATAGGAGTTAGGGCGCTTCTACATGATGAGCTGAAGTAGGATTTAACAGCTTCTAACCTGCGCCAAGAAACTCGGCCGTGGAATGCTCTGCAAGGCGCTGTTGTTAACCTCAGCATACACCAAATCATGAAATTAAAGCCAGGAAACAGCAGATCAGGTTACTGTTCTAGGGGAGCTAATGCTACGTGTAAAGTTTCCACTCTTTTATCAAACGTAATACATGTATTTGATGTCAAGATCATGAACTTCTACCTGTCAGTCACCAACCAGCCTGTTGTAAAAGGCCTGAGATGAATCAGTAAATGCACTGTGGGGGCATAAAATTCTGTTTATTGTGGTGACATGATAAAATTTTTCTGAAATAAAACTGGCCTTCCCACTGACGATTTTGCTACACGTTTTATAAGACATTAAGACGTTTTGTAAGGCAGAAATTGGGGGGAAAGGGAAGAAAGTCCTATTTTGAAGACCGGCAGAGCCATCTTAAAGCACGGACACACTGGGCAGTGGCCCCAAGGGTTTAGAGGACCCCACGTGCATGGAAATTTACATGGTTTTTGAAACGGGAAAGAAAGTGCCGCGCATTACTAGAGTATCTGCCCAGGGAACCATAACGATGTTAAGACGCACCTGAAGACCGGGTCTGCTGTTTCCGCTCAAGTCTGTCACCTGTACAGTATATTACTTTAATGCTGTTGGAAGATGCGCGTGGATAGTTATTTTGCTTTTTAAAAATTATTATTATTGCTTTTTTTTCTTTTAGTTCCGTTTTTTAAAAGCACAATTAGGAAACCACAGTTAGTCTTAGATATAACATAGTGCTTAATTGGTACTGCACAATACAGACATCCAGATGGTCTGCCTGCTACCTGTTGTTTAAGGTCAAGGTCTTCCTTGTTTGATGCAGTTTATGTCATGTCTGGTTTCTTGGTCCAGTCTGTGTCATGTGGCGTCTGTCTGTGGGTCCAGCGCACCCATGGTTTTGAACCCATTTGCTTATTGTGTCATAACAATAATATGGCATCTTTTCACCATCTAGCAAATCATTATACATTTTGTTGTTCATTGTGGCAATAGTTGCGTCTGACGGTTTATTGTTTGTTTTTGTATGTGTGTGTGTTGTTTTGACTTTTTCTCACAAAACCGTTGCTTTTTTTTTTTATTGCGTGTGGTCATAGATTTGGCTTGAAGTTTGTTATTTGTGTACGTCAGTGGCATACTGGTTACTTGACCTGTCAGATTGTCCTGAACGCTTGCTGTAATTTTACTTTCCGTGGGAAATAATGGTGCCGTGAAAGCAAGCCAGTAGTGTACTGCGGCAGCCAAATTTGGTTTTGTTCTTTTTTATTTCTCTGATACCCTGGGAAAATGTTGTGTTAAATCATAGAGTTTATGTTAATAAAATTAGCCTTTTTTTTTTTTAACTTTGCTTCATGTGTTTCACAATAAGTTTTTGTTTTTGAGAATCTTTTTATTTTCTTTTTGACTTCATTTTCTTCCATTCCCTGCTGGCAATAGATGTGGTTCGACACTAGTGGAAGAGCGTACGTGAGCCTGGCAACTCGGTATGAATCTTCCCAAAAGTAGCCGTCTGCCAGTTGTGCCTGTGGCTACCCTTCTCAGCTTATAATGATAATAGTTCGTCCATCAGGTATGATGATGACCTTAACAACACCAGAGGAATAAAGAACAGAAATTGTTGAGAATTTCAACACATGGACAATAAAGAGAACTAAAGGACACAGAGGACAGGATGGAAAGACTGTTCTTTCATGACTTATGGCTTCTCATGTGACTGATAAGTCCTATTTTTGCCCTGCAGACCCTTCCGCATAAATGACAAGAGTGCTCCGTTGGTTCAGTACCACTGGGCCTTTTCTTGCGCCGTTCTCTTTTTTTGATAGCCTGCTGGACTCTGTCAGCTTCCCATGCTTTGCTGCCTCTGGTAAGGGCCGCCCTCCAATTTGCACGATCAAGCGAGAGCTTTTCCCACTCACTCACATCAATGGCAAAGGCCTTCAGTGATTGCTGGAGAGTGTCTTTGTAACGTCTCTTTGGGGCCCCAACATTCCTCGTTCCATTGGAGAGCTCAGAGAAGAAGATTTGCTTAGGGAGTCTGGAGTCGGGCATTCTGACAACATGTCCTGCCCAACGTAGCTGAATTTTTTTCAGGTGGCAGAAGATGCTCAATTCCTTGGCACGATTGAGGACCTCAGTGTCTGGAATTTTATCCTGCCATTTGATCCTTAGGATCTTTCTAAGGCAGGCCAGATGAAAGTGATTTAGCTTTCTGGCATGCGATTGGTACACTGTCCAGGTTTCAGCCCCATAGAGTAGGGTGGGAAGGACCACAGCATTGTACACTTTCAGCTTAGTGTCTGTGCGAATGCCGGCAACATCCCACACTCTCTTTCGAAGCCTGCCAAATGCAGAGCTGGCTTTGCTGATTCTTGAGAGAATTTCAGTATCAACACGAGCCGCGGAAGACAGTGTACTGCCAAGATAGGTGAAGTTCTCCGACACCTTCAGAAGACTGTCATGGACTTTGATATTTGGGGTCACAGGATACTTGTCGTCTCGAGTAGGCTGATGGAGCATTTCCGTCTTCTTTGTGCTTATTGTGAGGCCAAAGTTGTCACAGGCACTAGAGAACTTATCAACACAGTTTTGCATGCTATCCTCATCGTGTGCCAGAAGTGCACAATCATCAGCAAATAGTAGGTCACAGATTTGAGTACTTTTGGTTTTGGTTTTTGCCTGAAGTCTCCTGAGGTTGAATAGACTGCCATCAGTTCGGTACTTGATGCTTACCCCTTGATGAGGAGAGCTAAAGGCTTCTTGTAGCATTGCAGAGAACATGATGCTGAACAGAGTTGGGGCTAAGACACAACCCTGTTTTACCCCATTTGTGACAGCAAAGGGCTCTGAAACACTGCCGTTGCTTTTGACTGCAGCTTGCATGCCATCATGAAACTGGCGCACTATTGTGATGAATTCGGGTGGACACCCAAACTTCGCCAAGATTTTCCAGAGGCCTTCACGACACACTGTGTCAAATGCTTTTGTGAGGTCAACAAATGTGATATAAAGCGCTTTATTTTGTTCCATGCATTTTTCCTGAATCTGTCTGGCAGCAAAAATCATATCCGCCGTTCCCCTCTCTTTACGAAAGCCACATTGGCTCTCGGGAAGCAAGTCATTTGACGAGAGGTGATCAAGAAGGCGATTCAGAAGCATTCTTGCCAATATTTTGCCAGCAATTGAAAGTAGAGAGATTCCCCGATGGTTGTCACAGACTTGGCTGTCCCCTTTGTTTTTGTACAGATGGATGATTGAAGCATCTTTGAAGTCCTGTGGCAGCTTCCCTGCTTTCAACATATGATTGAACAACTCGGTCAACCTTTCAATAAGCTTTTCTCCACCGAAGGCATACACCTCAGCAGGAATTGAATCCACGCCTGGTGATTTGTTAAAGGACATCTGATTTGTGGCAGTTCGGGTCTCATTTGCTGTGAATGGCTTGGCAAGAGCTGCATTAATAGGAGTCTGAGGGAGGCGGTCAATGGACTCAGTATTTATATTTGATGGCCGATTTAGCACACCTCCGAAATGTTCTGCCCAACGCTGAATTATGGCATTCCATTCAACAATGCGTGTTGAACCATCTGACGCAAGAAGTGGCGTAGTGCCAGAGCGGGATGGTCCAAACACAGCTCGGAGGCTCTCAAAGAACTTTCTAGTGTTGTTTGTGTCGGCATATTTCTGAGTTTCTCTTACTCGCTCTTCAAGCCAGTCATTTTTCATTTTCCTCAGCTTCTTCTGGAGTACACCCTTACATGCACGCAGTGCATCAGCTTTTGCTGTGGAAGAGGGGTCACTGCAGTGAGCTTGGATGAGACTATTTTTTTCTTTGATGAGCACTTTGATTTCATTATCATTATCATTGAACCAGTCCTGGTGCTTGCGGACAGGAAAACCAACTGTGCTGCTGGCGCAAGAGTGTACAGTCGTATTTAGGTCAGTCCAGCTCTGTTCAATGTTCTCAGGGTCAAAAGTCACGCAATCCAATTGTGAGGAGAGTTCTGATGAGAGCTCGCTCTGTTTCTCAGCTGAGCAGAGTTTTGAAACATTTAGGCGTTTAGGTGGCGCTTTCCCTTGAGGGCGTCTATTGCGCCTCAATGTTAGTCTGAGCTTGCAAACAATGAGTTTGTGGTCAGTTCCACACTCGGCACCACACATCGCCTTTGTTACAAGGACATCCTTTCTGTCAGTCTTCCTCACAATGACATAGTCTATGAGATGCCAATGCTTTGAGCGGGGATGCATCCATGACGTTCTGTTTCTCACGGGGAGACTAAAATTTGTGTTGGTAATGAACAGGCCAAATTCAGCGCACAAAGTAAGTAAGCGCAACCCATTGTTATTGCATGAACCAACTCCATGAGGGCCCAAAACATTTGGCCACGCTGAGATTTCGGAGCCAACCCTAGCATTGAAGTCCCCCAAGAGAATCAGCTTATCAGCTGCCGGGACAGAGCATATGACAGATTCTAGATCAGAATAGAACTTGTCTTTGGCTTCATCTGGGTTTTTCATGGTGGGCGCATATGCGCTAATGAGGGTGGCTGACTGGCTTTTCCCAACTGGGATCCTGAGTGTCATTAGCCTGTCATTTATTTCAATTGGCATGGACTGCAAGTTTCTGACAAGGTCATTTTTAATTGCAAACCCAACACCATGCTGTCTCGGTTCGACTGCACCCTTGCCTTTCCAGAAGAAGGTGTATCCACCACTGAGCTCTTTGAGTTGGCCACTATCAGGGAGTCTGGTCTCACTGAGTGCCACTATGTCCAGGTTGTACCTGCTGAGCTCAATGGCAATAAGTGCAGTGCGTCTTTCCGGGTTGTTTGAGTTGTCCTGTAGTGTGCGTATATTCCAGGCTCCTAGCCTGAGTAAGCTGAATTTCTTTTTGTTTCGACCGCAAAAAGGGATCCCCACTGGTCGCGGTATACCAGTCAGGGTGATGTGAAGTGGGCTTTCTTTAGGGCACCTTTTCTAGCCCCTTCCTCAGTTGAGGTGAGCAGTGCTATCCTTAAAAAAGGCTGCTCAGCTACTGTGGGTGCTGCCTCCCCACGCCTCCACTTCAATCGACGATGAAGCGACCATAGCCCACAGCCACCAACGTGTAGGTCTGTGCTAACAGCTTCCAGTCTATCCAAACCTGCTGCCACCGCACTCGCCCATCGCCGTTGGAATTTTGAGAGGAAAGAAGACGAGACAAAGATGAAAGAAGACGAGGTGAGTGTTAAGACTGGCGCAAAGAATTTGTTTTTAGTGAGAAAGAGCTGCGCAAACATCAGACTCACTCTCTCGCCTGGACACAACTTATCCAAGTGGCAAGACAGGGTCAAGACGACTGGAAATGTATCCAGGTGCAGGAGGATGCCAGAGGGACAGTCATATTGCCTGACCGGCTGCCTGTAGGCTACTCCACAGCCTCGCAGTCCCAACTGACTAGGGTGAAAGACCCAAACCAAAGAACACCAATACTGGTGGATGCTCTGTGTCACGATATCCAGGCCAGAGTGACGGTATATTGCCATCTGCCCTATCAATCAACCACTGGCCTGCTGCCGCCAGCTTCGAAGCTGCGTCCGGGAAGTTTGCTCAATTCTTCGTCTGTGATTTAGGCAAACAAGCCTATGACCACACCGCTACCGGGGGCCAATATGAAGGACTCAAGTACTGAGGGTCACATTGTGCCCTAGCATGTGGCCGTTGGGTTAATGAAACCTCCTCCGCTCTGGCCGTAGGTGCACGCCCACTGATACCATGCTAGCGTACCAGTTCATGAAACAGGTTGTACTGGATTACATGTTACCAGTAGCAGATTTTTCTGACCTGACCATACCCTTCTCAGCTTAGAGGTAGAATTAACACCGACTTTTGCTTGTGTGCTGGCAGCCACTGGAATTTGATTTGCACGGGATAATCTAACCCCATAATGTATCTGAACATTAAACTTATTTGAAGTCTTTTAATGCTAACATTTTTCCTACCAACACCAGATCCATCACCATGCCACTCCGTTTGTTTTATTTCATTTATTTTATTTTATTTCACTCTATTTATTCTATTTTACATTCATTCATTTATTTATTTTTAGTTCTGACTCGGTTAGATTTTTATGAAATACGTGCAGTAAAAATGCGAAAATACTAGATACGATGAGACGAGACACTCACTTCCTCGCTCATCTTAAATTTAAAAAAAGGTTCACTTAGAGGCCCCGCCCACTCTCGAATCTATATTTAGTATTTTTGGCAATAGTAAATATACGTTCGTTTTAAGTGTTCATTCGGGGTCTTTTAACACGCAAATTCTCAAAATTATTGCATGTTATACAAATGACTAAATTTCTTATTGAAGACGGGTTGGGTTTTTTTTTTTTTTTTTTGGCATTCTGAAATATTTTAATCAATTTCCAGCCATATAATACGTTAACTATTTACAGTAGTTACATGGTTCTCTTCTCAGATCGAGTGCATTAAGTTACAGTTTGTATGAGGTGGGATTTTAGTAGGTGCGGAAAGCTTCCCAACGTCAATCTAGTAGTGTCAGAGTAGTAGGAGAATGCATGATAACAATTCTTTATACGTACGATCGGGTAGGCTATAACTTAACATAGGGTCGAGGTTGAAATGTTCGTAAGATGAGTAGAACGATTAGTGTACCGGCACACTGGTAATGGAGGGGGGGGGGGGGGGGCGTTTTTATTTTTCGTTGAAAAACAAACCTGGTGAATTTCGTCGCAGAAAAGTATCATGCCATGTAACCTGCTTCGACTTGATGTCACTAATTGTGGTAAATGTGACTCCGCCATAATTCTTCTAGAAAAAGTCTTAAAAATGATCTGTTGTCGAGAGTGTCTCTCTCTCTCTCTCTTTCTCTCTCTCTCTCTCTCTCTCTCTTTCTCTCTTTCTCTCTCTCTCTCTCTCTCTCTCTCTCTCCCCCCCCCCTCCCCCCCCCCCTCTCTCCTTCGTCTTTTATGGTGTTGATGGTGATAATATTGATGACTCTACATTCAACGATGAAACTTAACCAGTGTTTTTTCGTGTGTCGTGTAGATAACATTAACGTACTTGTGTGACAAAGCTTCAAAGTATGTCGGCCTAATCACGATATCCATAACACTATGATTAAGGTTGTATGCATGTCTCTACCAACACAAAGGTCGTCTTAGCAGATTAACAACCATTGAGCTTTATGATTGATATATATTACATCTGCTTACACGACAGTCGTTTAAACTCGTTGTGTGAATATTAAAGCATAAACACATTTATTACATATACCTCATTGTTGCCAAGGACATGCAAACATTTTCTGTTTGGTCAAGTAGATAGAGAGTTCTGTATCTTGTGGCTTACGGCCTCTAATAATCTTACATGTCGCTTGAAATCAGTCTTGGGTCTTCAGACCTATATAAATCTCTCAACTATCGGGGTATCTTAACTTAATCTGTACCACACGATATATTTTTTTAAACCTCACTATTTTGTCCTGGGGTTCTGTATATTCTTGCGGGACAGAGAGCCAGTGATAGTTGTCGGGCTAATATCTGGAACTGTACCCGTTTGTTCTGTAATTGGGTTATATATGGTTGAAGATACATAAAATACGAGCTATTCGTTTGACAAAAAGGACCAAATACTAAGACTAACTCATACCATAAACACAGCCCAACAATGAGTGCCACCCCTGGCCTCGGAGTCTCCTTTCATTCCCTGACTGACGCGGGTGGTGGAGTTAATGGGCGCTTCAGGTCAAGTCTCCTTCTGTCCTATCGCTCTGTTGTATTCTGTCTATTGACTTTGCTTTTTCCGAGCACAGTGTCATCTTTATCGGGTCGACGAGCTTTCTCCAAACTCAGACCCATTCCCTGACTGGCTAGACATTTAGACCCAATAAATGCCGAAAGTGAAATCAGAGTTTGGAAATAATAAAGCCTGTTTTAAGTTTTCTTCCAGGTCATTCTCCAAATCAGATCCCACAACTAGATTAAACTAAACCCATTTGTAGTTGTTGTCATTATTATTATTTTTTTTATTTTTTTTTAATCTATGCAACGCCAAATTGTTTGCACAGGGAAGTCGAGCACAGCAGATAAGGAGATTTGAACTGAAAAAGCAAACGCTGAATTTGGCTGTGAAAGAGATAAAGGCATGATAGTTGGGGGAATAAAATTCTGTGGTGCCCCTCCCTGCCCTCGGTGCCCTGGGCATCTGTAGGCCTACTTATTTTGTTCAATGGTTAACCCAGAGCTGGTGACAAACACTTAGAATTATTACCTAATCACGTGATACTGATGCTGTTGTTAATACCAATCGCTGCACTTCTTCATTTACTTAAAAAAGAGACTTTTATTCAGCATTACATTTCACGAAGACGTACCTAACCTGCATTGATGTACAGAATACTATTTCACTGACATTTTTTCAAGTTCCACTGTTTCACCTTGTAGCCTATCGGATTCACAGGGTCTTCAGACGTATTTCGCAAGTTCACATCTTTTACTGTGAAGACTCTACATTTTAAATCGCATGCAGTTCTGGCAATCCAGGAAGTGGCCAGTAATGTAATCGACAGCACAGAAGCGTAATTTAACATTTTTGGTGGCTTTTGCAAGGCTTAGATGATAATGGTAGACGGGCGAAAGGGTCACATTGTGGACAGCTCCAGTTCACAAAGGAGAATGTGTATAGTCGTAGGGCCGGGGGGGGGGGGGGGGGAGGGGGGGTAGTCTAAGACCCCATAAAACTGAAAAACGACTTCTTGCTCAAATTTTTAATTCGCCCGGCTAACGAAAAAAAACAAAAAAACTCCGGTCCGTCTCTTATTTCACACACACACATTATACATGTACATAGGATAGATGGTGGAGTCTTGTCCAATGTGGCAATAAGCCACTGTAATCATAGTCAGCCTCACACGGCACATTCGTTTTTGTCTTCCTTTTTAAAAATTTTTTTATTTTATTGTGCATCTCTTTTTTCTTCTTCACTCTGTCATTCAGATCTGAGTGCTGCAGTTTCTTCCAGAAGACCATATTGCAGTTTGGTGCCATCTGTTATATATTAATCCTAACACTAACTCTTTCTGACTTGCACTAACTCCCTTAATCAACCAATCTTTCTTTTCTCTTCAGCATATTTTATTAATTATAGTGTCCTCAATATTGTACGTCGACAGCAGGACTAAAATAGGTCTATATAATAGCTCTTTTATATGCCTTGTAACAGATATCCATAGCACGCAACAGATCATCAATAGTGTCTGAATCACGCTTGTTTTACAGCCTTTTGAATGTACGGCCAGGGAAACTTGGCGTAATTATTGAGGATAGAAGGCATCACAAAGCAAAACGCGTACCGTACATAAGAATACAAGAAGAGTGTCTCCTTTAGCCCCTTGTCCCGTGCTGAGAATAATAAAAAATATTGGCAAAAACTTTGAAACAAGAGATCTTGGAATTTTCTACGGCATGAAACCTTAGACGCAGTGTATGTTGCAGATGGTCTCGGTGGGTTTTATACATACGTGTTCTAAGCTAATACGACTGACTTAAAGCTTAGTGTTATAGTACCAGTTCAAACAGTTTGAATTTTGTGTACATGATTATTTATAATCATGCATATTTGACCTGCCCATTAACGTACAGCACAATAGGTAATTTTCTTCAAACGTCTACCGTATTAATCATATGAAGATGCCAATTTTATCCAAATCCAGCATGATTTTGTTTCATGAGGAAGAAGATAAGTAGTTTGTTATAGGGATGGACTCGTATAATTATGATGGTTTCACATTCCCACAGGTCGACTTCAGCATGGGTTATGTTCATTGCTTTAACTAGTTTGCTTAATCATAATCCTTTGCCATGTAAGTTTACATTCCTTTTGCTTGCAATTATCAACTTTCATGTAACTATCAATGAATAACGAATAACAAACATAATTAATACTGTACTAGAACTTTCCTGTGCAACTTTCTCCCTCGTTTTGAGTGTGGGACTTTCATGATTATATAACTTTTATTTTTATTTTGACCATGTAGATATTATTTATATTTGCTTATCACCACTTTTTTTTAATACCCCCCTTTAAAAAAGAATTACTTGGTTATTAATCCTGATTAAGAATTGACCCCACTGTATCATCTCTCAAATAGTGTGCTAGCTAGAAATGTTGGCATTTTCCTAAAGACAACAGTTGCTGACTGCATTAACTGAATATTTGACCTCAGATAATCGGTTGCAAAGCCCGCCATAGTTAACGCATGTGGGGGGGGGGGGGGGGTGGATAGATTTTCTAATTATGAAGGAATTGAGCTTTGCTTAACAGAAAAAAATATCTGTTATTACAATCCAGAAAATTCTGGGTTCTAGCTCAGTGGCCCCAAGAAGTCCATGAATTAAATGAGGCGTGATTGTACTGCGAGTCTCTACAGTGGCTGAGAGCTGATGCTGTCACAAATCCCAGACTGGGAGATGCGATGGTTATAACAGGACAACAATCACGAACGAACAAGTATAACACTTAACAGAACAACCCATCAGACTCACACATTTATTAAACATAAATATAAAGATAAGGATAACAGTGCAATTACATACATACATTATATTCTTCAAGTTAACTGCCGTCCACGGCCTTCTTCCGTAAGCACACTTCCTCGGGTCCACAACCCGGTAATTACTTCTAAAGACACCTCGGCCTCAGCCTCTCCACTCAGGGTCTTAATGACACACTAGTATTCTTTCACACCACAGTCTCTCAATAGCGCCTCCCTATGGCAATACACCTTAGCCTCCTATACACTTCACGTGGCCATAGCACGTTAATACTTCAATTCACATGAATATCTCATTCGCACAGTAATACATCCATGTCACAGTAATACATCTTAATAGCACATTCACGATCATATATACATCCCTGTCTGTGGCCAGACTGCCACGACTCATGTGCCTCTACTGTCCTGCACCGACAGCTTCACTCCTGGCCTATGTGTGGCCTTCGGCCCTATGCTGGCCTATCCCCTGTGCTCACCGTAGGCGGCGCTCTTCGGCCCGACCTCGGCACCTACAAAAATAACATTACATTGGTATAATACCATACCATTTCTAATCACTTCACCCCTCATTATAACTCATGAAGCGTACACACAATAGTTCACATTTCACTCACCAGACATCTTACGGTAACACCTCCACCGTATTACACCCTACTCACTCTCGCTCCAAATCCATGAAGCTAACTTCCATCTATCGCTCATGGCGCACATTGCTATATACAGTATCAAGGACTTCCACATTCCTCACATATACTTATTTACATCATGGTCGTAGACGAATATAATACATCAATCATAATTATCAATCATCGTTCCACCTACCAGTCATCACTGGAAACACTGTCACAATCTCCCGACTGTTCTCACTCATGTCCGTCCCCTGGGACTTTCTAACTTGCAGTGATAGTAATACAGCGCTCTCGCCTCATGCAGACCCCCACACTCACAACATGCACGCTTTTCATTACCCGTGGGCCGTGGGTTAACTTTACTCGACCCCCTTCCCCCGTAACTACTGATCCCAGCTCACCTACTCGTGACAGACGCCATAGGCAATGTGTATAGTTCTACGGCCTGCTGGTGCTGAGACATACAGAAGATTTATATCTCTGTGTGACAGAAAATGCCTCATTGTTTGTAAGTAAGCGGCGGTCAGTCAGCACATTGACTTTCGACATGCACGCGGTTAGCATACTTTAGTCAAGCGTCCAAGGCTTGGGGGGGGGGGGGGGGGGGGGTTGCAGCCTTTGCCAAATAATGGAGTCCACAACAATTCCAATCTTCATTAAGTTGGCGACTTAACCTCCCAGGACGAAAGTTAGCAGTAGTTTTCTGAAGCTTCCTTAAGACCTGCCACTTTGCTAAGCATAGTGAGTCCTTGCAATACACAGTTGTGAATTTTATATTTTTTAAAGCAAGAACGTGGAATCACATTACATTTTTTTTTTGTGTGTGTTTTTATTCCAGTTTAGAAACTTGTAACTATTAATATTTGAATTGCTGTAGAGTGTTAGCCCTCGATGCCCATTTACTACCAATGGTGCACAGAAATTTATCACTCGATTGCAGTTCCCACAAGAAGTCAAGGCGAGAAAACTATTTTTAGTAAATTTTACATTGTACACTAAATTAACCAAATCACCATGGAAACTTATACCCCTGGAACTAATTCTCACAAAATCAGAATTTTCCCAAAAGCAGAAATGGGGCCGGGGCAGGGCCTAGAGGTTTAAGATTATCACTCAGTATATCATCGTATTGTCACACGTGCTAATTTTCGAACTGTGTCTTATACTTCAGAATTCTGGGCTCCCGCAGACCGTCAACACCAGTCCGCAGGCCCAGCTGGAATCGCTCCGCTCAGTCAACAAACGCCTCCCCTCACCACAGCCGCCTCAGCTTCATCTGACCTACATCAGCGAGGAGGACGACTGGCCAGAGATGTCACCTCCACCAGAAGGGGTAGGAACTCTGCACCCCAGCCCTTTCAGTCATCCAGGCAACACCCTCGTTCATGGCAACAGCTGCGAGAATACCACCGCAGATATCAACAGGTCTTCTCACCAGGACGTGGCCAGTAAAACTAAACATCCAATTTCCAATGAAGGAGATCTTTTCCGTACTCCGGGTTTTGACTGTGAAACAGACCAAAGTCCGATAGAATGTGAAGAATGTGTATTTTCCGAGGATGGAGGACAGTGGCATAGCAATAGTGAAGCTGTAAATAGCAAAGACAGGACAAGAACAGGAGTGAGTCCTCAGAGGAAGACTGGCAAGAAAACTCGCAATACGCATGGGAATTTAAGCACATCCTCGTCCTGGAAAGAGCGCTTGTTACTGAAGCAAGACCATCATTCGCGGAGCTCTGTCACCAACCACTGGATCATAGCCAAGAGACAAGAGGAAAGATCCTTGATCTCCCACAAACGACGAATCCGACACCTGATCGAACAGTCCAGGCTGAAGAGCAGATTTGGTCAGATTCTGGGTCAAACCAAGGGAGCAGCGGACAAAGTCATGCTGGAAATATCCAGTTTGAATATTTCCAAACCTTTCAGTAAACCTGGGCCTGGGACAGACTTGAACCACAACAACAGCAGCCAACCGGATCAAGGCCATGAGGTGTTCTATGACGTTTTCTTTCCATACAGCAATACTAAATCATTCTGTGATCACGAAGACAGTGCGAGCAATTGTAAATCATGTATGAGTCCTGGGAGGTTGTCCACACCCGCAGCTCAAGTGACAGGCAAGAAAAATGGATTGTTGGGTGAAGATTTGTTGTATCATCTCCATGGTAACACAGAAAGTAAACTTGGGTTGCCAGTTAGTCCTGGAGAGGGACAGATTATGGACAAGGAAGAGACTGATAAGGCTCTCAATTTGAGCATGAAGAATAGGAAATTAGAACATGTATTGGATGCCGCAACCCGGAAGTACATTGACGAACTGGCCGGTCAGGTGTCAGCGACTGTGGAGTTCCGGTCACCCAAGCTCAGATACCGCAAACGTTCCTCCTTCAGTAGGTCACAGACAATGAATCTATGACTGTCTCAAGTAAACATCTCGACTCACAGTCAGGAGACTTTCATCTGTTCATGCTCAGTGTTCATAAATGAAGACCCAGATGGAAAAATGACCAAAGTCATACGTCCATAAAAATGAAAATATCGATTTTTTAAGTTTGCAAGTCCCCAAGTGCCTTGTGAATGGAGATAAAGAAAAGCAACCTGTTTCATCAGAGGCAGAAGCAAAAATGGGGCTTTAGAGCAAAATAGGCATGTAATAATATTTTTAAATAACAAAAAAAAACTTTAACCCTTAGAAGGTGACAGGGCCGATGATCAGCCCAATTTTTTTTTACAGTGAAAAAGACAAAGGGGTGAGTGTCATGATCTTGTAGCCAACCAGAATGCTTGTTTCATAAAATCTACAGATCTGTACATATCAATTGTGGATCTTCCTGCTGTTGTAAACATATTACTGTTTTTTTGTCATGTGAACCGGCATCTTTCCAGATGGGTATCATCCGAATACCTCTCGTCTCCAAAGGCTTAAAATTGGACTAGTCATTCTTCCATCTGGGTTTTCAAATGTTTTGATCTTTCCTCTCAACAGGTCCTGAATGTCCAAATAGTTCCAAAAAGTTCTTCCCTGGCAAACGAACGTTAACCTGGTATGATTGAGCATATTTACTACTTGTATATTCTGACAATTCAACTTGCTGATGCAAAACCTTGGAGCATCTGTCATAAGGGCCCTAGCACACTGAATTTAGTCTGTTTTGCCTCCATTTTAGGAGTCAAACAGGCCAAGGCTGGCGTAGGCACCAGACTGCTGGATCGCCACCCACTGTGGTCAGGGAGTTGTGTTGTAGTGTGATCAAAGGTACTAGAAACTATAAGATGAGACACTGTCTTCTTCGCACCACTGAAAAAACTGTGCACACAATTTGGGCACCGATCAGGTTCGAGGCCCATGGCGCATAGTACGAAATGAATGCTTGATATAATGGTAAATTTATGATGCAAAATTGTGACAGTGTTACTGCCACAAAAAAAAAAAGAAAATATAGCCAGAGTTTTTCCCACAGCGATTGAGGTTATAATTCCACTATAAGTGACGTCAATCAAGGCCTATAGCGATAGCTGAACAGTGAACAAAATTCAATATTTTCCCTATTTGGCTTTGTTAAATACGGCACTTTTCATGACTTCCGCACGTTTGCCACTAGGTGGCGGTGCGAAAATTAATCTGTGCACACTAAAAGCACTAGCTGTCTTATCTTGTCAATTCTAGTATCTTTGGTGTGATGCATAATTTACAGGTGGTGAACCACCAATCTGGCGGCCACAACAGGCTTGGGCTCTTTCACCCCTTAGTGTGAGATGTGTGGACTGCGGGATTCAGTGGGATCTCGTGTACTAGTGAGGCTGACACAAGTCTATGTCGCCAGTTGGTTTTAAGGAAGTTCGCGCCTGGATCAAAACCAAGACAAAATGTACTTAACTTAGTGCGCTGGGACTTCTAACTTTGTGGTCAATGAATCTAGAATCGTGTATGTGTGTCTGACAGAGACAGTGAAGAGTATGAGGCAAGAGTATCAAGTTCAAGAGGGTTTAGCCTTAAGTAGAGAGGCTTATGTTTGATTCATTCCTTTTGTATCACAGTTTTCATCTGTATAGCCATCATTATCACAGAATAATATAGCCATCATTATCACAGAATAGCAGCTCTCTTTACACCAGCATGAATGTGTGAGGTGCATTAAGGTAGTTCAGATATCTTCAGATAAAACAGCTGATAGTTTGACAGTTATTCTTGTCACCATCAAAAAATACATGTAGAAAGACATCAGATTGGAATTAAATATGACCAAACAAACAAACAAACAAACAAAAATGAAGACATGCCTGCCCACAACACTGTCACCCAAAGGAAAAATGATGTATCTGATAGAATGGCCTTTGTCTACTTTATTTTCTCTGATTACGAACAATCACGTAGGTTGATTTGCACGACGCTACACACCTACTATTTTAGTAACAGATGCGTCAATCTGCCTTTGACATAAAAGAATTGTGTGTGAGACAAGTTCATAGAGACAGTAAAGTAGAAAGACACAGTGGTGTCACATACATGTACTTTGCTTTTCCTTTGGGCAGCAGAATAACACAATAACATAATTATGTATATCACTGTAAAATGGATGAAACCATAATAGCACACCAAGATTGCAAAGTGTATTTGTTCATGGTTCATGAATTTAATGAGATGGGTGGTTTCAGTTGAAAAATGTATTTTGTGTTTTTTTCTTTTGTTTTGCTACAATTTGTTTATTTGAAGTTGGAGAGCTTTCATGTGTCAATTGCCACTGTCGCTGAACTTGTGAATCTAGAAAAAAATGTGTTGATCCATCACCATCTTAAGATACGGAGAAATCGAAACTTATATGTTTATTTGTTTTATTGAGTGTAAAAGCTGTTTTTTATTTATTTCTTTAGTTTCATTCAGTTACAGGCGAGGTGAATCATTTGCACAGCAAAGGCACTGTCAGTATGATAAACTTTGTATTGTCATGCATACATGGTGTAGGAGGTGGAACTCTGTGTGTGACTGAGTGTGTGTGTATGTGTGTTTGGTAAGTAACAAGTTCCGGAGAAGCAGTGCCTTGAGTGTATGAATATGTAAATGGATGGAAAATAACATGTGATATATCTATAAAAAGAGAATAAAAAGTGAGTAACTGCGACTGAATTATTTTCAATAAAGTCACTTTCCAAAAACATGTTTGAGGCAAGAACCAGCTAAAGAGTTATACAAATCCAGTACTGAACTGCTAATGTACATGTATAACATATTATGTAACATAGCTTAACAAAGCTAACATTGACATTGGTCATGATACTGTGTGTTGTGGTCACAGAACTATTGTAACTGATACAGTGATCCGCTCTAGCCTAACTGTAGTTGGGTCTGGCCAGCATAACACATACATTATGTCACTACTCTAAAATAATGGTATATGTCAGACTTATGCCAAAAGGCAACTGATGGTACATTGCATTCCTGAGCATGAGGGCTATCAGATAATATTATAGAAGAAGAAATGCGCCAATAGGAAAATTTAATAATCCAACAGAATCATAATGGCATAAGTCACCGAAGCCAGGAAAAGGAACAGTTTTTTCTTAGTATCTCAAAAGTGTCAAAACAACTTACACAATTTGCGTAGAGCAGTGATAATTTGATACATTTTCTTGTGGAAATTTTGTGTTTTCTGGAGTTTTGTCAGGTTTTTCTGTCTCTGACGAGTAGTTCAAAACGAGAATGCCACGTGTAAAAACTTAGGTATTATGTATCAACAACAAATTCTTTAATACTACTACATGTAAATGTAGCATGATTTCAACTCCATGTGTACAATTAATGTCCAGTTTGTGATGACATCTCTTTTTTGAAGGGATGTTTCCAGCACAGAGGGAAGGCAATTTTTTTTCATTTAGTGAAGTCTGATACTGGTAATGATAATGTTTTGTTTTGCACCAGCATTTCGTCCTCTATAGGGTCCATGAAGATCACAGTTTGTCTTCCACTGCACACCCTTCGGGTAACCGATGTTCAGACACCCCTTGTCAGCCTCCCTATGGACATTCAGTTCTTCGTGTAAATCTGTATCACAACAATTTCCCAAATGGGATTAACTCATATATCTCCCTGCGAACGGGGAATCCCCGTTTTTGCCTTTTGTGCCGAGCTGTACCGCGAACGGGGAATCCACGTTTTTGATTCTGATAGTGACGAAGAAGCCACTGATGACTCTGACGATCTATTTGAAGATGAAAATGACAGTAGTTCTCGCTCTAGTGATAGTCCAAGTAGTGATAATGATTAGCAGCCAACATGTTCTAGTTCTAGGGGTCGGAGTAGGGGCACAGGCAGGGGTACTGTAACAAGGGGGCGTGGTCGCAGCATGAAAACTGCAAAATTTACTTGGGCCAGTACGAGCAACTTGGCCAAATTTACTTGGGGAGAAATGGGATTAAAAAAGTATACTGAATACAAAAATGGTTCTCTCACTCTTAATTTCATTATGTTTAGGTGGGACACCATGGTCTAAAAGCAAGGTGCTTGCCTCTCATGCTGAAGGTACCAGGTTCAAATCCTGGTCAGTGCAGGCATGTTGGAAATTTTTGGGATCTTTTTTCTCATACCTTCCTGTCCCTGATCCTATGGTGCCTAGTCTTCTCGGATAAGGATGAAAAGCTCTGAGCTCCCGTGTGCGCATTGCGCACGTTCATGATACCCTGGCAGTTGGAAATCAAAAATAGCAGGCCGAATAGGCTGCTGCCCGGGCAAAATTAAATGAAATTTATCCCCCCCACCCCCGAAAAAAACAAAAAAACAAACGCTGATTGGTGCTGCACTGTAACTGGGCTGCAATGACACTAAGGCAAATTTCCCTAATGGGACTAAAGAAGTACACAAAATACGAAAATACCAAGAAAAAAACTATATATTCCATGCACTTCCCAGTGCAGTTTGTGGAAAAAGACTACATAAAAAATTATGTATATGTCCAAAACAGGATTTTCATGTAGATCATGCAAAAAAAAATGTTTAAAAATGGTTCCCCGTTTCTCATGGCTTTCTTCTGTGTCCGGTTCCATTTTGTGATATCTAAAAGAAATTATTATTCATACAATATCATAACTCAAAGAAAAAGCACATTCTATAAAGCAGTGCTGAACAATGAATTGTACCCACTGCTAAATTGGCACATATGGTATTTTTACTGAACGTGGCAGCTTAGAACTGTATGTCACTGGAAAACAATTTAGTGCAGGCAACTGAATTGAATGTATGTAGTGTTACTAAAGTCAGCTGAAGTGACCCTGGCAGTTCTGCAATATAGGCTGCTGATTTCCTCTTGAAAGGACAACAATAACAAAAAAATGCTCTTTTGTCATAAATTACAACAGTAAATGTGTGGAATGGTTTATAATAATGTGTACAGTGACAGCACATCCACATGCTTTTATTAATTAATTAGTTCCATTCCAGTGATATTGTGACATATCTACACACAGATATTGGTTCATATCCACAAATTCCTGCATTCACAAATTGTTTTGTTTATTTGTTGTGTGAAAAGTGCCAATAATCATATTGTAATATATCATGCTATGACCAATCTCTGATTTTTAGCAGCATGGTTATTATAACAATTTTTGGAAGGGACCAAGTCATTGTTAAGTGTACAACAGTATTATCATTTAATTATGTACATAAGCAATAATGTGTACCTTCCTTTTGTGTATATCTGTACGAAATAAAAGATAGAGGTGGTGAAAAAATAGATTATTTACATAATTATTTGATTTTTGTGATAATATTGAAAGTCTGTGATGTTTCTTGCCCTGATAATAAAAGAACTGGAAAATCCTATTGAGATCTGGTTTTGTTCTTCATTTTAACAGTCTATGGCTATGTTCCCTCTAGGGTGTGCGGCTATGCAGTCCGCTGTATTGGTGCTGGGCACATCAGAATGTTACCTCGCATTTTCATTTACAAAATATGATTGTTTTGACCACT
This sequence comes from Onchidella celtica, assembly GCA_963931925.1. NCBI lineage: Eukaryota > Metazoa > Mollusca > Gastropoda > Systellommatophora > Onchidiidae > Onchidella > Onchidella celtica. The sequence continues at coordinate 40,581,719 of OZ007577.1, forward strand.
GCACATTTCCATCACTTACTCACTTCCAAGCTGCACCAAAGTTTGATTCACTAGTTTTGAAAAAATTTTGCTCAAAGCACCAAAAGTGGAATGATGGTCCATGGTTTACATGATGTTGTACGTTATTAAGAAGGAGTTTATGTTCGATATATTGCATGCTGTGTTCAGCAATCTGTGCATGAGGAAAAATGCACACATGTAATTGTACTAATGTTTTGAAGCTTTTATGTTTAAAAATGTGGTAGCCATGATATGTCCATACATATTTATGGTAAGATCTGATTGTACTGGTCGATGCAGGTCCTGGTGTTTTTACATGTAGCTGGACACAGGACAGGCGGGGTGAGTTGTAGCTTGCGTTGTTGTACAAGACAAGCGGTAAATCTTGTGAACAGAGTGGCAACTTCTTCTCTTTTAACTGTTATTTTTCACAAAATGATTTTAAAATGCACAGAAAATCAATGGGGATCACAGCAAGGCTTGAAACCAAGTTAAATGTGGCCAAGAAAATTCAGTTCTGATGCTTTCAGAATTGATTGTATAGTTTCTAATTGGAACTACTGGTATGCCATTTTGTTTTCATCATATTTTAACATTATTTTTATCAACCAGTGGACCTCACCCTTGCCTTATTGCTTGAAATCTGTTGATTATCGATCACTCACTCAATCAATCAATAGATCAATCAATTTATTAGTCAATCAGCATGCCAGATTTCATGTCAATCAGTTGGCAAAATAGAAACTCAACTAGTAAGCGAGCCACTCAATACCATCCAACTAAATATCTTTGTCAGCCGGTCATCAAAATATCAATAATATTGTTTTCCACCTATGTTGACAATTAGTTCACTGACTATATTACCATTCAGCCAAAGTACAGAAAGTCAAGCAGAACATCGCTAAATCTTCCCAGTCAGTAAGCCAATCAATCTGTCCATTGGTCAATCACTCGCACAATCAAGCACAGACATAAAAAAAGCAAAAAACTGACTGATGAATCAAATGGCCTTTAATCACTGTTGGAATCTTTGACATGCATCACTTGTGTTCTCCAGATCAGTTGACAACAGAAACAAAACTACAGCTCATTAATACATTGATAATAGTCATCATTCTCATCATAATCTGTGTATTAAATCATCATCAATGGCAAATGAACACCACAGGACAATGTATTATAAATAGGGGACCAGTGAAAGTTCTGAAAGAAGGTCATCATTCATGGTACAATTTCTTTCTTCTGCTTATAGATGAAATCTACTGTATTAAGTCTACTGTGACAATTGTCACTTTGGGGATTAGGTAGTAACAAGTGTGTTGGGGGGGAAATCACAGCAACAAGGAGCGATAAATGTCACTTCCCATTACCATGCACAGTGAAGAATATGGTGCCAGCCAGAGAGTTTGTCATATCGAGGTACAATTAACAAAAACATCCATAAAATCGTAGTGCCTGGGGCGGGGGGTTCCTATATACCATAAAAGTGTAGCACAAGATTAAAGAATAACAATAATTTGAGTGACAGCTGTGATCTTCAATGTTGCCTTTCCCTAAGTAAAACCTCTTCCAGGTGTGTATATTATGAAAATATGTCATGAGACAGAGCAGCTTCCTTTCCCACTATGACTAAGCTAGGTAATGTTGTTCTAGTTTTAGCAAAGAGGGTAGCTACCTTTCATACTGAGAGTATACATGTACAATGACTGTGCTGCCAATAGTATGATCTGAAAAAAAAATGTTACTGATCCTGCTAATACATGTATATAAAGTGCTACTAGTACTAGTGGTTCTCACACTAATAGTTACAGTGTAAGCAACAAAATAGTACTGTCAACAAGCTGACCTCTGTCATTTAACAATTCAGATTCAAAAAGTACAGCTTAAGTACCTGCCATGAATGATATAGAACAATAATTTATCGAGTGCTCAGGTTAGTCCTAAAGAAATGATGGGTCTCTAGCTGAATGTGGTACACGACAAGCTGTAAAACATAGTAAAATACACTGAGATGTCCACAATGGTGTCTCGGGGGAAATGTCAAGCCTAGCTCTACATCATCATTGCCTTTCTCACCCTGGATCAGGGTATAGGCCACCAACAAACACCTTCCATCCCTCTCTATCATGGGCCAGCCTCTTTACATTATTCCAAGTCTTTCCGCTTCGTTGCACATCATCTAGCTCTACATGAGTACATCTATCTTGCTGCGGTAGGTCCAGGGAGTGATTCGTGGATACTCCTGGTGGGGTCTCACTCTATCCTATCATTCTGTTATCATATTCTATCTGTCATCTTCCTTCTTCCTAGCACAATATCACTGTTACTGTGTCGACGCACTTCCTTCAAATTAACTCAAAATGGCAGGGCCAACTCCAATAAATCTGCTTCTGCTCATCGACCCACGCGCTAATTTTCTACATTTTGCACCTTGGTAGCATACTATCAAATAACTACAAAGCACATGTATTTCTTGGTCTGAGATCTCAAACTGTCTGTCCCACACATTTACACAGAAGTTTGTAATAGGAGGTCAGCTGTTTGCACTTCTAATGCATAAAAAACAGCCTGCCAAGTATATGAAGGAAGGGGGGTTCTGTCAAAAACAGCCCAAATCAAGCAAGGTTTACGATGAACAAACCTGATAAACATAAAAACACAGCTTATGCACACATACATTTTACATTGTACACTTTGGTAATGAGCATGTCACATATTTCATTTACACAAATGTCCTCATCTGGGAAAGAAAGAATGAAAATTGCAAGCTTTTTTTTGTGTGTGTAATGAATGTATGTATGTAAACTTATGCAAAGTATTTCACACCTAAAACCCCATAAATAAAACGATGAAGTACATCATATATGTGACCAAATACCCCATGCCAGATTCCCGATAAATCCATTAAATAAGTGAAACAAATGACAGAACACTCCAAAAATATATGAAGAGAAATGTAAATAAAAAATATGTTGAAGAAAATATAAAGGAAAAAGTACATTTTGATAAACTATTCAAACACAAATAGAAGAGAAGAAAATATTGAAATGAAAATGTTAAGACAATGCGATTTAGGGAGACTTGCAAATTCCTCATTTCTACCGTCTATACATGATTACTTTTACTTTTTTTCTTTTGGTGAAAATTCTTTCCATACTTTCAGGTGATAAAATTCATACAGAACTATTTATTATTACCCAAGTAGACCATGATAGGCGTAAAGTGAACTTATTGTGACGACATACTGTTAGACCCAAACTTAAATCAACCACCCGGGAAGTGGTATTATTTTGGCAGTCCAGCTTGCTGTCAGTCAGCCAAATTAAAAACTAAAATGTGGGGTGTGGGTGGCAATTTTATATTTTATACTTAGTACTTTTATATACTTAGTCCCTCGTCAGCCTCACAGTTGTTTTTTTTAAATTTTTTCAATCAAATTCAGCACAGGACTTCAGAGATGAATCTCTCTATTACTATCTTTTTGTTGTTGTTGTTTTTTGAGAAGAACATGAGGAGACAATGGTAAAAAATAAAAGGTGCAACAATTTGTAACTGATGACATTATCATTACAATGTATTTTTATTCATCACTGATAATTTCTCTGTCCACTGACAACCCACATGCCAACTACCATGACAAATACATACACACAGGAAATGGTATCATTGAATGTTCTCACTTTTCAGAGAGACAAAATATGAAATATATGACTGATACATGTAATTTCACTGACACTGGAGACAGCTGGGCTCCACAGACAATAATGCCCTGATTATTCATAAACTCTGCATGAACACTGACATAGCACAGACTGGGCCACCCATATCTTCAGCCTTGAAGTCTGAACAAAATTGTTCCATCCCGTTTAGTCACAAAATGTTCTGTGGACCTCCAGGGTGAAAGTGGCATGGCATGAGTGAAAACAAAATAAATCAAATTACTTTTCCTGAAAGTACTGGTGGTAGTTGTCTCTGCAAATAAAAATCCTGCTAACGCTACACCCAGTATAAAGATACCACTGCCTTAGAATGTCAAGGTTCTATCTCCACTTTTTGGCTGAACTGAGTTACACACTACACACCACTTCTACAGGCCTTTTCCATTGTGTGTCACAGTAACAAGCAGTGTGTAATTTGTAAGTATTACTAAATAGAAAAAAAAATTGTACCTCAAGAGTTGACTATCGGAAACCGGAACAAAAATTCTGCAAACACTACACTCAATATAAACAGACAGCATTCTTTGAAACAAAAGCAACAAATCAAGGACAAGGCATGAGGAATGCAGTTAAACTTCCAGCCTACTATCACCATGAAACATGATCAAATCGTAGTGACAGAAGAGTTAGAAAAAAAAAGACTACACTTTTCTAGTGTGAGAATCACACTTCTTTGGTTTCTGAGATAATTTTAGTGGCCACATACCGTCAACATTCTCTACAACTGTAGTAACTGGTTTGGGCTACTTTTCAGGAGAAGAAAAAAAACTGTTTTATTTTAGCACAACTGGTCTAGTGATGATGACTTTTTCAAAGTTCACTATTTGATTATTTTTTGCCTTAGGAGTCTAGAACCAAGATCACTCGATGTGGCTTTGAATGTAGTTGAATATATATATAAAAATCCATTTTTTGAATTTTTAACTTACTACTGTCTGCAGGAACGCTAACGATATTGTTATCCTTCACACTTGCATTGACCAGGAAACTTGTAGCAGAGGTGGGACATTGTTGTTTGCATCAGTACGTACACATGCACCCCAGGACAAAACCATGACCACAAACCAGCTAAAATACAACAAGCAAATTCTATGTATTCAGTAAAGATAGAAGTAAAAAAGAATGAAGAAGTGAAATGAATGAGGACTGAAGTGAAATGAAAGAAAATCAGCATTTGTGTGCTGCAACACATCAATTTGTGTTCAGGGTTCCCTTTTGGCTAGAATGTGGATAAATAAGAAAAAAAGGCTGCAGTTTGGGCAGAGTGGACAATACCTGGTGTTTTGGGCATTGACAGTTTCAGCAGGGAGTACAAACTCAACACAGATGGTCTATATAATAAATAGTATTCTGTCATGGCTGTTGCTAGGGGACTGTGGCATTTCACATGTACCTAGTATTTATTAGTAAGCTATAGGTAGAGTGCACATATCGGCCATCTTTAGTGTAAGGACCCACGCATCACCATGGCGATTTTGGCACTGATTTTGATCTGTCAGCTGATTTGCACTGCGAGCATGGGACATATCACGAACCAACCAGCTGCGAGCTAAAAGTAGTTCATTACAGTAAACAATGGCACGTGTGTACATGTTCAACGGGAGACTTCGGTCAATTCTTTCACTTCCTTAACTTTGTTTACCCCGATGATGGGGAATCTGACCAGCTTGGATCCATCCTTTCCATCCCTGTTATAGCAATGAACTACAATGCAACCAGCAGGCATTTTAACGGACATATCTCGAAGTTACACTAATCAGCTGATCCACCGGCCATCTTTAGTGTAGGAAGATCAAAACAAAAACACTCCGTGACGTCATGCACATTCTACCTATAGCTAGCTGAACAGTGAACACAACTCGGTACTTCCTCTCTTCAGCTCTGTAATTACACCACGGTGCCCTATAACAATAGCCTTCTGTCATCTTAAAGTACGATAATTGGCAGTGTCAGACAACAAATAAAACATACATTTGACATTTTCCTGACTTCAGACATGACATCCTTAATGTTAAATAAGCAAAAAAATGAACTAAAATGACAACAAAGAAACAATGCTCCAAACAAAACTGTTGTCATAAAATAACAAAACAAAAAAAAGGTCAAATGTGCAACCTGGCAATGGTAGTCAAAGTTCTTTCATAAATGGACTTTCCCAATTACTGCCTGGTATCCTTAGCAAATCAAGAGCTCCAGCAAAGGGGATTTGTTAATATTATGAATGTGAATTTTTTTAGAAAATCAAAATGACAATAATTTTCACATACAAAATTAAATGCACCTCTCCCCATAGCAATTCCCCTTTCTTGAGTTAAGAAAACAACAGCTCTAAAGTGTAATGCTCGTGCAGAAATCCCTGGGCCACTGTTTCTGTGTAAAATGTTCTATAGTTGATATCACTTGACAGCAAAATACAGCCATCAGATAAATTACACAGACAAGTGCTTGACAAACACAAGCTATTCGTGAATCAAATCAACATATTGCAACTTATTGTGTATCTAGACCAACATTTCTCAGTGTCTTCAATAACAAAAGGAACATATAGTAATAAATGCATAAAATAACTATTTTAACTATACTCAGTATCTTCTGTGCAAGAAACAATATGATGGCAATGCAGCTGAACCAAATTTTAAAACCTAAGTACTTGTATTACAGTACCACTCTGGTGAAAGGTAAATCACATTTTTACTGCATGCAACTTTCAACCTGTAACTAAGCCAGTTCTATTTTGCTGTATGTGATGATTGGCTTGTGAGTCCCTTGGACATAGGGGGGCTCTAGCTGAACCCCAAATTTCAATACACGTATATAGGCTGTTTTGTACTCTGGTCAATAGTCAATCAACAGTTTTATCACATCATGCAAGCTTCTGCCTAGAATATTACAGCCAATTCTGGTCTGTGACAATTTGAACCTGTGGGGCAGGCTCATGGTCTTGATTTGCAGCCTATCCATAAGCTAGCAGCATGGCTTGAGCTGTATGCCTATCCACTTGTCTGACCTTAAGTCAGTGCCAAAAGGTTTGAACTGTACATCGTCACTGCTCTACAATAATGGCATATGTCAGACTTGTGCCAAAAGGCAACTAACGGCTTCATTGCATTCCTGTGCATGAGGGCTGTCAGGTAATATTATAGAAAAAGGAATGCACCAATAGGAAAATGGAATAATCCAATAGAATCATAATAACGTAAGTCACTAAATGACAGGAAAAGAAACAGTTTTTTCTAGATGTCTCAAAAGTGTCAAAAATGACTTATGCCATTAGTATAGCGTAGAGCAGTGATGATATGCAGATTGAAACAGATTAATGTCGTTCACACAAACTCATGATTTTTAAAATAGTCACAAGGTTCATACTTCAGGTTCAGCTGTGCACATTTTCTCTGTCTCTGGTATGTGCCCAAGTTTAGACACATTTGACTAGTTGCACCTTTATCAGGATGTAAAAATTCTACATGCAGGTGTAAGAATAATGGGCATAAATTTGCTGAATGTCAGTCTTGTCACATGACCTTATTCCTTTTTCTGTGCTGACATACAGCTGTACTGGGTCAATTTCTTCCTTGTATATTATATACATGTAATATGGTCACTGATTCTATTCCCTACTTTCCTCTGGATGACCAAAGGCTGATATTATCAGACAGTTTTAATAAAATTTCATTATTGTTTATTTTCTTCAAATTAACCATGTAAATTTCTCTTTAAAGAAGATATTAAAGTTCAATCCTTATCCTTCATTGTTGACCATGTATTTTTCATCCTTTGTTGTCCAGCTTCACACACAGAGAGTACAAATCGGCACAGACAGACAAAAACAAAACAAATTTACTATTCAACACGGTCAGCTATAGATCCAAACTGTACTTGTATTCCTTCAACCAAATATAAATACCTTGAACCAAATACAAACAAAGTCTTCAAAATATGAATTTGCACAATCAAATACAGGGCAAAATGATCATCCCTTTGTGTGGTCATGCTACTTATATATGATAAAATCTAATGGGGATGGGGGTCAGAACTTTTACCACAGGCAAACAGAAACTAAGAGGGAATGATTACAATACGACAATAAGCATTGAATGTGATCTCTAGAAAAAATGTGTCCTCCACAAATCCATACACACCCTCTCCACTCCAACACTTAAATAGGCAAAGACAAAAGAAGAAAACAAAAAAACAAAAATTGCTCTGTTCAAAGTCTATTATTATATATACAGACACAGCCATCTGAGGCTGGTTATGAAAGGCTGCATGTCATACTTCAAATATTTTCCTCTGAAGCATTATGTGAACTGATGTACATATTATTATGTACACGTGTAACTTCTGACAATCACATAAAATCTCAAACATGGAGTACGAATTCAAAAACGTATTTTTGACTTTCAAAACAGTCGCTCTTGAATAAACTTACATCCACTCATTATTCAAAAGTTAAATTAACATGTAATCATCATTTTCACAGCAAAATTGATACATCTATTTACAGTGAAAGATTTTTACACCTCATTATTCATTATAGTTTATAACATTCTTGCGAGAAAAAAAAAGAAAAATGAAAAAGATTGACAAATATACCAACATCCCATAAATATAAGAATCAGAGAATCAAAAATCAGACAAAACAAAATATACCTATTCTTTATACTCTACTCTATACAGTAGGCCTCGACCACTGATTCACCATCTACTCTGCCGTTTGCTCTTTCCTTACAGGACTGGATGACTAGTGAGTGACCACCTAACAGGTCTGGACTGAATCATAAATGATAGTTGTTGAAGATCCTTATTTATGATGGACACTTACCCCTCGGGTATTACACTACTATCAAGTAAAATTATAGTTATATCACGTAGGGAGGTTTGCTGTGTCAAGACAACTCCCCTGCTGTCAATTAAACCCGAAGGGAAATGACAGCTCAGTCAATCACAGCCAATCTCAGAACCAAGTACCAGGACCTTTTCCATGGATCAACTCCACTTATATCATGTTGTATCTACAACTGACTACTAGTTTCCAGCTGCAAAATTTTCTCATCTGGTTCATGCCATTCATAACAGCTACATCTTTAAAATCAATAATAGAATACAATCAATTATATTTAAAGACTTTCATTCACTACCAGGATAAAATAACAAAACGTTCATGAACATGGCTGTGATGAGCTCCTAAATTTTCTAGGACATTTCTGATTTCATTCCAATAAAATTAATGCCTATTCTCAAAAATGCAAAGCTGAATATTGCATGTAAACAGTTGCATTTTTCTGTTGACTGCTTAATGGGCCTCCGTGTTCACTCAGTGTAGCATACAGTGAAACTGGGCGTTCAAACTGTTTAACATGAGAACATGGAGAGAATAAGTTTCCTGATGGTTACCCATTTCCACCAAAGGCAAATGTTGATAACAATAATTATAATAATAACACATGCGACCTTGCCCACTGATATCAACATTTGAGACTAACACTGAACAAATGGGAAAAGAATTTTCATTTCATTAAGTTTGTCATTGACAGATGGACATATCTTGAAATTAAAAGGGAAAAAAACATGGAAATATGCTGGAGTTAAAACATTAAACTATTCATCCTGCTTAAGGGTCTGCTTACTGACAAGGTAGGGGAGAACAGCATACATGAGTAAATGAGGAAAGACCAAACCCAAGGGAGGAATTTCTATACTAATTACTCATGTAAAATCTTTTCTTCAATCATGTTGATCCAAAAACTCCGATGATAAAATATGAACATGTACATACTAGATAACAAACTGATTAGACGTTCTTGAAGTCCATTCACAGTGTGTTGACAACACACCAATATTCCAAGGAAATTAGAACTACATACAGATACATGTAATTCTTAAGCATTCTCCTGTCTTCCAGTATTTCTTTCCTTGCCTTGAACACCTTTCTGTATCCATGTGATAAAGTCTCAGTGGTAAAACACACATCTATAGAGATCTACAACAGCAGCCTTATTGTCAAGTAAGTGTCCTTTGTTACAAATTGCAATGTACTGACCGACATACACAAGAGTAAATACTTCCAGTTTTACCACACAGTGAGCTGATAAGGGTGGGAGTTGACATCAGGTTTTAACATTCCTCTGCAAAGAGGCTTCAGAAAACTAAGATGCAGCTATAAGTCATTTAGGGTAAGCTCTCCTCTGGCCATATTTCAGCCCTGGTCCAGCTGCCGAGGGAGCGTGTCCCACACCACCTGAGCCACTCTGGAGGCTGGCTGGATTAAAGAGTATGGGCATGCTGGGAACTTGCTGAGCTGCAGGGGTGGTCTGGCTTGCTGATGTGTCCACAGAAGACTGCAGATGAGAAAGACAAGTGTGATTAAATGAAATATTGCCTTGATGATATCAAACAGGTCTTGTGATGCAGACAGAAACTGTTATCTGTATGAACAAATAAATGAAATGACAAATGCTTCCCCAAAAAACAGACAAAAAAGGAGTGCAAATACAATATATAATAAAATACCTGTTCCAAATGACAGGCATGAAAAGAAAGCACAACCAAGGAATTAAAATACATGTATGTCTGACACAGAAGGTGCAAATCTGAACATGTGCTTTGTTGAAACAAAGAGGCAAGATGCCAGGGCATACTTGATTTTCAAGCTAAAGGAGGGTGAGAATAATGAACAAAAGAAATGAAATGGGGAAAATGTTTCCAATCATGCCTACAAATGCTGGCAGGAAAAGCTTTCTACTCTGGTTATTAGATGATGTAAATGATGTAAAGAAAAAAGGCACTATATCAAAAACTGTACAAACAATACTAGTGTAAGACCAGCACTATACTACAAGTATAAGTGTTGGAATATTGACAAGAAACTACACTTTTGTTTCAAACCATATTAAGTGTAAATGGTGTTTCTGTGTCTGCTGTACAAAATTATCAAATGTTAGTCTCAAATTCCATGTTAGCAAGTGTTATGCAGTCACAAACAAAGTGAGAAACCATCTTAATGCATGAGCATACTGGGCAGTTGCCCAAGGGCCCCAAGAGCTTAGGGGGCCCCAAGAGTTTAGGAGGCCCCAAGCATGCAAATTTACATTGGTTTTTGAAACAGGGAAGAAAATCCTGTGCTTTGCCCAGGGACCCATAGTGATGTTAGGATGGCCCTGGCTGTCTTCCATGGTTCATATATCTGCTGGGAGTTTGGATTTAGTTAGAGTATTATACGATTCAAGGATGAAGTAGATAGTTGGAGAAAAAAAATTCTGGGAAGAAGAGGAAAAACAAAAAAACACACAACCAAATAGACAAACAACAAACAAAAATGTGATGGTAACCCATTAATGGTTCACCACAGACTGCCTTGAAGTAAGGTTTTTAATTTATTCAAGTTGTTGAAAACTCCTCACACCTGACTGCTAGTGCTGGGATACTGGCTGAGACTTCCTATGTCTCAGTGTATAGGGATGTAAAGGTAATCCAAGGACTGTTCTTTTACTGGAGGCTGAGCTCTTTCAAAATTTGATGTTTTCTATGGAATAGGCAGGATCTAGCTTTTACAAAAAAAGATGGTTCCTAACACTTAGAGTAATCTGGCCCATGTTCTACCGGGCAGATAGTTCTTACAGTGCAGACATGGCTGAGCTCCCAGAAGACAAGTTCCTACCTGATGGGTAAAATTAACTCTTTGTGTGCCATCAATTTTTCCACGTTTGCAAATACAGGAAGAAAACAGTGGAGGAGATGAATGAAGACTAAATACAGCAAAATTTATTATAGAAAGTTGACTTTCTTTCTTTCTTTCTGAAACCAAATAGCCTAGCATTCTTGTGCACTGATCCATTAGTGATTGGCACACACATGACCAGCGGAGGAACCGATATATGAGTGACTGGCACACAAAGAGTTAAGCATCTAAGCAGATAGTTTGTATGTGGTAAAACTAAGAAAGCTTTCAGATTTCTTGAGCATGGATGATAAAATGTGCACATGAAAATATTTGTGGTGTTTAGAAAGTGGAAAAACCAGGACTGGCCATCATCATCATCATGCTAAATTTTCAGATAGTTTCTACTCAAACCTGAGAACCTTTGATCGGTGAGAACATCATGAAGAATATGAATGAAATTGTGCCATGTATTGAAGAAATACAGACTGCTGCCATTCACTGAACTGGTTTAAAGGGGAAACAACACATTAAGACATTTAGAAAGTGAAAGAGAGAAAACACTCATTACAAAAGAGAACAAAACATTATAAGGTTGACTGTTTCAGGAAAGGGACACGAACTTTCAAAGAGAAAATCAGTGTTTTTGGTGAGTACATGGATATTAAGAAATAGCCAGTGCTATACTGGTCAGTTAAGGCACTCATGCAACCATGCTGCATGTTTCACACTGAAACTGAGATAAGCATACAAAATGTCTTAATGTTGGAGCTAATCCCTAATATTTATTGTAAAAAAAAAAAATTGGACTGCGCCTCCCTGGAACTTAAGCATTTTACTCCAGCAGTAAAGGCGTTGTCTTTGTAATGGCAAATGTGCATACAATAATGCGTAAGGAAAGTTACCCTGTCTGTCTTAAGCATATTTTGCAAGTAGGGTCACTGGACACTACTACTACTACTAAATCAGTCTGCAGAGCGGTCATTTGTTAATGCACCAGTAACAGACTGAAGACAAAATACTGGCATCAAAATCTACAAATGTGAAACACTAAGGTGAGTTGGATTACAGCTGTAAATATCATACTGTATGCATGACAAGGCTGTAGTACTCCGTGCCTGTTAGTACAATGATGTTGATTCACCCCTAAAGTCTAAGCACATGCAGTACCTTCAGGCTATTTACAGTCCAGGCATACTTCCAGGTTTAGTCTAAGCATACTTTGAGGCTGTGCGTCATCTACTCTGTCAGGCTACACATGTCTGTACAGACTTCACAAAACAACCAACCACATTTCCAGCCTATACATAATCATACCTTTAACAACCACACCTCCAGACTGTACACAACCAACCAATCACACATCAAGATGCAAATAACTATATCATTGGTTGGCTGTTGGAACCTTGTTAAAACTAGCCATTGAGCCTGTTTTGAGAAGACCGCAGTATTTCACATAAAAACTATAGATAGAATGGGCATGATATCACAGTGTTTTGTTTTGATCTTCCTACACTAAAGATGGCCGGTGGATCAGCTGATTAGTGTAACTTTGAGATATGTCTAAACGGATAAAATGCCTGCTGGTTGCCTTGTAGTTGACCGTTATGACAGGGGTGGAAAGGACGGATCCAAGCTGGTCAGATTCCCTACCATCCGTGTAAACAAGGGAAAGGATGGGAAAGAACTGACCGAATGTCTCCCGTTGAACATGTACACACATGCCATTGTTTACTGTAGTGAACTATTTTAGCTGGCCGCTGGTTGGTTCGCAACGTCTCCCATCTTCACAGTGCAAATCAGTTAACGAATCAAAATCAATGTCACAATCGCCATGGTGATGCGTGGGTCCTTACACTAAAAATGGTGGATATGCGCATTCTAGCTGTAGTTCAGCAGTGAAGACAACTCTGTATTTTCTCTATTTGGCTTTATAATTACAACACTGTCCCCTTGTATCAGCCTCAAAGGCTGGTTTTAATGAGGCCCCAACAACTGACAATATCTTTAAGTTGTACACAACTGTACTGTACATGCCTCCAGACTAGACACAACCAACCAAACCTCACCAGCACCTCAACAAGTTTTGGTTCAACTGAAGACTGTCTCCATGACAATGCGGGACAGAGGTTTAGTGGGACAATCAGAACAAATTAAGCTACTGGGTTGTTATTTCCTCAGAGTCAAAACTAACCAACATTTTCAAAGACATCATCATCAACTTTTACACTCTCTACATGGTCTATATCATGCAAGGTAAAAAGTAGGTGGTTGGGGTGGGAGAAGAAAAGACAGAAGAGTGTGCACTACAGTAAAATTTGGTTTTAATTGGTCAGAGCAGAGGATCTCAGACAGCACCCTGTCCACTACAATACTCTCAATTAACAAGCTTCTTAAGCAGATACAATCATCAAAGTCAAGTGCTACATGAATGTGCAAGTCCATACACACATAAACTTGTTCTGTCAGAATACTGTTAAATCCATTGAATGGTTTGTGAAAAATAAAGTAGATAAATTGTAAAGGAAAATAAAACCACGAAAAAGAAATGTTGGGGGAACAGGTTTTACAAGGTTAAAACTACGGTTCTAGATTAACCCTTTGTGACAGATCTTACACAATACAAACTGATTTACTTCAATATCCCTTTAGCTCCTCCATCTGCCTGATTTATTACAACCAAATTTTACTTGAGAATACAACATACAGAGAGAGACACTTTGTGGGAGTATTTTATATTGCAAAGCTACCACTACCAGGCAAGCTCTACCACTGCAGTTGTTCCCCCACAAAATGTCTCCTCAAACATGCTCAGTTCAAAGAGGAATGATGAAGTTTTGACCATGCTACAATTCTCTTCTAGTCATGTCCTCCTCTGAACAGAAGCTAAGCAACCACAAGTAGTGTCAAATCTTGAAAGTCTGGAGAAGTTTGGATAGGCTACAAATGGCAGGATTTAACTTTCTTGCCTCCAAATTTTACTGCAAATGACAATCCTCAAAATGAAAACCAGTGAACACTATTTGAACAGTGCCGCTCATCAGCATAGATATATACACAAGTCCTGGTACACAGAACCATGATGTGTATGTGTACTCTTAAATCTTACAAAAATACAGAGTGAACTGTGAAAATAGACAAACCCTGACAGTGACATGCCAAAAGTTTTGGAGATCCAGAAAGTCAAGATCTGACACTTTTAATTATTAACATGAAGAAAATGCCAATACATGAATACAGCGAGGCAGCTAAAGATATACACTAAAATAGAAAGAAAAACACAAAAAAAGAAAACCAAACAAACAAGAGTAATACAAGTAATAAATAATGTTATTCGTCAGGTTGACCATCTGCCAAGTGTAAAACTCTGTGTTACCTCAGTCATAAACTGCTGAACTTCCTGAGACACTGAACTCATCGAGCTGGAGCGAGACAACTGCAAAGGCAAGGACAATGTGTGCACATTTGTTACCTCCCCGTTTTTATCTCTCTTTCCTTTTGTTTAACTTACTCTCCGTTGCAAGTTTGTAAGTAATCTCACAAGACAAATGAAACAAGCAGGTTTATGGGCCTACATACATGCACATCAATAGATGGTAGACTCATTTTCCATAGCACTTAGTTGATTACAGCTAGATACACGTCATAGTTTACGCATGAAAGGGCTATAGTACTCCATGCCGGTTTTGTAATACTGGCTCGCCCCTGCAGGTAAATTTAGATCCACTCCAATCATTCATTCTCTCACTTTGTGATTCCAACATTCTCTTAAACTTATTGCGCACCTTACATATAACTGAAACACCTTGTTCTCTATGCTGGAACATGACTTTGTTGGGTTTATTTAGTAAACCTTGGGTCACACAAGCTGACTTGGAGGAAGGTCCCACATGTCATACAGACCACTGTTTGAGACATTTTATGATCTTGCTTAAACTTCACAGATTCGGACCAGAACTCACACAATGTGTTAACAATGACATTCTGCGACAACTTAATCACTGCCATTCTCAGAGCAGCCTTGCGTCTCCTCCAGAGCATCCACAGCTTCTTTCAGCTATACCATTGAAACCCCCGAGTCAGGTCCACTGTGTATATTACAGGGAAGTAAGTGGCCTTTTGGTAAAAAAGCAAGAAACCCCAATTGAAAACTATCTGCAGGCGTAATTATTACGTAGCACGACAGCAGTGAACCAGATCAAACATATGCTGGAACAAAGATACTTGACATATTAAAGCCAGAAAATTGGAAAACCAAACACGAGCAGCAAACCTGCATCCCTGATCATACAACAACAACCAGCCTCATCGAATAGGCATTACAGGTGACTGGTACAACGTTCTGCTGCACAAATGCTCAATTTCAAATACTTCATATAAATACATGAGCAAGAACAGCCATAACAATCATCTTCCAGCAGCTGGACAACCATAGCAGTTGGTTTTTTTAACAAGCACACAGGGATCTCTGCGTTACAAATGTTTCCTCTTCTCACATTCTTGACTGACTTGTAGAGTCAACATTATATAAACAGTGAAACTGCACTAGGAGCCATGCACAGATCTCTTTCACAAGTTTGGAACAATTATCTTACGTTTTCTCCCTTTGCGCTGCCAGGTGACAATAACATCAATGTGCTTTCTCATGCGATTTTGCGGGTCTGAACGCTAGGATGTTTTGTGCATTTATGTAGATATCATAATGTAATATGTGTATATCTCCACTATACTTTATTATATGCCTCCATACAATAGGTCTTGTATTGCATGTATATAAATACAGTAATATATGCGCAGGTATCTGGAGACTCTGATATATTATTTATATATATGTCTGAATCCCCATGATAGACTGGAGGTATCCACCTGGATACTGTGACATATCATCTGAATTCCAAAATATACTGTGGCAGGAGCTAACTGGATACCATGGTATAATATTTGTGTATCTGAATCCCATTACAAACTCTGGAGATTCTATGACATAATGTGTATGAATCTGGACATTCTGATGTGCACGTTTCATCACTCTTGATGCCACAGTTCAACATGAAAGATTTTGCAAACCACTGAACTATGTGCCTCATAAGTACACAATTTTATGTGTACAAATGTGTGTTTGCAAAACTCTTACAGTGACAAAAAGCAAGCTACTGAAATAATCAAAACTACAGAATTCCATGAATCTGCAGAAGTCCACAAGCCCTGTGTAATACTGAGTATGTTACCTGTAAACTATGACTGATTGTATATATATCTGGATAGTCTAACATATAAAGTGTATTGTGCATACAGCTCAAGCGGAACAAAATTATAATATAAACAAAAGTCAAAATACTCATGCTCCCTGCTTAGACAACTGCACAACCATACTGAAAATTCTCCAAATATTGTAAAAACCACAGAAAACCTGTGGGATCACAGCAAGACTTGAAGCAAAGTCAAAATATGGCAAAAAGAAAAAGTTGCACGTAAGTTTATTGTATCATTCCTGTATTCAAGATTCCTGCACCTCCTTGAGAATAATTTTCCGGGCTAAAATGTTTAATTCCAGAGCTACTGAATCTGCGTTCAAAAGTTTTGCATCAGTCTTTTTCATCTGAAACTCAACTTTAAAGGATTTTTTAAGACTAAACCTCAAGAGAATTCCAGGGCTTTTACAGGGCTAATCCTCAATTTCCAGAGCTTTTCCAGGACTTTCACCCTGTGTATATTTCTTGCGCAAGGCTTTGCTACTTACTTTTTTTTTTTGCCACATACTGACTTTAAAAATTATCCACTCTAGAAAAATAACCCAGGGGAAGAAGAAAAGAACAGGACCAAAAAAAGGAGAGGAAAAAATAAAATGCGCTATCTGAGCTGCCGACTACTGAAGCACCCACAACCATGCCTGGGCCAGGAGACAATGAGATTTACATAAACAAATGCTGAGAATTATGCAGTATGCCTGAAAGTTTGCAGAAAGAGCAAAAATTCATGCTGACAGATTGGTAAATTGAGGGGTATTTGCCATATTGTTGTATGCGACATTTTGCCAACTCTAAGGTTTTGTCCCGAAAGTGATCATCTCACTCCTAATTTTATATTGTAGAAGTGTCTTATGGATGTATTTTTCGTGTGCATTTTTATGCAAGTTTTGATTTAGAAGTGCATTGCACAAAACCTAATTTTACACAACTCTTCAAACTTTCACTCATTTTCTTGGAAAGGCAAAATGCCCATGTAACAATATGGAAAATACCTGACAATGTAACAAAACTGAAGACGGTAATGCCCCCAAAAAATAAAAACCTTGTATTAAGCTCTCAGAGATGCCGAGAAAACTGTAAAAAATGACTTATGACACTGAAGTGATTGAAGCCTCAGCAAGGACAAGCTGAAAGATAATGCAACAAACACACTGAGACTGTAGTGTGGACAGACAATACTATGGTGCTAAGTGGACAACAAGCAACAACATGGTTTGTTCAAGTTTGAGTTTTACAGCACATCTGTTTGATACTATTGATAATACAACTGATCTGGTCTACAAACACACTGGATAAAAAGGAAATTTAACCACTAATATTTACTTGAGTCCCGTTTACACGGTAGAACTTGACAGATATGATGAACCAATTATTTTTGTTTTTAATGACTCTCATATGGTCAGTTTGGTGCAAAAAGTGATTAACTCCATTTTCACAAAGGAGATAGTATTTTTTACACTCAACTGACAATATTATTTCTCATGCACAATCTGCCAAGCCTGAAATTTCATTGTTTGTTGTTTTTTTTTGAAGTGGAAATGGAAGACGATCTCCTTCCATATTGTATTTCCAAAACGAAATAGCAATTTACGAAAAAACATACTGTGATCAAACCATATATCTCTCTTTCCTCTTTCAATTTTACCAGTGTAACAAAGTTTATACCTAACCACTTAATTCTAAATTGTGAAATTTAAATTGATGAAGCTCTGAATACCAAACATAAATGAAGTATGCAAAGTGACCGTGAAAGGCACAAAGTGACCGTTATCCTGCCAACATGCTGTACAACTTAAACTGAAACTGTTGCAACAATTAATCATTTTTCTTATTTCTTCCTCCTGCAAAATTGATCTTCCTTGACTTGGGTGGTCTGTGCCCATCACGGCCATCGATATGTCAACAAAAGTATGGAGGCTTTGCAAAAAACAAACACACTGGAACAAAGACCCACATAGTATTCATCTCTTTCTCACTGACCATGGATGGTTAAGAATGAGTGATATTGATCAAATTTTAGTTCACAATTAAAATTATTAATATTTCAACAGTTTGTTTTTGTCTGAGCAAAGTAATATACTAAGAATTAGCAGCAACTGTTGTTAGCAGCAAGTTTAGTATGGTAACTAAATTAAGTCATTATTTGAATGCATCTAACTCTAAAATACGAGGTTTGGTATGAGAACATATTCAAATAGGTGTCTCTCTTGCCTTCATAATTTTCACCGATAAAGCAAGTGTGTCTCTCTTTTTCAGATATAGTCTTTTTTCAGGCCAAACTACCAAAAGATGACCCCAGACTTGCCAACCCCTAATTTTTGGGGGGCTTATTTTTGACATTTGATTTAGCTATTTTGCTTATTTTCGGTCAGAAATTGAACACGCCATAACTTCAATGCATAACTGCATATTTTCGCGGCTTGTGTGTACCAAATTACGCAAATGTGTGCAGGTTGGCAAGTCTGGCAATGTCACATGAGACAATGGAAACTTGAGGAAGGGGATACATTAGGTAACAGGCCAAGGCTGACCAGACTTACCCCATCTCCTGCAGCCGGCACCGCCAGTTGTGCAGCATCCACACCACTGTTGTTGACATTATTATTGGCTGATTTGTCAGCTCCTGTAGAAGATCATATCAAATAGTCACATGACCAAACACTAAACTACAGGCAAAATAACCTAGTCTATGTCTAGGCTAAAAAATATCTATGGGTTTGCCATACTGTTGTATGCGACATTTTGCAGATTTTGAGGTTTTGACATAAAAGTTTTTCTCTCGCTCCTAATTTTATTACATGTACGTGTCATTCCAATCAGTTAAAAACTTTTCGAGATGTATGTTTGTGGTGTAATGTTGTATGCGTTTTGGCCCTTTTGCACAGCTACTTTCAGTTCTCCTTTTTTCAAAAAGGCAAAATGCACATACAACAATATGAAAAATACTCACCATCTTGATTGCCATTACTATAGACCCCGTGACATTATCAAGCTGCACTAGAAACTGCTGCCAAACTACCAAAAGATGACAGTGGCCTAAGAAATTTTTTACGAACATAGACAGGAAAGGCTAGGCACGTAAGCCTCTAAGGCTTGGAAAAGCTAGGGCTCAACTTCCCAAATTGTGACAATTTGTGAGTGCAGCCCAGATTACACAGGAAGTTAGGCGGTGTCAATCACCAAACAACAAAAAACCCCACAATTCCTCATTTACTGCAACATGTTTCTACCTCTGTCCACAGCCCCACTCTCACATCTATTCAACTCTCACTGCCACATCTTCTTCTTAACTTTGGGTCTTCAACAAACCACATATAAACAAAGACTATGAAGAGGACACTGTTCCCCTCAAACATTAAAAAATATTATACCGTCAACTTCGTCACTGTGCAGAAATGACAACCAGTGTGCATGGGCTTGTGGAAATTCTTCATTCTTTTCAAATTTCACCCCGCCCCCCCCCTCCCCCAACCCCCGATACAAGGTATACAAGACCTCAAAACAGTCATTGTTATTTCTTGAACAAGGGCAACACTGTGACATTCTGGAAATTTTGTGCAACTCTGGAATCTGGCAAGACAATCATTCTGTCAGAAAGACACTGTCTTGTTGTGATTTCCTAAGCCCAGCTGCATCATATGTCGTGCAGAAAAAGAACAAAGTCACCTAAGACAGTCTCTAAACATTCACAGAACAGATGACAGAGCAGTGTTACCCACTTTAAGTTAATACGCAATGTAGAAATGAGGAAAACAAGCTACCTACCTGAGCCTGGTTGGAACATCTGTGGAGCGGAGGTGGCAGCAGAATCCCCTGCGTTTGAAGCTGTAGAGCCAGGCATCACATTGAACAAACCTTGTGGAACTGACAAAGGTTTAGGGTTGTTTACATCCACATACTGATTTCTAGCACCTGAAAGCATCAGCAAGTTATAAAAGTCACATTTCCTCCTTTATATGACACAGCTGCCAAAATGTCTTCTCCAGTGAGCAAGTGCTCATCCAAAACTGAAACATATGAAGTCCCTTTCATATGATTTTACATCACTTAGACTGCAAGGCAAAAGTGGCAACTTTATTCATTCCATTTTTTACTTCTGCTTTAAGTGAGATGAACTGGACAAGATGGTTACTGGCAAGTTCACAGTGCATTATTCATAAAGAGCACAATAAAAATGAAACTGTCTCTGTAACCACAGGTTTTGGACTTTCTGTACAAAACTTCCTATCATTTTGCCTTTCTTTTGTTCAGTTCTAATATTCTCACCTAAAAACTAGGTTTGATCCAGACCACTATTTGGACCTACCTTTGGCTTTTAGAGAGAACCTGTTAGCTCCACTCATGTTGGCAGGTGGTAGAGAGCCAATCCCTGCAGGCGCAGCAGCAGCTGCTGGAGGTTTACCTGCCAAAATAAATACATGCTGATATACCATCAACGAACCTTCTGAATTCATTTCAGTTTAAGAATCTGATGCGTGACTTTCTCAAAACATCACCATCACACTAAAGTGCGAGACAGAATGAAGATATGGAGAGCCCAGAGTCTTAAGTAGAGGTTGAAGTGCTGAGCTACACTGACAGACAACAGACTAACCCTTGCCTTTGTGGAGTGACTATCTTCCCACATAGTTTGGTATTTCAGAAAAAGACATGACAGTCAGTTAAGAAAAGCCAGCCAAAAAAACCAAGTTTCACAACCTAAAAGGATGTAAGTGGTCTTTCAGTAAAAATGAGGGAAAATCCCACACAGAAACCATACGTATGCCTAATTGTTGCTTGGCACAACTGCGGCAAACTAGATCAACACATACTGGATCAGAGATACTTGTCATACTAAGGCCAAAAAATTGGAATACCAATGAAAATTTGCAAACTTACATCCATGAACCTTAACCCTAGTCCTGCGGGAGGCCACTATATTGGCCTCCCCGCGCAACACGCGAGGCCATTATTTTGTCCGACACGCTTAACCGTGGGTCCTGCAGGAGGCCACATTTTTGTATAGCAACGGTGCGCATGGCTGTTAACAAGCAGTAATCTAGTTGCCGAGTGGCCCGGTCCGCTCTCCGTATCGTGACCTGGTCACGACCCAAGTCAACGGGGTCAGCCACCTGTGTTCACAGGGGATTCCCTTTCCCGCGGAGCGCTTTTATTATGTTGTATTTTTCGAGTAACAAACGCAAACACTGCGCTCAAACTATTTCATTGACTACACTTTAATACATACATGCTAAATAATTGACATATCATACATGCGTAAACGAAATTATACATCTGTACCAAATACCGTCACAGAGATAAACAGCTACAAAGATGAATAGTAATTTAACAAATGCGTCAGAGGTCATAATTTTTAAACTTAAAATTTAACATGATCTCCTCCCACTAGCGAGAAGAAATGAACACATAATAATAAGAATACGTAACATTTCTTAACTTACTTGACTGCATCATTGAGAAGTTCTTCTATTCAGAGTTATGTAGGATAGAATGTAATGTTAAATTTTCCATAGGCTCAAATTTACGGCGATCCTGCACTTGACATATTACACATAAAAAATACAGCTGTACACTCGCTTTATGTAGAATTTATTGGTCTACTTCATTTTCCTCCATTTAATGGGTGGTGCAGAGGCCAAGAGTTCTGGAGAGATTTGCAAATGCTGTGACTTAATGGCAGTTTTCAACTGTGTTTCACAGTTTCGAATGGCTGCCACTCGTCTCTCTAATTTGGCCACAGATGCGTGGATGAGCTCCCGCAGACCTCCCCTTTCTTTCCATATGCCGAAAAAAAAAAAAAATTTTTTTGTCAAAAAATGGGCTGGCGTCTCCAATACGCAATAGACGTCTGACCTGGGAAAGCGGACAGTCAGCTGGCCATCACTTGCGTCTAGAAGTGCCGTGTTCTGAAAATCCCAATTAAAAAAAATTTTAAAAATCAAACATGCTCTGGCGTATTCAATACACGGCAACAGACGTCTGACCCAGGCAAGCAGGCCTTCCCATACCACCTTCACTCCCCCACTCGCACTGGGTTATGGCACACAATCGTCATGTAACATCTCTGGTGGGCATCAAAGTGAGTAGTGTGACACTTCCCTAGACATGCCGGCGCCTACTAGTCTCGAAACTGTTCTCCGGGAAAACCTTTGAATGGGCATTACCGCTATGCAGGTGCCCCCCACGTTACTTCCTACCCAACCCTCCCTACCCCCCAACCGAGTGGGCACGTCCCCTACTGCTCAAAGAAAAATACATACAACTGTATCGGCCAAGCCCCACTATGAAAAAGCATAATAATCAGTAATTTTTGGTGTGGTCGGCAAAAACTTGACTTAATTTTTTTCTCACTTTTCTCCTGGAAACTGGGAGATTTCAAAGGAAAACGGGTATGGCGGGGTTTTGTCATAAAAACGGGGAGACTCCCGCACGGGGATACTTGGGAGGTCTGGCTGTTTCTAATATGCTTTGTTTGTTTGTGCGTTCCTGTGTTCTCTTGACAACGTATGAAGTAAGGTTTGTATTTGTATGCTTTCCTTTTCCGAAGTTTTTGTTTTTTTGTTAGTTCTTCCACCACATGTTCTGCACAGTTCATGAAGATATTTAATATGCGAGTCTTCTGTGTGACCTTTCTTCCTGAATACTGTTATTCAGATAAAATAAAGAAAATCTACCTTCGCAATAAAGAAAATCTACCTTCGCAATGATGTAAAAAATAGCGTGATGGCGTCTTCAGCAACACACTTGCCAATGCCGGTCAAGTTTTAAAAAATCATATAAAATCACACGTGTACTGCTCAAACGTCAAACGTGCACATTTTATTGAGTATCCATTTTCCGACTGGAATAACAAATAACTGTAGAAAACGTGGGCTGAACTGCCGAGATATTTAAATCCAAATTATAATAATAGTGAAAACTGATTTTCGAATGAATAGAAACATACACTGAATAAATCCTTCGAAATAATTAACACATAATGAATATAAACTCAGATGGGGGAAAGTTATATCGGCTTGTCTGTAAAAGGCCGGGCTTTAAAATGGCATCTCGGATGGGGGGTCTAGCATTGCTTGATCGGGAGATATCGGCATGTAAAGATATGCAGAAATTAATAGAATCGCGTTACCCAGGCAGGGCCAGTGAGCGCTTCGCCGTCACGGTAATGACCGTGGCAAACAGATATTTATTACGCCTTCAGGGGGGGTCAGCGGGAGGCTACAGCAGGCAACTAAAGTAGTGCTTTCGGTGTCTTATTAACAGCCGTGTGCGCTTCGCACTTTGTTTATTCGGTTGCCAAGGCTGTCGTCGTCGTTTTTTTCCACACTATTTTCGCGTGTTTATCTATCCTGTCACCCCTACTATATCTAACAAAATGGTATCGTCCGATTACATTTATTACGATGCAACTATTCGCAACTATTCGTCATACTCGTGTAATAGTACTGACGGTCTGAAGTTTGAACTGGGGAAAATCTTGGGGAAACTTTTACTTTGATGCTGGTTGTCGTCTACATGTGAAATAAGAAGAAAGGGGCCATGTGCGTATTTGAGACGCCGTTCTACGTCTGTAATTATGAATTCCGATGTAATATTAGGGCAAACTGCATAAGGGCGTCTGTCAGTAGGTTTTTCATCAGGGAAAACTGGGAGAAAATGACCGACTTTGTTGTTGGTCGTTGTCTTTATTTGATGTGGTAATTAGAGAGATATTGGGTTCCCTTGGTTAAACCGCTTTTCAGTACATGTATGTGCTCTACGACCTGGAACTGGAAATCAAATCTCTCGCTAAAACTAACATCATAGTACGTGGACGCTTTACATAGTAGAGGAGGGAGAAGGCAATGTCACGATACATGTGGTTAGTAAATTAAGCGAATGGCTTAAAAAATAATGTTCATCTGAATGGCCTGACTTAGGGACAGAAAAAGCGCAGAGGTCTTGGGAAAATGATAAAAAATGTGTTAAACGGCATGTAAATGCAGAAAAGTCTTGATTTGGGCCTTCCATTTCACAATAAAACCTACTGCATATCATCACAAGTACTTTATCCAAATATCATAGGGGCCCCTTACGATTTATCCACCACTATTGTTGTTATTGCGTCCTGAAGTATACGCAATACATGTGTTCACAAGGACCCGATTGACCCGACCGCCGAGGTTATCGGCAACACACGAATGATCGGCTGACTGGCCGCTGGCTATCCCCGCACGGGGCGTTACGTGGACGAGTTCACTCAACGCGGGACGAGGGTTAAGTAAATGATCATTTTTTTCACCACCTTTTGTCTAATGTGACCTACCCATTAGATCTGCATCTTTAGGAGGCGGAGCAGCAGCCATGGTTTCTTCTTCAGTTCCATCAGAGTTCATCCATTTCTTTTTGACAGGATCCCAGACAATCTATTGATGAAATGGAAAAGTGACTTGGATAATGAATTAAGATATTTTAAATAAATGGCTCTGAGATGGAAAGGGGAGGCAATAAAGAGGAATTGTCCCTTTGCTCAGGCATTGATGAAAATATTGTTTCGTACAATTAAGCCATCAGCAAAAATGACTCTCTCGTACTGTAGAAAGGATCAAGATTCAAGAAACTTCAGGGTCAGACAAAAAACTAAAAATGCAAACAACGGGCAGCTCCTTCCACCCCCACCCCCCCCAACCACCACAACTACCACACACTCAAGATGCACACACCCTGCGCAAAATTTGTTGACATTACCATGTTCTTCCCTTTACCTCATATCTTTCCTTTGCTCCCTCTTGCCCACAAACTTTTCATAATTTTTGGTACTGATTATTTTTCATTTTTCTTCTTTTGACATCTCAAAGATTAGAAGCCCCTTGGGAGTATCATCTACTAAGCACGGTCATTCATAGACTATATCAACAAAACACAGCCATAAGACTTTAACTCTTAGTAAATGCATGCCTATTCCATGATCATATGCAAATCATTAGAGGTTCACAAACATATGCTGCAAATACACACTCTTTTGCGCACCAAAGTAACTGAAAGTAAATATAAATCCACTTCATTCTGTACTTCACTCAAATTTAGGATGGGCATTATCAGTGTGTAAAAGTGTGCTGTCAATTGAATACATTCAATGACCAAACATAATTGATCTCGGATGATGGACATCAAGAGTTAAGCCACATATCAATCTACCAGGCCAGGGCAAACTCACCGATGGATTCTTGTCATCTGGAAGAATCATTTCGTTTTTGCCTTTCCCTCCAAACCTCTTTAACCAGCCTCCCAGCCATCCACCACCGCTTTCCTGGCCAGATTTCTGGGAAAACACAAGTATTTTACATGATAACAAACAATTTGGCTCACAAGTGTGGTCAGCTTGAGCTTCAGAATCCCGGAATCTCTGGTTCGGTTTTCCAACAGAGCTGACAGAACATCACAAGTTCTGTACCTTCTATTTACCATCTCAGAATCAGATGACTAATTCTGCACCTTACATCTATGCTGGTACATTATGGTGCTGCAATATATACCTACTGACCTGCATTTTAAACATATTGTCGGTCAGAGGCGGAACCTTGCTCAAACTTTGAGGCTGTTGTTAATGGAACATAGTCTAATTACAAAGCCAAACATAGAATATAATGATGAAATATTATAAAAACCACAGCAAAACTGTGGGGTCGCAGCAAAGGCTTTAAGCAAAGTCAAAATTTGGCAAAAAGAAACAGTTGTATGTAGCAAAGCCTCGCGTAAGAAATAATACCCAAACGATACAATGAAACGTAAATTAAAAGAGAAGACAAAAAGAAAAAGTTGTATGTAATATAGCCCTGTGTACGAAATAATACCTAAATGATACAACGAAGTAAACTAAAAGAGAAGACAAAAAGAAAAAGTTGTATGTGGCAAAGTCTCACGTAAGAAATAATACCCAAACGATACAATGAAACGCAAACTAACAGAGAAGACTGTGTTTCATTGTATAGTTTGGGTATTATTTCTTACGCGAGGCTTTGCTACATACAACTTTTCATACTGAGCTGCGTTCACTGCTCAGCTATAGCTTTTTATGTAAACCTTTGAGTTTAAGTGAGGTTCCAACAGCTGACTGACAATATGGTTCTGTACCTCATTACCAAGAGTACTAAATCCAGAGAGTACGTATTTATAGAGAGATCTCACTTCCGCCAAATCGCGAAACTAGGTTGCTGCGGTAAACAAGAAATTGAAGAATTGAAAGAGACTACCTTCACCAAAGATAGTGTGCATATCTGTTTATTGTGGTTTGTTAATATTTTTGGGCTGACTGAAACTATTTAGAGCCGTTTGTAAGCTCTTACGCCCATTGGAAATGCACAAACGGCTATTGTTTACCGCAGCGACCTACTTTCCGCTCCATGCTAACAGTGGTTTCACGGCGCCTCCCATGTCTCACAGTGCAAGTCCACCAATAGTGAAACCTCTCTATGCATCTACACTCTCTGCTAGATCTTATAATAATATACCTATGATTCTTCATCCCCGCACTTTTGATTCTGTTTCTTACATCTATGTTTCTGCACCTAATACTTATTGCTGTAGCTTAAATTTATGGCCATGTAATTTATACTATTGGTTCAGCACCTTTTACTGTGCGTACTCCATAATATACTTCTGGTTTTATCTCATGTTGGTAATTCTAAACCTTTATGTCTTTGTAATTTATGCCCACAGTGCCCCATACCTTTTCACCACCAAGTTTTCCAGCAGTTGTCTGTTGTGGTGGTGGTTTGTGAGGTGCAGCCTTCACACTGCCAGTGCTACTCCCAGATGTGGTTCTCCTGCGCCTGGTGCTGCCTGTGGAACTGCCAGACATTGATCGGTACCTGTGAGGTGGTGCTACCACTTTCTGTCGATCAAGAAAAAAAGACCCAAATCCTAATTGCATGATTACATTGTTGACAACGTACCTGTTGTGCATAAGCATAGATGAAAACTGCAAAAAATGATTTGCGGTAAAATTAAATGTGACACATGGAAAATTGGTGGTGTCTGAAAGCAATGTTGGTTGCAATTTGGGGCCATTTTGAATGAAATACAATTCCTGAATACAAAAAAGACAAAAACATCATCTTGATGTGCAAAACCTGTATCAAAATAGCTGCTATATTACTTCATTCTACTCACTATTACCAAAGATACCAAACAGCTATCGTGTTTAGTGTGCACAAATTTCGCACTGCTACCATGCGGCAAAATCCCCGAAAGTCATAAACAATGCCGTATTTTACAACGCCAATATAGGGAAAATAAAGAATTTTGTTCACTGTTCAGCTTTCACTGTAGGCCTGGATTGAAATTGTTTATGTGGAATTATAACTTAATCGCCCCAGGAAAACTGGCCTTTTTTTTTCTTTAGTTGCAGTAGCACTGTAACAAATCGACATCATTAATTATCATATCAAACATTCTTTTCATGCCATGCACCATGGGCCCCACAACCAAACTGGATGCAAACTGTGTGCACGATTTTTTTTAGAGGCGCGAAGAAGGGGTTGTCTCATCTTATTGTATCTAGTATCTTTGCTGTGATTGATATTTCTGGAAGGGCTACTGTAAGTAGCTAGCACTGTCCCTAGTAATCCCTCCATTCAATCCAACTACAGCAAACACAAACAAGTAAGATCTATTAATAAATAAGTCCTACTATGATCTGTGTCAATACTAAAAACAGTATTAGATAACTGTATTATTTTCCCAATCTTCCTGTACTTGTTTATGCACAGCATGTAAGAGGAAGAAAGTAATATCCATGAAGCCATGAAATTTATCACACATATTGTTTGACAAGTAAGGTAATAGGTTAAAATCCAACTATGTGGTTTGGAAAAATACATCTTTTATTGCCATCAATTTGTCATTTCTTAGATCTCAAAAAAGTAGGCTTGAGAATCTAGTCTTCTCAAGTGAGAAGACTAAATTCTAAACATGCTGTACAAATCAAAAAGGCTACCTGGCTCCCCACATTGCCAAAGTAGTCAAAGCCCACAGATGGACCATCAGTCACATCTTCATCATCATCATCGTCATCAACATCATCTTCATCCTCCATGATGTCGTTGGTGCTGACGCTGGCTCGAGGAGGTTGTTGCTGGGCTGCTGGTATTCCATGGTTCCCATACAACTGTCCATGGAGTTGCGAGGATGAGGCAGAAGAATCCAGAGCTGTCCCAGATTATATGAAAGAATGCATCAACTTCATGAAGCACAAAGAATCCATGACACACCTGTGTCTTGTGTGAGTTGATTGAGTACAAAATGAGGGATATTTGCTATACTGTTGTATGTCACATTTTACCAATTTTCAGACTATATCACGAAAGTGGTTCTTTTACTCCGAATTTTATAATGTACAAGTGTCATTCCCATCAGTTAAAAACTTTTCAAAATGTGTGTTTGTGACAATAATATTGCATGTGTTTTGACTCTGATTTTACACAACTCTTCAAACTTACAATTCTCATTTTCCCCAAAAGGCAAATATGCACATACAACAATATGGAAAATACCTGACAAAATAGGCTGAGGTCGTTTCTTGGGTGAAAGAAAAGAAAGGATTACAAACATAAGTAAAATAAATTAAAAAATACATGTCTGCAAGAATTACTTCATTACTGTAGAAGAAACCAACAAATGCAGAAAAATCTGCCCATAAGAGTCAGTGCAACTGCCAGTTGCTAATTCCTGTCAAAAGCTGCCCGCCAGTGGGTACCAATAAAGTCAGCCAATAAACCCAATCAGATAACAGGTATATAAAACTTTTGTGTTAACAAACCAACTCCCTTGGGTGCTGCAGCCATACATGGTGTTAACATCCAGTAAAGCATGCTAGGCCAAGATAACTATTTAGGTCAGATGAATTAATCATACCATATATATTAAATGGAAGTATTATTGAAGCATAGTGTCTTGATATAATGAAAAAAAGAAAAGAAAAAAACACCCCTCATGTCCTAAATTTCAACAGAATATTTTCTACGCAGAAATTCACCCATGAGAGTTATGGACTTTCTCCACTGTGTCCAACTGTGATGTTTCCCATGTATGGTCATATAAACTGTATTTTGCCAACAATGCAAGTCAAAGATAAAAACCATGCTTATAAAAAATTTTTTAAAGTTTACACAAGAAATTGTTCACAAAATAGATTGAAAGTGTCCCTCTTTTGGCTGAAGATTTGATTTTTAAAAAAAAAATGCTCCTGGTAACAAATAATTTCATCAGATTTTTAAATCACGAGTACATTGAAAGGTCTGGATTTAATCAGCTGTGCAAGGACTAAAAACGTTGCACAAAATACACGAATATAATACATAACAAATAAAGAGATAATACTTTTTTTACTCTCCAGAGCCTGACATGCATGTCAAAGGCACAGAAATCAGATTTTTTTACAAACATTGTGTGACCTTAGTTTCCTTACCTATGCCAATGGCAACGTGATTTCTATGTGCTGTTAATCTTGAATATAAACGAAAGATGGGGCACTGAGACTGCTGTTTCAGTACATTTAAAACACAACCAAATGTTTCTCCTCTATTATTGAGACACAGAGGGCTAAAACTAGAATATTCATAGGTGGGAATTGTCCTCCTCAAGGCTGCCCTCCACCCTATCGAGATTTTCCTCCACCCGTAGCCAGTGAATTTTTAAAATATCGTCACTGCTCTATGACAATGGCATATGTCAGACTTATGCAAAAAGGCAACTGACGATTCACTGCATTCCTGAGCATGAGGGCTATCAGATAACATTACAGAAAAAAGAAATGCACCGGTTGGAAAATATAATAATCCAACAGAATCATAATGGCATGTCACTAAATGACAGGAAAAACACTAGTTTTTTTTCAATAATTTCTCAAAAGTGTTGAAACTGACTTATACCATTTACATAGAACAGCAAC
This sequence comes from Onchidella celtica, assembly GCA_963931925.1. NCBI lineage: Eukaryota > Metazoa > Mollusca > Gastropoda > Systellommatophora > Onchidiidae > Onchidella > Onchidella celtica. The sequence continues at coordinate 40,612,274 of OZ007577.1, forward strand.
GATATTCATGGATTCTTAAAAATATGAAATAAGCAAGTTCACGGCTAGGTTTGGGCCTTTCACATGGTTTCAGTCAATTTTCAGCCTTATGAAGGTTTTCCAATTCCCACCTATATTATTATTTGAAAAAAAAATTAACCAAAGAAGGAAAAAAGGGGGGAGGCATGCACCAGGAGGAGACAATATACAGAGCCAAAGTCAAGACCCACCACCAGTACTAGATATATCATCAGCACCAACACCATCTGTGGCACCAGAGCTGGCTGTCACGTTGCTGTTGCCTGAGGTAGTACCACTGGGGATGGTAGAAGAGTTTAACGCCTGTGGATCTTGCTGCTGTTGTTGTTGATCCTTGTGATGGTTGATGTTGTCTTTGTCACCTGTTGCATCCCCACTAAATTGTTCTTGTTGTTGTTGTTGACCGTAAGCAGCATAATGATAGCCTAGAGCAACAGTGAGGTAGGGAGATTTGCAGGCAATGACACATGCAGGTAAGTAGAGACAAACACTATAGAGCAAACCTTGACAGGGTCAACTAGAATGCCATATTCAAATATTCAGACTTCATGTAAGATCCTTATCTTACAGGCTCATGGGGGGAAATATGGGCAAGTAAAGGAGGTGATCTTGCTGTATGGCTGAAAAATGTACCTCTTCAACACAAGTTTCTAGAATTCAAGTGAATTAAGAAGCAGAAAAATGCTGTTTTTTTAAACAGTATTTTACAATGGGGGGATGTCATGTTGAAAAGTAAAAGTTTGGGGTCTGTCAGAATTCGAGTGTAAAATATGGTTAACAGAACAGTTTTATGAAGAAAAAATATGAAATTAAACCACAATGCGAGGAAAAAGAAAAACTGTAGTACCCAGAGGTTACATGACAGGCTTGTTGTGTTACTGATAACCATGTCTTATCATCAAACTAAGTCAGTGGTGGTGTACATTTATGGGATAAGTGTAACCTAATCTTTCTCTGGCATTTTAACAATCAAGGTCACCAAATTAAAAGTAATTAATTAAGAACCGTCACCGACTTTCACTACCGAACTTCATATCTGCTTATAACTGAAGGATCTCTTATAGACACTAGTTGGCCCACTGACTCGGAGAATACACAGATGTGATTTTTAAAGTTGAGTTTCGATCAAAGAGCTTATGTGCACCATGAGCTCTTTTGTTTTGATCATTAATGTGTAAATTGAGGCACAGAATGAAACTTTCCAATTCCTGTCACACTTTTTAATTCTACTTGAAGAAAATGAGTCTTTTTTTCCAACTCCGATGTTGGAACACTTCCTTCTATTCAACTCCGTTGTGACTCAAAGCATTAAAAATATTGCAAACTTCAAGACTTTCTAAACTATGCCGACATACACCTTTACATCTTTCTAGTCGTAATATGATATTTTGTAGAATTTGAGGCTCAGGGGTTAAAAAATCTTTGTGACTACATTGGAGGCCTTACTTCCTTTATAATATGACGTTGTTCCAAACATGACAGCAGTCAACATGGCAAAAATATGATCCTTTTTCATTTTCTTATCTATTTGTCAAATTTGGCAATTTCAAAATGCTCAAAGGCTTTTTTTAATAAGAAAATTCATTCCTTTAACAACCATAAAGGTGCTGAAATGACAATATTTCTCAATAGATAGAAGTGAGAAACTCCTCCATTCTTTCTCATACAGAAACTGACAGACTGACCTAGTACCAGTATGTGATCAATACACAGGTGGGATAATGGTGGTTCTGTTTAATGCTAGGTATAAAGTAGTGTTGAAACTGTCAAGTGTCAGTGTATACTATACTTATGAAGTAAGAGTCATGCAGTTATGTCACATCACCTGGACCACTGTTATCGCAATAGGCCTGCCAACTAAATGACTATTTCAAACAGGGATACCTTAAGGGGCACGTATATCAAAGTTGTATGGAGGCAAACTGAAACTCTTACGATTTCCATAGAAAGAAAACTACAAATACAAAAACATTGCAACACACTTCGCAGATCACACAATGTACTCTATACTGTCTTACATTTTACTGAACTGGTCTTTATCCTCAAACCTGATAGGAATTCCTTTTATGTCCAAAAAAAAAGTTATTTCTCATATCCCTCTTTCACCCTCACTAAATACAGGAGTGTACTGTGAAATCCAAAACCCAGACGGTTGGCAGGTCTATCAGGATCAAACAAACAAAATCCAAAACAGCCATGCAGTCACATTAAGTCCCACTGACATGTGATCAATTCCTCCCTGTCCTACTTTCTTCTCAAAATATAGTAATTTTTCTCCCTTTGTGAGAAGTTAATAATTCAAACTGATCACTTTTGCCCTCAAAACATGTGAGGAATAATCAATATCCTTTGTTATGTCAGGAAGTTGACACTGTCCCTTCGTAGCAAGGCTGGCCCCATTGGAATGGGAAGCCACTGTGAGATTACCTGTAGACTCCCTATCAAGACAAGATAATTTTTATCGTTTCCCCAACAACAATCCATTTAATTTTCAAGGGAAGACAAAAATGCTGGGCTGGGATTTTATCAAACCAAAATTAGCCAGGTAAAGTAACCAAAGTAGAAAGTTCCTTCACCTTGGAGAAAATAATAATAAAGAAAAATGTGCAGAAATGTTTGTAAAAGAGAGAGAGGGGGGATGGAGTTGTTCTGGTCAGACGGCCATCACCTCAACATTGTTAGTATTTTTGTAGCTATCATAGTTTCTGGAATACTGATAAGTTATTGTCCATAAGAATCGAGCATTTAACTGGACAGGTTGGGCCAAAAGTTAACTTTACCATAATGTTAGTTTATCAACATGGGTACATTACAACTAAAACACGGTTACATGTCAGCTTGCTGAGCTTTAATTCATTTTATAAAATTTCATTTGTATGTCTTCTTTTTCTTTATTAACTAGCTGACACCCCCGAAAATTAATTTTATAATTTTTGAAATTGTTATTCAGGCTGCAACATTTAGCAAAAATGTGGCTAACTGCACCACAATGAAATACTCCTGCCACTAATTTTTTTTATAGTAAGATTTTCATTTTTATTTTCATTTATTTATTTATTTATTTTCCAGATGTCGGTAGAATAACATTTGGGACACCCTGTAGTTACCCCTACAATATGCAAACTCATGTCCTCAGCTGTTGAAGTGAATACAGATGATGATCTAGTTTACTGAGACTACTGCTACAGAAAGGGTTCAGCTGAAGCTTTCCTGGGTACTCACCATATTGTTGTGGTTGTTGCTGCTGCTGCCACTGGCTGTAGTCATACTGCTGCTGGTTATACTGTTGTTGTTGCTGTTGTTGTTCACTGTACTCTGCCCCCACCTGTTGTTGAAGTTGCTGCTGGTTGTAATCCCCTTGCTGGTATTGCTGCTGTTGCTGTAACTGCTGAGGGTCAGCACCTGTCACATCCATGCCCTGCATCTGTGCGGTGACATTTCCTATGTCTTGGTTGCCAAAGTAACCTGTCACATCTTGTCCAATCTGTTGCTGGTACTACGACAAACAATTAGAACTGTTAATATAACACATTATTACTGTGAACAAGTTCTTAGGTGAGATAATGCTGACAGAGTTTTATGGTGATAATCCCTCATTTGCTCATTAACCCATTCATTACACCAGCACATGCCTTGAACAAAGTATCATATGAGCTTGCATAAAAAAATAATCATGAAAAATTACAATTTATGACAGAGTGTACACTAGTGGTGGGCAGCAACTTGCCTTTGAGCTATGTGGACTTTTGGATCATCCACTTCAAAATATCTGGATATCCAGATAATGATCCAAATTTTAGATCAGTTTGGAAAACAGATCTTGACCCTCAATCCAGTTCCAGGGTTGTTTTTTTTTATCAAGGCCGAGACGAGGCAGAAAGACAAAGTGCTTCATTACAGAACAAGAACATGCCTCTGATCCGGATTTATAAAGCAAATTGGACGCAGGTCATAAATGGTCACAAGCGGGCCACCCAGCTCGTCTCTGGATAACCAGATTGATCCGTTTGACTGGATATCCAAATCTAAATCTGGACTCTCGCCAAGCACTAGAGCACACCTGAACTTTCCACTGAAGTGAATTTCATAACACACAGCGCCGAAAACCCGGTCGTTTAGTTTGGCCACCGAGCGCCCTACTGGGTTATCGCGACCGGGGTCAGCGACGGGCCACTACACCTGCGACGGGCAGCGCTTTGCGCGGGCGAATTAGATCAAATTGGTACTATTATGATTTATCACCTTGCATTGTAACCAGGGCCGTCAGAATAACCATCTTGACGCACGTGAGACGTAAGGCTTTGAATTTTGCAGTGTGAAAAGTAGAAGAAGATAGCTTTTATAGTTTTGTAATGGCAAGTAGGGAAAAACTGTACATTTTTGCTGAAGAATATCTAATACCTACTCATTTTAAAGTTACATAACAAAAAAAGTGCTCAACACAAGGCACCAAAATTACAGTCAAATGGAGGACAAGACATGTGTTCATGCCCTGACGAAAAGGCATCGTTGTCGGTGGAATAGTAATCCACATACAGATGATTTATTTTACATCTGTACTCAGTAGTGTCAATATTTACATCCCAAAACAAGCCGTATATTTTATTATACATTGTTCTTCAAATACAGCATGATTTAAGTATTATCCTAAGCACAATAATGAGTATGGGCAGCATTTTTCAAGTTGTTTTGCGACTGGCGTGGTCAGTACTCAGCGATGGCGCAATTTGAAGAATATGTGAAATCAAAACTTGCGTGAGTTTCTCCATTCTGTACGTCAGTGATTTCTTGAACGCGTTTCTCGCTTTGCTAGTGGCTGTTGACTAATCGCTGTCTCTTGCTCTCCCGGCAGAGGCAGGCCCAAAACCATATTGTTTTATGAATGAAATGCAGTCATGTTCTAATGTATGTTGCTTTGGAATGACTTTATTTCGAAAATGCCTCCCGAGCAATGTCATGTAGGTCTCTGTTGCTGTTTAAATTACAGGAGTCGATGCTTCCGCCCCGTGTGCACTATGTACAACATTATGAATTTGACTACATGATGTGATTGCGCTGGCCGCTGTTTCATTAGTGATTGTGCTTACGTCGGTAGTATTATTGACTGAATTTATGTCAAGGTCGAGACTGTTGCTAGGCAATTCTAGGCGTTGAACGTTTCATACAATCTTCAAATGAGACAGCGTTGATGCATACTACACTGGTTGACTGTTTTATGACTATCAAAAGAACATCAAATCATTCCGCCTCGGCTTGCTAGCTCTCGCACGTTCTTTACTGAAGTAGAGTTGAAGTGTTATCGGTTATTCTTAACGAGCACGTACGACGGATAAACTTCAAATGTCTGTCATTTAAATCGTCACTGATGTCTTCCTTTTGAGTCGTTTCTGCGTTTTGTCGCATTTTCCATTCCACAAATTCTTCAAAGTTTGTTGAGTGAAGAAAATGTCTTCCGCATGTATGGGTCACAGTGTAGTTGATGTAGAATGAAACGCATCAGCAGAATAATACACCAGCAACAGGATGTAAACTGATATTGTCCAGCAACGAGAGTTCCGACAAGCAAGAAATTTTCAGGTATGAAACGGGAAAAGGTCTGTAACACAAAAAACCAAAGTTCATGGCAATCTATTGAGCCGTTTGGAAGCAATCAATCAAGAAATACACCACTTAAAAAACAATTTTTAGTGAATTCGGGCATATTATAAACACACAATAGCATGAAAACGGGACATCGCACTGACATCGGATTTTCACAGACTGAGAGAAGAGAAGTTGTGCTTTTGTATTTTAGCTGCATTTTTGGTGTTATAAGTGAAGAAATTAGAGTTAATTAAGTCGTAAATACGCCCCTGTCATCACTAGCGGCTAGTCTGTAACTGATGCCGTAGCCCGCGGCGTGTGGCCTCGGCGTACCCCCCGATTAGATGCGGTCAGCGTGCGATTTTATGGGTGGCCCGGGACCGAACTAAGTGGCTTGTTTTTGAGTGGAATTCGGCGCTGTGAACAATCAACTAAGCAGCTTCATCCATTTGTAAAAAAAAACAAGTTTTTGTATTTTCTGTACAACAACTATTTCATATTCCACTGGCGGCTGACAGCGGTGATGTGAATTGTTTGGGTCAAAAAGTTCAACACAAACTGAATCAAGATTCCATAAATCTGAAAGAACAAAAGAGAGATTCAAAATTGTTTTTTCTTCTTTATCTGCAAGATGCTGCAAAGATCTAATATGCACACATCCCTTCCCTCCAATCATGGTAAAAACTGACCTGTTGTCCATACATATCTGAGCCTGCGATGTTCGACATACTCATGTTGGCGGCATCTCCGCTATAGCCGTAGTTGTAGGTAGCCAATTCTCCACTCTCACTGCTGGTGCTGGTGCCAGGAAAGCCTGCAGGTGTGGCTGTGCCAGATAAAGGTTGTATTGTGCCATCCTGAGGTCAAAAGAACAAAAAATTTAGACATTTATTCAAAGTGACTCAAATGGGCAGAGGAAAGCGCAAAACATCATGGACATGAAAACTATTTAGGCCTACATCATAATCTAAATGAAAATACATTAACTGTAAGCCCTTAGTTGTCCTCAAGAAATAACCTACTTTCCTCCACCATTCCTTGGCACCTACAATGCAACATGATGGACAGGAACAGCACAGACGACAAAACTCAGAAAGAGGAATCAAGAAAAGAAATCAAAATGCCCGCAAGAGGCTAGGAATCACAATCAGTGCACTGATATAAACCTGTTTTCTTACATCATAAGCAGCACATAACCTCTGAAGCTGCTGCATCCACATTGGATCCTCTGCATCCTCACTTGATTGTTGTCTCTGGGGATCCGAATACTTTAGCTTGCTGGACAACTGGAGAGAAAGAATCACAATCTACAACATTCTGTCCCATCTCTATAAGCAGCTTTTATATTTCAAATAACTTATGCTAGTGCCAAGAAAATTAAGCAAGAGAGGTGGACAAGGAGGCTGGGAGAGAGACAGCGAGAGAAACAGAAAGAGACAGGGAAAAGGACATTCCTAGTTGAAGCTGAATCCAAGTGATAAACAACCACAAGTAAAGCAATGGTATTTTTTTCCCCAAAAAAATCATCACTATCTACCTCAACTATCATCCAAACTTCTAAATACAGCAGAACATCATTAGTTTGGAAGAAGAGGTACATTTCAATGCTGGGAATGTCACAATGGAGATTACCAGTTGACATTTATGATATATTCAGTCTCTAGTTTCATTAACACGTGGTCTGATAACTGTCTTTGTGCCATAGCTGAGACTAACAGCAGTGTGAACCCTGGACAGCCTGACTATACGTTCTTACCTGGTTGACAAGCTTGACAAATGAAGGTTGGAACCAGGTTGGGTACAGCTGAATGTTGGAGGCAATGATTTCACAATAAAGCAGGGCCTGTGGAAAGTGGCATATATAAAAATGTCAACTATAAATTGCATAGACAGACTCAGTCTCAAAACAACAACGATAAATTAAACTTGCAACTTTCTCTAAGGCTTTGTCAAAATTCTATACAAATGGTTGACGACATTCCCCACAAACACGGTTTGATAAATTTTGAACAAGATCTGAAGACACTGGTTTTCTCAATAATAAAAAAAAAACAAGGAATGTGAAGTGAAATAATTTCATTTGTCACTTTTGGTATGAATTTGATGGTTAGTATTTATCGCCCTCACCAAGACCAAAAGTTGCAGCAAAAGCACCTACCTCTGAAGTCATGCCATAGTCGGCCATGCGACAGGCATAAAGATACTTGAAGGTCTGAAATGAGAGAACAAATATATTACAGGTCATTTTGTGCAATAGTTAACTTCAACAATAAGTGTAACAAACACTAATATCACCAATATAATATTTAATGTTTCTGGTGAACGATACGACCTTGCAATGACAAAACACTGAAAGATGCTGAAATCAATTTTGATTACATAATGTTTTATCCTTGCATGGCAGAATTAGCCATAAGCCAATTTTACTGACTGCTCCAGGTATATATAGAGTTCTTTCTCCTTATGAACTGCACTTCCATCTACCCCTTCCCTAATCATGATGGATCACTGCTCTACTGCCAAAAATGTTTATTCAGACATAACTGAGGGATACACTTTAATCTTGCTGAACTTGTTAACTAACTCTGATACCATAAATTACATGGTGGTTTGTATTGGTAAGAAGAATGAATGTATCAGAAAGAACATCAACTGTATGAACATTTTTAACCCTTTTGCTGCCAAGCCCAAATGCCCTTCCTTCCTCTAGACTGCCACAATAATGGATTATTGGGCAGAAAGACAATGGGAAATAGTAAAATTAGGAGTGCAATACATTCCGGAACAATGTTGTCTGATATATCGGCCTGACGGTATGAAACAGTAGAGTCGATATATCTGCAATATAGAGGCAAGATCGTTAAACCTGGGCTGGCAGCCCTCTCTCTTATAAACCCCACCCACCCTATGAAATGGCCAGATATTAATTGTGGTTTAGTGGGATTTACACACCTGGAAATAAGGCAGGATGTAAGATGAGTTGCCCAACAACTGAGCATATTCATAGACTTCTGTACATTGTATGGCCTCATTGGTGGCAAACTCATCCATTGGCAAACTAAGAGAGGTAAAGAGAATGTTACATGGTTATATCAACATGAGGATGTTAAGTATTTTGTGCAAAACTAAGTCATCTCACTTTTTCTCAGTTAAAAGCAATTGTTGACAGTCTACACAATCATTTCCTCGGAATATACTTGACAAGCGAGAAAGGATGACTTTATTATTTGTACAATAAGAGCACTTTCTGGGAAAAAAAAGTTTAAAAAACTCAAATTTCTTTATAACAAAAAAAAACCACATCAAAAAACAGAAAAAGTCATTAGTTTTTGCATACCAATCCAGCATACTAACAATTCCTCTAATAAATCTAACTGAAACAGTACTTTAGGTGCCATCTTATTCCTTAGAAGACAATAGGGCAGATGATCCACCCAATTACTTAACAGTACAAAAGACGATGGAGCTGATCAACTGCCCAACTCTCTTACAGTGAAAAAGACAATCGTCGATTATTGGCCCTTTGAGAAAACTATTCTGATTAGTTGCGTCATGGCCTTGTAGCCAGTAAGAATGCTTTGTTTCATAAAATCTACAGATCAAAACATACCAATGGCGGATCTTCCTGTTATTATAAACACATTGGTTATTTTCCCACGAACCCCATCTTTCTAGATCAGTAACATAAAAATACTCCAAAGGGTTAAATTTTCTTCACAGGTAATTCTCAGTACATCATACAGGCAAAGCCCATTTACTTTTCAAAGACTGTACAAGACTTAGATGCAAAACTTACCTGTGACTGGAGCTAATCAGCACAATTTTGGATGATTTCTTGAAATAGTTGCCCAGGGGCACCTGTGCCATCAGGTAGCAGAAATGACTAGCATGGAGACAACCCTTGGAGGCTGAAATCAGAAAAGTCAACAAGTGGCAAATCTGCACTTCAGGTATCTTCACTATCTCACAATACAATATTAGATAACGTACAATTGGCAAAAATGCTAAAACAAGTAAGAAGCATGCCCTTTAGCATGTATTAGTTTTATACAAACAAAGTTTCAGTGCTCGAAAACATCTGAAAACCATCTGAACCATGAGGTTCATCAGTATGAGCCTACACAAACACACACATAGGTATACAAGTGTGTGTTTGTGTACCTGTAGGGTGACATGAAACAAGCTGCAGAAAAAAACAAAATTCCAAGAATCCACAGAAGTGCTTCAGCACTGTTATATTTAGCATGTCAGCAGTCGCAGCATGGAATGGCCAATGAAAAGAAAACAGTACAACAAGGCACTAAATATTTCATAATACATCAAGGCACAACAAACCAACGAAGGCACTACCTACCCAATGTATCTCCAAGTGTGCTGATACTTTTCCTGTCCAGGTCATGTCTGGATGTCTGGTTGGATAAAATCATGGCCAGGTGAGGTCTCCAGTCTCCCCAGCGTTCATCCAGTACACACTGAAAAACAAGACGGATACCAGATTTTCAAGCCACCAAAGGACACTTCCGATATGTACAAGTAGAACAACACATTGAATGGATGCATTAGTCCTAAAAAAGATGCCCTTGGTGTCATGAGCTGATTTTGGGGATCCAGTGAGTAGTGTTAAGTGTGATCAGACCCTTAGAATAAAAAGGTGGGATTTTATAGGTTAGTGGACTCACGCCTTAAGGCGGTGAGTTGTGTAAGCAATGCACGGGGCACGTGAACCCGGCATGATTTCGGAAGGTGAGACAAGAAACTTTCACGGGGTTTGGCTGGAGGTATATAAGCTTAAGTCGCCATTGTTTAAGCAGAGAACGGCTGTGGAAATCATTCGATCCAGTGAGGTTCCTCTCGGCTCGAGCTCCAGGGCCTGACAATAGGAGTCGAGCACAGACAGAATAGATACAAGTGAAGTCGAAGTGGAGTGACCGTGTCGTCATCCAGAGAATTGATAAACGCCTCGTCGCACTAGGCCAAAAGTGCGAACCGTGTCCTTTGGATCTACGCTCGTACTTGGCTACGAGCTTATAATGGTAGGCAATCTATAAGTCCACACAATAGAGATAGGAATTACTAGATCAGCCCAGTGACGAAGCTGAGTAGTAGGAAAGCCACCTGGCAATCCTCACAATAGAGACAGGATTAATACAGTGTAGAATGATAGTGTGTGTGGAAAGAAAGAAGTATTGAAGTCATTCATAGAAAAATAATCTTTTGTAGACGTAGTACGTAGAGATTGTATCTCATGTTATATCGAATGCCTTAGTTGTATCCCATGTGAAATTAGAACTCTTGAATTACAGTTAATAAGTTCAGCGACAAGCTGGAGTTCCCACAATAGGGCTTTGATGTAGCCACTAATTAATGCAGTCCCATTTATTGTATCTGCAATCCTATCTATTGTATCTGCAACCATATTTATTGTATCTGCAATCCTATCTATTGTATCTGAAACCATATTTATTGTATCTGCAATCCTATCTATTGTATCTGCAATCATACCTATTGTATCCGTAGTAATAAAGTAGTATGGCCCTTCAGGCCTGATATATATATTCAACAAGTGTGTTATTAATTATTATGATTGTGCCTGGACGAGTGTGAGTGGCCTTTCGATTAGTCGAATGCGCTATTATCCCCAAGACCTTACTCACCTTGAACATTGACACTTGGTATAATATGGCCAAATAATATGACTGTATAATACTCAACAAACGATACAAAAAACTGACGTAATGCAGTAGGTGATACATAGGAAAGTTTTAACAAATGATACCCACACAATGTTAATAAATCTTCAACTAATGTTTGTGTATTTACTTTTTGAATGGAAAAACCTGGTGTGCATTAAATATTACTAATTGAAAGAGGCACTAAATTTCAAAACCATTCCCAGTTTAATTTTTCTTAACCCATGCTGCCAATTGTGCATTCAGTGGTGTCTTTGTGGCTCAGTATATGACTTTAAAAGTTCGAGACTCACTGTAACTGCTGCTGGCTGACGCCCTGACATTTGCTGGTACAAGGTTTGTAAAGGATCATTCATTCTCATGGCACTGTTGGCAAACCTGGAGACACAAGACACCGTCAGTTTGAAACATTTCTTGCACGCTTTTCAAGTGAGCAGCTCAGAATAACATTTGACTAACCAGGTCTAATGACAAAATTGAGAGCTCCAGAAATTCAAACCAATGAACAAGAGACAAAATATTCAAACATCAGAAAATCTTTGGAGGTGGAAACAGTGACACATGTTTTTTGTGAGCTCTCCACTTTTAACCTTAAAAAGTAAAATGGATGCACAACTATAAAACCTTCAGATGTGGCTGAACAGTGGCACTGAGCACTGACCTGGTCATGACACTGGCATGAGTTCTGGTATCCATCTTACTGGCCAGGAACAAAGCATGTCCCCACAGGTGATTCTTCATGGCACATTCCAGAGCATCCTGGCCAACACAATACAGAAAAATGTCACTGAAGCTTTACAATAAAATTTGCAGGCGAACATACAAATACAAGGTAAGACTTGAATCCTCGCAGCTCTGTTCTGGTTTACTGTACCCTATGTGCCTATAACAGCCTGATGTACAACACATAAAGAACAAATGCTTAGTTTCTTAACTGTAAAAGTAATCTTCCTGTACAAATTGATGAACTGAAGATGAGTTAAATGCTTATGACCTGGTATCATCGTCCCAATTTCCAACCTGAAATGTGGTGGATGAATGGAAAAAAAAAAAAGATAGAAAACGGAAAAATAAAATGAACTAATCTTCTGTGATGTGCTAAAATCATCAAATCATGTCACTTGAACATTACATTTTTCACGATGGTAACTTTCCAGGAGAAGCTTTAAGGTCATCACGACCTATTTTGAGTCTCTGGTCATGGAATGGATGCAAACTGTTTGACCAGGACAACTTATGCAGAAATGTGAATGGTTAGGTTTTCCCAACATTTCCTACCTTCTTTCGTCCATACAACAGCAGATGTCTGAATCTGTCAATCCACTTTTCTCTTTCCCTGTCTGCACTGCTGATGACAGTCCTGTCTGAGGTCACTCGGACAGATGGTGATTCCCTGGCACTGTTGCTATTATCTTCACTGTAATTCTCCGGCACAGTGTCCAAGTTGTCTGGACTTTGGGAGATTTTCATGCCATGTAAACTGTATTCATGGGTGGAAGGTTCGTGTCCTTCTAGCAACAAGTCTGACAGATCTGTTCCTACCACAGACTGGACAAGCACCAATAAAAAAAAAGGATAAAATATCAAGAATCTAATCTTTGCACACAATAAATATCTTACCGTATGGAAGAAAACTACTGAAAAAGAGGGAGTTGGAAACATGGATTAGGACTTCCGGAATCTTGACATATGCAAAAGAGGGCGGTTGCTCCAATCTCCACCTGGTCAAAATAACAGAAATTAAATACCTACGGCACTGTTACAAAAATACTTCAGTTAGAAAGAAGCTCAGGCACACTTACAGTATACCTCGTGACCCCATTATAGTTCAGACACTGTAACAGTAATACCTCAGAAATTTGTTCTCATTCAGGATAACCATAAAAACTACACAACTATACTGACAGTCTGGACTGTCTGATGATATCACAATAAGAGAGAAAACAAAAGCCTAGTATTGTCACTGACCCCATTCTGTTTGATGAGCAGCTCCAGGAATCTCCAGATCAGCTGAGCTGACTCCCTATCCATCATGTTAATGTCTTCCAGACAGGCCCGAGCTTTCTGCTGGCAATACAGCAGTACATCTTTCTTGTGGGTGTTGACCCTGCAACATCAGATGAAGAGTACATAAGTCAAGACAACTACCATCCTACAAACATGTAGTTTTCAGGTGCTTTAACTCTTTGTGTGCCAATCGCCGATATATCGGTTCTTCCACTGGTCACATTTGTGCCAATCACCAATGTATCGGTGCACAAGAATGATAGGCTATTTTTGTTTCAGGAAGAGAGAAAATTGACTCTCTATTCATCACAGATGTTGCTGCAGTTAGTCTTCATCCATTTTTTTTTTTTTAAGGGCTCGTATTGAAATGCGGTTGGCAATGTATTCATTTTGTGCATGACTCAGTTATTGCTAATAAATAGATATATGTATATCTGAATATAATTATATACCTCAGCGAACACAGAAAAATGATCTTCATAATTAGATAGGGAGTAGTGGAGTTCCCGGAGAGTAACCAGAAAGATAATGTATAAGTATATATATAAGTATGACATAAGGCAACGTTGATAAACCAGGGGTGGGAACTACGGAAAGAAATATTTCCTGAACTTTTGATGTAATGTGTCACTATCAACCGCAATTACACTAAGGCCAGTTCATGTTCTCGGCAACAAACCGTGTTTTACTAAGGAAAATAGATTTTAAAAATCCGGAAACAGGAAATTTCCTAAGAATTCCCATCCCTGATAAAAGAGTGCGTAACGATATAGCCGTCCATAAGGACTGTCCTGGGGATCGGACTCAAGTCTTCATCCATGTACCCCACTATTTTCTTCCTGTATTGGCAAATGTGGAAAAATTCATGGAACACAAAGAGTTAATCCTCAAATGCCCAATGTCCCATATTTAAGGGGCTTCGTCAGGGGACCGTAGACAAATTACAAAGCCAAAAAGAGAAAATACCGAATTATGTTTATTGCTGATCTATAGCTTACTATGTAAACATCACGGTCCCATAACAACAGTAACAGCCTGTTTGAGACAAATGAACTGGTGCCCAATGTGCTGTATTTAGAATACATTTTAATTAATGGATAAATAATTTTTTGTGTGATAAATATAAATTAATTTAATTTTCTTAAATAACTTTTGAATAAGGCAGTTTACATCCAGGCATTAGCTGCTAAAAACAATCTGCCGGCAAAGTGTTAAATTCTTATCATTCAAACTCCAGACAAATTTTGAAAAAGCTCTTGTACAGGATGAACAGTACTTTGCCTGTGATTATCTTACTCATTCACCTTGTTTAATTATTCATGAAAAAGATGCTCAGTAGAGAATCTGCACAGTAAAATGTTTCTGCCTCACTTATTCACAAGCTCATTCTTTCCATGTTGTGATGCAAGGGTTAAGGATCATCCTTACAGAACCTGATCATTCACATAGTAACTGGACTGCCAAGACTGCCATTTTTTTTTTTTTTTTGCCAATTGGTGCCTTGCATATTGAGTGAATATTTCATGGCTGATGTCTTCATTTTACATAGATTTAACCCGTGCAATGTTGGACAATTTTGGTTAATTTCTAGCAAGTGGTGGTCAGAGCTAAGTGGTCACCAAGTAACTGACCGTGGAATTCACTGATTTTTTTTTGTTGTAGATCTACAGTAAAACGAAGTTTAGAAAAAGTCAAGAAATTTAATTTTAGAGAAGCAATTTTTCACAGCATTACAGCAGCCTGAAGTTGCGCCATTACATCTTTCAAGACTCAATCACTGCCGCCCTGGTTAACCTGTAAAGTAAGTCTATAAATTTACTGCACTGGTCTCACCGAGTCAAGGGTCCTGGGAACAACTTCAGTTCTTCAGATTCAGGACAGTTTTCTAAAACTGTTTGCACATCTTGTATCTCTACTGTTGCTGGCTGGCCATCCGTGGGACGATTGGGCAGTACCTTGACCAGCTGGCCATTAGGGCCAAAACATGCTCGGACATGTGGGTAAGAGTACTTGGGTGGAGTCATGCGGCCCTGATCATAGCCTGGAAGTGGAACACAAAACACATGACACATTTTTTGTTTCTTGCTGCTTTCTGTCAACAAGCATACAATATGTTAGCATCAACCATCTAATAGCATGCAACACAAAATACATTTTATTATAGTTCATGCCCTCACTTTTCTGTGTCAAGTTAATGAAAAACTGACAGGTGGCGAATTGCAGCAAGGCAAGATGTACAACGATAGTTGGCAAAAGAAAGAGGCGGGGGTGTATCTATAAAGCCCCAAGGGCGTAGAAACACTTGAAAACTACCAAAAGAACACAATTATTTTTTTTTAATAACCTGTCTACCAAATGGGGTTAAGCATTACCGAGTGAGAAGCCCTTGTTTGGAGTTTGTTGGAATAGAGATTAAAAAAGGGTATAGAATCGCTGATTCAATATCCACATATTTACTATTATCTCCATCACAGCCTGGTAAGACAAATACATCACACTGTCACTGCTCTATGCTAATGGCATATGTCAGGGTTACGCCCGTAACCTATCAGGCAACTGACGGTTCATTGCACTCCTAAGCATGATGGCTATCAAATAATATCATAGAAAAAGAAACGCGCCAATAGGAAAATATAATAATCCAATAGAATCATGATGGAAGTCACAAACTGACACGGCCAGAAATAGTCTTGTCTTAATGTCTCAAGTTCAAAACTGACTTATGCCATTAGCATAGAGCAGTGACGACATACGTCATATCCATGCTGCTCTATGTCAAAAGGCACCACATGTTAAAGGACTTTACTCTCTTCTACCAACAAAACAGCGACTACACTGTCATGTTCAAACATATGTCCTCTCAGCAACCTAACGCCAACTAATCCTTGTGTGCTCCTCTCGATCACAATTTAGAAAGGAATACTAACTGAAAGTTTGTTTGAGTTTAGGTTTAACAGCATATTCGGCACGATAACGGCCACACTGCACCTTCCACAGTTTTAGAGTACTGACTGAGAAAGGAAATTCCTTCATTTCAAACAATGCTTCCAGCAGAGGTTCTTGAACCCTACATGGTGAAACCCTAGTGGTTCAGGGGAATGGTGACACAAACCATAAAGGATCTTTGGATTTTTATAAAAAATGTACAATGAACAATAAAATAAAACAATTAAAAATACATAATTGGCTGCCAGCACCCTGAAACACTGAACTTATTTTTCATAAAGAATATGGAAACGTATCAGGTCAGGTAGCAATGTGAAGGTACTGACCTGCATAGTCCTCATAGCCCGGATATCCATAGCCATACATGTAAGGGTCGTAACCATAACGATCATAATATGCTTGGATATCATAATGATAACCTTGTCCATAATAGTCTTGTCTGTAGTCTGCACGGCTGGGAGGTCGGGTGCCACGTTGGTAATAATCAGGGCTGTAAAACACAGGTCAGTGTAATACATGAAATTTTCATACATAGAAAATCCCCAAAACAAAAGACTTTCATAAGTAGGTTCATAATCTTAATAGTTTTCAGTTCTTCTTTCAACAAGCATGCTCTGTTTTATCTCATATTCAGAGTCAACACCAATTTAACGCCAAGGGACCACTCATAAAGTACACATCATCAACAGCTGAAGACTGCAAGGATCTGAGCCCCGAGCTCAACTGTAAATATTCTGTCTTGCTAACAGATTCAAACATATTAGAACAGGCCCAGGCAAACCATACAAAATACACTGTCACAGAAAATTACAAAGGGAAAAGAAACACACACACACACACACATAGACAAAATGGTTTTACAAATCTTAAAAGAACTGAAAGTGGTAGGTATTAAGATTTGCTAATATCTAAGAGAAATAAAATGTTTATGTCATGGTCTTTACGAAACTTGATTTACTATCATGAATGATTGTATCTTTACGAAACTTGATTTACTATCATGAATGATTGTATCCCACTTGAAACTCAAACAATTTTTATATTCTTTACAGGATAAAAAAATTAATGCTTCCACTGCTGCCTGTAACAAATAAACTTTAAATGACAGTACTTTACACATATGACTGTCTTAAGGTCTGATATCCAAATTTCAGCAGATTTTGAGCTTTGAGACAGAGTGTTAGTTTTACAGTGCGTTGGCACAACAATGGCCACTCTGCACCTATCATGGTCTATTTGGGTACCTTATTTATGTTCCGCCTTCACTGCTTCTATATTTCACAAACAGAATTAAATGTTTTCATATAAATTTATCACATTGGTAAAATTCTCAAAAGTTGTTTAAAATTATTAAAAGGCAGCAAAAGTGCACAATATGATAATGTTAACTGATGTCTCAGTCTACAAAAGATTACATGGCAGAATTCAACCTTGATATGTCCCAACTAGTGCAGGAATTGAACAGAAAGTAGCATATATTCAGGTGCATGGGTGGAAATATAACAGGGTACAGGTGTGGTGGAGACAATAGGGGAAGAAATTGGATCTAGTTGTAGGTTAATGTTTTCACCAAAGTCAGTGGAGAAAGATGGGAGCACATGAAGGAAGATGGGAATGGGGGGAGACATAATTCAAATTACAGGCTCTTTGTGCTTAGAAATTAAATTTAACAAAAACGTACAAGGTGCAACAATTTCAAGTTAAATCCAAGCAAAACTAGATGACATGGCATATTCCCATGCCTGGAAGTTTTAGTGAAAGTGATGCTTGTCTTTTGCAAGTATTAAAGGATGTAGGATTTAAATTTGTCCAATGGATGCAAACAGGACTTCAAACTACTGAACCACTAATGAGAAGACTGTAGATGTAAATACTGATTAACCTTCTTACTGCCACTGGGCTGATATGTCAGCCCACCATATGTTGCAGAAGACTATCACGTTTCATGCTAAAACTGTTTTACATTCTCAATTTTACCACCTCCTGCTGTCTTTCTACCTGATAATCCATTATTTTCTGGTGGTCTAAAGGAAGAAAGGGCATTTGGGCTTGGTGCAAAAGGGTTAAAACACTTATATTTGCTCCTGTCCAACCACTCTACAGGAAAGGATTCTCACTGTAGGATTCTCACTATCAGTACAAGTCTGTCAAACATGCATGCTCTACATGCCTGAACAATACATTAAGTGAACACTATGATTCTACACAAGCTAGGGCTGGGAAGTTCAACGAACACAACTAGCATGGGGAAGAAGTTGAAAGCTTGAGTGGGGAATATGAAAAAATCTAAAGACGCACATCTAGATGCACAAAACAACATGACACTAATGCAAAAATGCAGTGGCCACATATACTGAAATCTGAGTTAGTAGACTGGATAGGTGTAGCAAGCACAAATACATCTTCAGGTACAGCTTGTTAGGTTTACATCTTCAAGCAAGACAAGTGTATGTATAAGCAGTTTTAAATTCTGATCACTGTACAGATATTTATATTGACATGTCTACTTCCAAACAGTGTCTGGGCTGACAAAAAACTATTGCCTCAAAAATGACACAATATGAAACAACAGGTAGAAATTTAAACTTAATGGGTGTGGAGGTAACTGTTGGATAGTGGACAGTCATAATACTATAAATTCCTAACATTGAGAGGTTGAAGTTGTGTCGGATAAAATTGTTTTCCATTTCTTAGGAGTGTCATAGTGCTAGACTATTCAATAAAGATATCATTTTCTCCAACAAGGCTGAAAATGTGCAACTATTTTTTTCCATGCTATTCCATAGTTTGGTGCAATAGATACAACTTTTGCTTCACTTGTGTTGTCACAAGAACCAAGGATGACCTCTGACCCTGTCACAGAGCCAAGAATTTAAAGATTCATTCCTTACATAGACGGAACAAAAAAAGTTCTCTCACCCTGCCCACCCCAAAGACCAAGAAGTTATGTTGATAAATGATATACTTGGCCTTCTGTTTTCCCATGACTTTACTTATGACAATGAGTTAGCCAATGTGAGTCCTGCCTGCCAAGTTCAAACTTAAAATCTCAATAGCACTATGAGAAGTCACTATGAAGTTATGTTAATAAAGGGTACACTTGGCCCCCTGTTTTCCCCATGTCTTATCACAACGTGTTTGCCAGTGTGAGTACTGCCTGACGAATTCAAATTTAAAACTCATTAGCACTATGAAGCCTGAGAAGTCGCTATGAAGTTGTGTTGATAAAGGGTACACTTAGCCCCATTTTCCCCATGTTCTATCACAATGTGCTTGCCAATGTGAGTACTGCCTGACGAATTCAAACTTAAAACCCAATAGCACTATGAAGCTGACTACTAAAGTCTGAGTAGTTCACAGGATGGCTGACTGGCAAAAACGCTTGTGTTTCTGTCCTTTCCTCTACAATCTAGATAATAACAAGTTGAAAATCTAGAAATTTTGCGAACAGTGATCCAAATGCTACTGCTGGCCTATAAAGCATAATAAACTTTGCTACTAGAAAAGTGTATCTGATTACAATTGTGTGAAACAGATTGCGGAAAATATCATGTTGGCACAGACGATAGGTTTACCCCGGAGATGGTGGGATCCCCGGTGAAGGTGCCGTGGCAGGGGTGTGTCCGCGCGACGGGATGGCTGGAGTATTGCCCCGGGACTGACTAGCTCCAGTCTGTCCTTGAGACTGACTACTTCGACTGCTTGGTCGCTCATAACTCTGGCTGCTGAGTCTACCACTTTGTTGCTGCTGTTGTTGTTGCTGCCGATAATATTCTGCGTGCCTATCCAAACCAGTGCAAGTTAGGTGTTAATATGTAACATAAGGCAAACCAAATCAAATGGCACAAGGGTGTCATGACTTGATGGAGGAAGGGGGGTGTGTGCAGAGGAAATGCCACTTGCGAACAATGTAGCCAGCAATATGACAACACAACAGGATGATTTGACTGTTCAGCTCATGCTGACTACACAGTTACAGGAAAATAGTTGTGCATAAGTAAAGGATAGCTAGCAATGTCCATCTCTCTAAAACAAATACAAAAGCCATCTCCAAGCCAGACATAAAAGACAAAATACTGTCACCATTCCATAAGACTGTAGCAACTAAAAAAATGTTCCAAATCGATGTTTATGTAGGGTCAACTACACTCAAAGCCGCATTGAATGATCTTGGTTCTGGGCTCCAAAGCCGAAAAATAATCCAACAGCGAACTTTCAGAAAGTTATAGTCGCTAGACCAGTAGTGCTAAAATAAAGAAGTTTTTTGCTTCTCCTGAAAAGTACTGAAAACCAGTTACTACAATTTTAAGGAACGTTGATTATTTGTAGCTGCCAGGCCATTTCATCTCAGCGATTATGTTTCACAATAAAGGAAGCTCCATTTTCTGTGTGACTAGCCCGAATGTTGGTACATGGTAAATCACAATAAATTCATATGCACATTCTCTGTGCCCGATAAGGGTAAATAAGGATAACAGGATGGAGATGCTTTGCAATGTCAGGCATTACCTTTTTTTCTAATCTATTACAAGAACTTTATGACAATTAATTTTATGAAGTAGGGGCAAATTACTTTCCAAGAGCAGGAAATATATAATAATGGCAGAAAAATATCAAACTTGCATTCTGACACCACAGTCAAAGAATTAGAAGGTATTTATGGAAAAAAAGAAAAACAATATATATAATTCCCAGTTAAGCTGACTACATGTATAGGATACAGGGTTTGATCTCACTTCTTCATATTATTGTGAAGATTGAAACATGTGAAACTAGATCATATTTTTCTTTACGGTGAGAGCAGCCCTTCCAACAAAAGGTAATGGGGTCAGTTTGTGGCAAGAGGACAAAGCATATGGGGATGGAGGAAGAAGCTGGGACAGGGAACTGCAAGATGAAGGGAGGAATTTACAGATTTGAGCTAATGTTAGCCAGAGGCAGCTGCTAGATGCAACAAATGACCTGAGACCCATACAAAAACTAAGACACTGATAATAAAGACATGATATCCATGGTTTTGGACACAGATGTATAAACATTCAATTTCAGATTAACACACACATGTGACAGAGAGCAAACATAAGTCACTTGATATTACAAACCAAATAAGCAAATAACTGCAGACATTCAGGCTTCTACAGAAAGCCATTTTTTAACAGACAAAACATACATTTAAAAGTTGACACACAAGCATTTAAAGACATATCACAGACATCTAGAGAGAGATGAAGAAGTCATAATACTGTGAATGAAAATATGCTGCTTTGAAAACAGAAACATAAAGACATTATCCACAGATCTGGTGGAAGTATTGACACTTTCTGAGTTTTCACGACTCATTTGGCATGTGATTTCAGGGAGTTTATTACCCACTGAAATTTTCTCTAGCCAAAACAGAAACATGAGATATGGACAATCTCAGATTAACAAAAAT
This sequence comes from Onchidella celtica, assembly GCA_963931925.1. Taxonomy (NCBI): domain Eukaryota; kingdom Metazoa; phylum Mollusca; class Gastropoda; order Systellommatophora; family Onchidiidae; genus Onchidella; species Onchidella celtica. Next base: position 40,633,952 of record OZ007577.1, read on the forward strand.
ATCTGTTAAGGCCTTTCAATGGTTATTGGAATCGTAACCATTGATATCATGTACACTTAGTAAAGGTGAGCTAATCTGAGATTCTCTAACCCTGGTCTCTGTGTCTTTTTGTCTCTGGATACTTTTACAGGCTGAATATCAGTTGTTAATGTTAGACACCGATCTCTCTCACCATAAATATTCAGTAGTATATAACAAGTGCTTCCCACCAGACTTGTAAAAGTCAATGACATACTGGAAAAATACTCCAATGAATGATGTAAGACTAGAATGTGATGTACATTCTCTGGCAAGGAACAACAGAAAACTATGATGAACACACTCTCCACCATGCAACAACAGAAAATGATGAAAAGGAGCTCCTTGCATAGTTTTCATACATAGATCATTGAATCCACTCATGCCTAACTCTAGCACTGCTGTCTAAGCTTTCGGTCATCCCTTTTTGCCAGCTAATGATAATGTTATATTGAAGCAAAGAAAAAACGTTCCCAATATTGAACTATACCAAAAACCATTGCAGGAATAGATCTCTGAACTACTTTTTGAGAGGGTTTGTTTTTTGAGTATTTGCATTCATAACAAGTCACAAAGTCACCAGATTTGACCAGTACATTCTTCCACACTCTCGGCACTTTATGGTTTGGCAACATTAGACAGAGAAGATTCAAAGTCCTCATGCAGACACATCACAATGCACAAGCAAACTGGCATTTCTACGCACAACAAACTGATGAGGTTTCAGTGCTATATGGGACTTGTCATCACTATGTGCTACAACACAAATCAATTAGAAAGACAAAATTCATCGCACACACAGAGTGAACAAATACCATTGTCAGCATCACACATATATCAGGAATTGGTGCAACAGAGAACAGACCCAAGAAATAAGTCCCACACTTACTTGGCTCCATAATACTCCTCATAGTAACCCCGTGTGTATCTGGCTTCACGGTCTCGATAATATCTGTAGTAACGTTCTCGTTCATCATCATAATAGTCAACATTTCTGCCATAACTATCGTAGCCATAACCTGAAGTAATTTAAGACAAAAAACATTATTTTCACATGACTCCTATAATCCATGTAAGAGATATGAAGCTCTTGTTTTCTCTGCCAGGCACTTTAAATATATGGGCTTCTTGCAAGACACAAAATATGCCAAAAAGAAAAAGTTGTATTTAGCAAAGCCTTGCATAAGAAATAATACAGAAACGATACAATAAAACGCAAAGGAAACAAGAAGACAAAACCGTATTATAACTTATGTGAGGCTTTGCTACGTACAACTTTTTCTAATTGCCATATTTTGTCTTGACTGTCCTTGCTTCAAGCCTTCCAGCGACCCCACAGATTTTCTGTGGTTTTTAATATATATATTTCATGCAAGAGAAGAAACGTGATCTGTTTGATGTTAAACCTTGAACAGAATTTGCTTCAACACAGCACAAAGATAATTTTTTCTTGTCCTTGTTTAAAGTTCAAAGCACATCAGGCTTTACAAGTCAATGTTTAATTACAATTCATAACAGATTATCAAAATGTCTGATGTGCCCAGCAGGTACTGTTGTCATATTTTCAAGGAGCTGCGAGTAGATTCTGCACTCCTGCATAATGATCAACCAAGTTTGGACAACAGTGGTGAGTGGAAAATTTCCCCGTTCTATACACTCAAGTTTATATTCAGCTTGCAAATAAAGTGCACTATATCTGAAAATGTTTCATGACATAAATAAATTCTCATGAAAAGAAAAGGGGTAAGAGGGAAACTAACTGAAGGGATCCCATGTCCCATATACAACAAAACAATAACACAAACTGCTGTCACATATATAATTTTTCACAAATCCAACCCAGCCACTGATTCTCTCCTTTCACCCTCCACCCCCAAGAAAATGCAAATAATGCAAAGAAAGTAAGTACAAACAATGAAATAGAACAATTTATGCCAGTACCTGTTCATATTATTTTCAATACTGTACACTGTACCACAATGGTGATTGTCAAATATCCCTCTGCAATCTCATTCTGATTTAGAATCATCTTTTCCTCATATACTTTTTACAATGAAGAATGTAGAGCACTTTCCGTTTTTTCAATAAATCTACAGAAATACTGCACTATATATATTTATTCTGAGTTACCATTCTTTCTCCCCCCATGAGCTTCCTTGACGATCTCATTTTACATCATGCACACAGGCAAAGCTTCATATAAACACCTATTTTTTGAGGGTATACTATATTTCTGTTGTGTCACAGATTCAGTTCCTCTGTGTTTTGTTTTGAAATTACAAGAACACTGCAAGTTGTCAGGTATGACAGCAGCAGCATTAGGCCAAAGACTAAAATGACCCTCTCTTGATACCACGTGACAAATTCAATTCAGTATAAGACAAAAAAAACCAGAAAAAACGTTCGCCACTGGCAGGCTGTACAATTAACACAATAGTGTATACATTCCACACTAACCCCTGTGTCGGTCACGATCACGATAGTAATAATCCCTGTCCCGGTCATAATCTGCCCTTGATCTTGGTCTGTCCGCCTCCTGGGCTGACCTTGAGGAAGGACGACTCCCTCTGGACTCATCTACAAAAACAAGATCACCAAACTTGTGGGACAAAAGCTACTGCAACTGCTTGATATTTGGTGCCAGTGTCATATCATCCTCACTTCAAACAAACAAGTCACTCTTATCCATTTTATTGTTTGGATCTTGAAATGATGAGGGTAATACAAAAATGAAATCAAAATGGACAAAAAAAAAAAAAAAACACAAATTCATTTCCAGGTACATGGGAATCTAGATGCTCAGGTGGTCAAACCAAAATGAACTATGATGAAGACTGTGAAAGAAAAAGGTAAAATAAAAACTTAAATATCACAATCTCACACCCAATTCAACAAACAGAACTCAGCTTATATATATATAGAAATAAACAGGTACAACTTCCATGGGTTAGGATATTGCACGTGGGGTGGCAATGGAATGTGTTCTACTAATAAGTGTCCCTTAGATCATCATCATGTATGATGTGGCTAACTATGTCAAAAATATTTAAAATGTTTGTCATAAAGTTATGATCCTGAATGGGTGGATGGTATGCCAGCTGGGGTGGTTGCAACACAAGTAATAATTAACAGATGTTTTGATGTACCCCCACTGCAGTTGAAAAAAACAAGGGAATGAATCAAATTCAAACTGAAAAAAAAAAAAAGGAGGGTGTAGAACTTTGATTGGGGAACAGCGATCTCCACATCTCTGTTCTTGGAAAAACTTTGTGATAAAAAATGAGACTAATTAGAGGTTTGGGTGTGTCTGGGCATTTGGAAGAAGGCAAGTGCACATGACCTCAAGACAAATTGGTGAGAGAAGAATTTGTCATAAAGGAAATTTCACCAACCTTCAGAGGCAAGTGACACAAAGTCTGCAATGAAACGAAAATGTGAGTCATGCTCGTAGTCCGACAGCGAATATAAACATGCTCATGATGCTGTGGCAGGAATACCCCACAATCCGACAATACTTATAAGATATTCTTGATACCGGATCACAAATATCTCCCACATCATAAATAATTTTCTCTTCGTGGATACTCCCTGAGAACTCCAGTACGCCTCGCATTGAATAGTCAACCATGAATCCATCCCCCATCCCCAGACAAAAATTAAATAACATAAATCACACTGTACCACCAAAATTCTAAATCTATAATTATAGCAGCCTGGTGTGAATGTAATGGCATCTCTTAATGTGCAATCCAAACTGTCATTGTTGGTTTTTATGTCATTTGTTCTCACTACTAACAATGAATGTGGGATTCTGGTTTTACCCATAACAGAACATGAGGGGAAAGCATGTACTACTTGATGATGAGTGAGTAACATTTTCCTCTCCAGTGTTAAATAATGCATTCAGCAATGAATTTCCCCTGTATCCTCTCATCAAAAACTTGCTTTTCTGCAACTTTGATTAAACTGTCTTAATCTCTACAGCTAATTCAAGTCCAGGTTGGGAAAATCTAGTTGAATCCTGCTCTAATGAGAAAGATGCTTCTGTTCAAACTTGGCACCTCGGTGAAATCTGTCTGGCAACTTGACCAGTTGGGGTGAAATAAAGAAAGGAAGAGCTATTGGACATAGTAAAAACTCGTGAATGTCAGAGTTTTCAACATTACAATAATGAAATATTTAACCTTCAACCAAGCTTTAAAGCTATGTAAATTTTTACTTACCTTGTCGTGAGCGTGGCCTATCGTATCTTTCATCATATGACGAGTCTCCGTAATCCCTGTAATATCCACGATATCGACGAGATGGGTCGTCCCTGGAATATCCTTCATTTCTGCTGGATGGCCGTTCATATTGATACTGACCACTTCTGTCAGTTCGGCTGAGAGGCCGGTTTCTGTCCAAATCTCGACCATAGCGAGAGTCGCGAGGGTCACGCCGACTACTGTAGTTGCCAGCTCTTGGAAGACAGACACAGAGATGCATAATTTGTTAGAAATTTGTATGAGTGTTTAGCACTCTTCCATAGCATTATTCTCAGAAACAGGCTGACGAACTTTCAATCTTAGAAAATTTAGAGACAGAAATACTTGGTGGCATCACTTCACCAATATTAGATTTGCTCCACCCATTCCGTCAGTTCCTACAGAAAATGCTATCTGATCTAATGAACAATAGGCTATAGGTAAGACCTAGTGATTTGTTTCATTAAAATAATCCACTACCTGAAACACAAAGCAAGAAACCTGACATTCGAATATCCTTGTGTCAGTTGTCCAAACGTGAAACTCTATTCTCTGACAAAATCATTCCAAATGGTCATGCATTCCCAGGCTCCACTGAGCTACAAGATCTCAATCTATACGATTCAGTTCCCTAAACAGTCAATGCAAGTTTTGGTTTCATCCTTCGTTTTTTCTCATCTTGACTATTGCAACTCTCTTCTTAAAAACCTTCCAGCAGAACAAATTAGCAAACTTCAGAGAATTCAAAACAATGCTGCTCGATTAATACTTAAACAACGTAGAAGAGAACATGTTACACCTTTGCTTATTATTAGTTTTCATTGGCTCCCTGTAAAGGCAAGGATAGATTTTAAAATTGCAGTGTTATGCCACAAATGTCAGTACAACAATGCTCCTCTTTATCTTATAAACTCTATTCATCCATATAAACCATCTAGAGCATTAGGATCTTCTGATAAAAAACTATTAGAATCTAAGTTTGCTAAAACAAAAATATTTGGAGAGAGAGCGTTTTCTGTGTGCGCACCAGCTGTATGGAACTCCTTACCACGAAATATTCGAAACATAAAAAGCGAGGCACTTTTTAGATCTGACATGAAGACCTATCTCTTCAGAAAACACTCTGATGTATAGCCTGATATGTATTGGTGTTTGTGTGTATGTTTGTGTGTGTGTGTGAAGGAGAGAGAGAGAGAGAGAAAGAGGAGGGAGAGATAGTGTTTGTGTGTGTGTGTGCCTTTGTGTGTGTGGTCAGTTGTTAGGAATGAGATTTGTTCTTTCTTGCATGTTTTGTAAAGCGCAGAGAGCATCTCTGGATATGCGCTATATAAATGAACTTTATTATTATTATTATTATAACGAATGTAAAAACTTACTGTAAAGATGCGACTAGTAGTATTGCTCCTACCTGGGGCTTAAAACTTCTGCATCAATTTCATCCAGGGAGTCACTGGACCGATTTCTGTCTTGACTGCTTCTGCCTTCCCTTCCCCTGTCTTCCTCTCTCAGTCTGTCATCATTTCTCCGCTGCAAGTAAATCATGACACACAGAAAACATGAGGACAGTGAGAACTCTTTCTTGGTTAAGTGATTATAGTATAAAACAGCTATTACACGTACACAACATGCAGGAGTCTTATTATCTGAGAAACTAGTTGGCCCACTAACTGAGACAATAAAATTATAAACACGTGATAAATTTCAATTTGAGTTTCCTCCAGCAGTATGTAAGAAAGGTGAAGAACCAAATTTGCAATCACAGTTTTCCATTTTACTTAACGAAAATGGCAAACATCATCTCTTTCTTTGCAGCTCACAATCAGTCTTTAATATTAAATAATATTAAAAACTGAATTTTGTCCAAAGTGGATGTGTCCATGCAATTTATTGTAAAAAATTGAGGCAGCACACAAACTGACATAGTTTCATAAATTATGGTCATGTAGTCATGAAATTTTTAGCGCTTACAATGCAGCGAGACTTGTTTTGAAGAAAAAGAAAAGAGATTCAGCACTGCCACTTCTGCAGAGTTTGCACTGGCTGCCAGTCAAGAAAAGAATAATGTACAAATTGTCATCCATTTGTCACAAATGTGTCAATAATACTGCTCCATCGTACCTAGTTGATTTAACTGATTACTATGTTCCATCTCGTCAACTAAGATCATCATCTGACACTACAAAATTGAAAGTACCTAAAATGAATCTGTCCACTGTAGGAGAAAAGTCCTTTTCATTTCTTGGCCCTACCATCTGGAACACTCTTCCAAAGACAACCAGGGAAATTAATGACATTGGTTCTTTCAAACGCCATCTGAAGACCCATTTCTTTCAGACAAACTAGGCTAGGTGTTTTTCGGCAGCAACAATAGTAAATATTTTTGAATTTCTTTTGTGTATGCGTGTGTGTGTGTGTGTGTAAGAGTTTGTTAAAGCGCCCAGAGCTTGTCATCGACGGGGTTGGGCGCTATATAAATGCAATATATTATTATTATTATTATTACATTTTCATCCTCAAGCTCCAGTATGTAAAAATACATGTATAAATGACATAATAAAAAACCTCCTTGATATTGAGCTGGACCACAGTTACTTTCAGACTCATAAAAATGTAGACGGTGGTAGCCAGTATTTCCATGTAACATCCAGTCATGTCCGCACAAGATCTGCACAAAAAATTCAAGTCTTATTCTACCTTTCTCAAATGCGACAGTGCTGGATGCTCTTTTCCACCTTTATCCAATGGAGAAATTAGTCTGAATTACAAGCCACATTCTCATAATTACAAATATGACAACATTAAACATCAACTTCCTATATAATCCACAGGCAGTGAAATAATCAACCATTCCTACATGCATTATAATTTATATTCATATTTATAAAACCAGTGTGCCAATTTCATTGAATATGGCAATCCTGGCTTGAGAAGACTTACCAGCTGGTCCACAGATGTGGTGGCTCCCTTAGAGCCTTCCTTGTCTATTTTGCTATCACGTTCACCACCACCACCTTGAATGGTTCCTGCAGCCCCCAGTGCTGTTGTTGTGGTGGTACTAGTGGTCGTCTTGGTAGGTGCAGATGTTGAATAAGAGTTCAGACCTGGAATGATTAATGGCATGGCCGGGGCCAGCAGTATATTAGGAGCTGGGGTCTCTGTGTTGTCCCACAAGGTGGTAGCTGGTGACATAGTGGTCTGACGTGGTCGACCTACAGGATGGAATGCTGATTGGTGTCTGCGCTGCTGGCTGGACAAGGCAATTTCTTCTGAATTTCGCGAGTTGCTTCTTGCAGGTGGTTCTCCTGGCTGTTTGAACTTGGATGAGCTTGAATCTGTTGACTTGATGCTATGTTCTGAGTCGCGTCGACTGACAGGGTTGCCATCCTCTGTTGAAAAACTTGAAGAAATCTTTGGTTTAGAAGGCAAAGCTACCATGCCTTTCATTCTCTGTGGGTCTGTATTTTGGTCTGAACTACTTGTTGCTTTGTCATCTGGAGGACGAGGACCCCCCGGAGGTAATGGTGAGGGGTTACTTGATGTTACTGGTTTGGCGGACTGTGGGATCCTTGCATGATGTGCACTTTTATCTCCCTCTCTCCTGAAGGGATTTGTTGACCCATCACTCTGTGAGAATGATGGTGGAGGTGGACCTGCATTCGGTGCTAATGAGGTAGCTGCAGAAGCTTTTGGTGGTGATTTTCTTGCACCCTGTGGTGGATCATCTTGACTACTGTCCGTAACAGCAGAGACGAAAGGGCTGCCTGAACGCTGACCCTGGTCCCGATGAGAAGGGGATGTCTCATGCTGTGGCAAACCAGATGAGGTTCGCGGAGATGAGTGCTGTGATGGATCTATTGTTTGAAAATTACTGTGAACACTATTGTCTGCAGATGTGAGTGACTGAGAACTCAAAGGTAAACTATTAAGGTTCTCAGTGTTCCCATCTCCACTGGTTATGGTTCCACCACCATCTGGTTTGTCAGCAAAGAAACTGGCACTATTGTCCAGGGAACTGTTTCGACTATGGGTCATCTGACCAGTCTGTGGCGGGACAATTTCCCAGTCAGTCAGACCTGAAGATCCTCCTGACCCACCTGAGCCACCAGATTCAGCTGAACCTGGGTGGTCTCCATCGGGTGAGGATGGTCTCATGTTTGAACTGAGAGGTAATGTGGGAGGTGGGGCATTGTGATCATATTCAGTACTCCCAAATCCAGAGTAATCCCCTTGAGGCTGCATATGTTCACCAACTAATCCTGACCCTGTATGGGAGGTAATTTCTCCACTGTCACGTACTAAGAGTGAGGCAGTTTCATGTCTGTCCTGTTCCTCACCAACACGTTGACCTAAATCAACTTCTTCCATCCGCTGGACCAGTTCTTGAACATTATGAAGAGGCTCTCTCCCATCTTCATCTTCACCGTTTGACAAGTTCAATGTAGAAAGACTTGCATTACTAATTTCAGAATTTGTTCTGTGAAATGATTGTCCTACGGTCAAAAACTGATTAATACCAGTGGCCATCTCACAGCCCTGGTCCAATTTCCCCCCACTCTGAAGATGTCTCTGTGGATCAGACTGCACATCACCATCACTGTCCCGGCCAAAGAAACCAGACACTGTTCCATCTTCATCATTGTCATTATAAAACTCAAGAGATGGCGCCCCTAACACAGGTCCACTTTCGTGACTAGTTACTGCAGCACTGACCACAGGCTGGGCTGAACTTGCTGAGGTTGTCTCCCCATTTGTCTCCAATCCCTGCCGTTGCCCACTGTTCTGTCCAGAATTGTCAGAGTTAGTAATTTCCTGTTGGGGCTGGTAAGTTCCTAACCACCCACTTTCACTTGTAACAGGCCAGCTATTGGCATCATATGGCTGATCGTAGTAAGCTTGTGCTTGGCTTTGGTACTGATCAAACTGACCATAGGCCTGACCCTGGTCACCTGCAATGTGTTGTTGTTGTTGTTGCTGTTGTTGTTGATCGTAAAACTGACTGTCAGGGTATTGTTGTGGTTGTTGCTGTACTTCTTGCTGCTGTTGCTGGCTGTTTGGATCATGAGCATACTGGTTCTGATCTGGTGCAGCTTGAAATTGTTGATGCTGTGGTTGATACTGATTGTTATCAAACTGAGTTCCTGCGTTGGGCTGAGCATAAGCTTGATGTTGCTGAGCATACTGCCCTGCTCCATCCCAGCCCTGGTTCCATGCACTGCTGTACTGACCACCACTATAATACTGATTGTCAAAACTTGATCCGCTAGAACCTGGCTGATGCTGTGAGATTGATGGGTCTGGCTGCTGATGTTGTTGTGACTGCTGCTGTGGAGCAGCCATGCTATTCTGATCTGAGTTCCAATCCCAATTACCCCAACTTGACCAGGAATTTTGTGCTGCTTGCAAGGGTGGGGCACTCTGTGCGCCTGGGGTGGGAACAACGGAACCTGGCTGCTGCAACTGGGGTGGCTGGGCTTTACTAGTTTGGGCCCCACTGAAAGAAGATGGAGGTTGGAACTGGGTGGGATCGAACATGCGAACCTGGCCTACTTGTGATGGTAAGCCTTGCTGGAACTGGTTATTGTTATTCCACGGGTTGCTCATCCTGCAAAAGACAGAGCATCGAATTTAAAACCTACAGAACATGAGCTTTTCTCAGTCTTTTGAATTCCAAAACATCAACATGCCTGTTGTTAATACTTCTCCTTTCCCATTATTCCACCAGTATTATAACTTACAACGGTAACAGCGACAGGAACTGAAACTCAGAAATAACACTTGCAATATAGGAGAATATGGCGAGATATGACAGCTGTAGACATACTAATTTTTACCTGATATCAAACAATTCCTTGAGATATTCATAGCATTTTAAATATGATTTATGTTGAAACCAGGGAAAGATGCTGAACTGGTTGCTGATAGCTATTACAATCTAATTATTTAAAAGACACTGGGTTCAATGTAGTGAGACGCAACCACTATTACAATGTGTTTTAAACAATTTATTGTTCAATACAGAAATTTTATCAATTAATTCACATTCTTATAATCAATAGGTTTCTTGAGGAACAAAAAAAAAATTAGGCTACTCATAAACATTGTTCTCTGATTTCTCTAGAAAACATACCGAATGCCCAATATGAATTTCCACTGCCATTCCCGCCATATTCATCCCCATGTCTTGAGTTATTATCTCCCTAGTTGGTACACAAAACTCACAGAGGTGTCTCATTCATTTAAATGGTAAACGTAATAAAATAGTGATAAACATGGAATGGTACCTTATTCACCCACCGTAATACTCGTCACAAAATATCAAGACACGTGCTTGCGGTCAGATACTGTTTAGTAAGCAAGAATAAAAGACTATTTATAAACAATTTAATTAAATCACTCCCTGAGGGAATTCCTATATGAGTGCTTAAACTATTTAAAGTTGGCTCTTCAGTTGGCTTATAAATGCTCTTCCATGTTGTCAATGGACAGTGTCTAGCTACTAAAGTACTAGACATTTTTTTTTCAGGAAAATTTTAAAAAACCAGTCTTCTAAAGTTCTATTTAGATCTAGAGTCAAGCATTTTATTTTTAAATAAATTAAGTTTTGCCGCCTTTTAAAAGTGCTGTGCATATTATTTAAAAAGAAGATACCAGGGAATTTACAAAAGGTTGCCTATATTCGGACTCGAGTCCGAATATAAAATCATCATATACGGACTGTTTCATATTCGGACTCGGGTCCGTCCTTACTCCCGAGTCCCGATAGCGTTACTTCATACATGCTGGCTGCTCTTCTGTATCAATAGAAAATTATGTTCCCCCCCCCCAGCCAATCCATCCGCGCTATAATCAATAGTCCCCACATTGATGTACTTTTGTGACAAGTAACACTTTGGGGGAATGTCAGGGGGGGGGGGGGGGGTTGAGGGCCCAGGGTATGAAACGCCTACTTGGGGGAATGTCGGGGGGGGGGGGGGTGAGTCCGAATATAATGATTTTATATTCGGACTCCGGAGTCCCGATAGTGTTATTTTATATTCGGACTCCGGAATCCCGATATCGGGCCCGACCGCATTCCCGAGTCCCGATATCATCATTTATTATTCGGACTCCAGAGTCCCGATATGCCTATTTTATATTCGGACTCCGGAATCCCGATATCGGGCCCGACCGCATTCCCGAGTCCCGATATCATCATTTATTATTCGGACTCCAGAGTCCCGATATGCCTATTTTATATTCGGACTCCGGAGTCCCGATAGCGTTAGTTTATATTCGGACTCGAGTCCCGATAGCGTTAGTTTATATTCGGACACCGGAGTCCGGATAGCGTTATTTTATATTCGGACTCCGGAGTCCCGATAGCGCTTTTTTATATTTGGACTCCGGAGTCCCGATATCGGGCCCGACCGCATTCCTGAGTCTCGATATCATCATTTATAATTCGGACTCCAGAGTCCCGATATGCCCATTTTATATTCGGACTCCGGAGTCCCGATAGCGTTAGTTTATGGGGCCGACCGCATTCCCGAGTCCCGATATCATCTTTTATTATTCGGACTCCAAAGTCCCGATAGGCCTATTTTATAATGGAATGGATAGGCCTATGTCAGGGACCATGCCTGCCTCTAGGTTGCTGGCTGCTCTTCTGTATCAATAGAAAATTATGCTCCCCCCCCCCCCAGCCAATCCATCCGCGTTATAATCAATAGTCCCCACATTGATGTTACTTTTGTGACAAGTAACCCTTTGGAGTAGCCTACTCGGGGGGGGGGGGGGGGGGGGGGGGGTTGAGCTTAGCCCTCAATCTTCTTTGGTTTTTATGGCATATTTATGGAAACTGAATGTTGCCGACAGATAAAGAGCCCTATTTCTTTTTCTATTTAAGATAGAGTAGCAAGTTATATATCAATGGATTCAGAATTGAATTAGCTGCCATTTGATGATAGTTTTGACTAATTATAATGACAATAAAAAGATCTGGGGTCCAAATTTTATGGAAAAAAAAAATTGAAAAGTACATAAATTTACAACCACAATGGACACTGTGATAGAAGAAAAAAAAAGTATTTGAAGGAAACTGAAAAACTTTATTATCTTAACAAACTACATCCAATTTTACAACATATATCCAAATTTCAAGACATTCTGTCAGTAAATGACTGAAATATTAAAAAAATTGAAATGCATAATATGTGAACTATTTGTGCCGAGAACTGCCACAAACCACAACGGAAAAAGTTGTACAACTTGTCATGTTATATAAATATTTTGTTATTCATTTGAATTTTATACAGGGAAACAACCTTAATTTTAAACAGAATCAGGATTAACTTCATCATGTACAGACAAACATCTGGGGCTTATATTCAATGATGAATATGTATAAAATTATATTTTGTGGTAGTCAACAAGACAGTTCCGTGTGTCATGCAGACACAGAAAAACATTACAAGTTCTGCAGAAGTATCTGCTTTTCTGTTCAACATGTAATTTATCATAACATAGCTTACAGTTCTTTCTCTGAGAAGTTGGAACAATACCAGGAATAATTGGGTGATTAGTAAAAATTTTTGGTTTTGAGGCTGTTGGAACATCTGCAAAGTCGTCAATTTTCCCGAGTTGCCTGATTAGTTCTTCTGTAAATGCAAGCTGATTAAACTTGTTACTTCTATCTAGTTCTTTCAAATCAGGGTTTTTCTTTCTCCAGTCCTGAAACAAAATATAACTATTTACTCTGGCAATATCTAGAAAATGAAAAAACAATGTCTTCCAATATTTATTTGTCTTACGTAACATGTTGTATTTGGTTAGTAATTGGTCACTTTTATCAACTCCACCCATATGCATATTATAATCTGTTATGACTTTAGGTTGTCTAAGTTCCAAAGTTTGAAAAGCTCCATTTGTTTTAGTTCTCCTATTAGCCATACAAAATTCATTTGCCCCATGCATGGTAGAAATCACAGACACAGTTTTATTGTCCTTCCACTGAAGTGCTAAAATATTCCCTTCTCTACACCATCTCATTGCCCCTCTCTCATTCTGTTTCTCCCACTGTTTCACATTTTTCAATTCTGCTGGAAATCCCCTCCTATTGGAAATAATAGTACCACAAGCTAAAATCCCTTCCTTCAACAGATCAAGAAACAAATGAATGCTTGAATAAAAATTATCAACAAAAAGACGGTAACCCTTATTGCCACGAGCTAAAAGAAATTTCAAGAGATCCATAACAACTTCATAGGCTAAACCATTTCCACTAACTTTCCCAGACCCTGTCTTTCCCAAATAAACCTCAAAATTGTAAGTGTAACCAGACAAAGAATCTGCTAAAACCCAAAGCTTCATGCCCCACTTAGTAGGCTTGTCACGTATATATATTGCCTAAGTGAAAACCTTCCTTTATTTTTTACCATCCTCTCATCAACAGAAATATTCAAACCTGGCTGATAAAGATTCATGCATTTTCTCCTCATAATATCAAACAAAAAACGAACTTTACATAACTTGTCTCCTTGTTTCTCAGTTTTTCTGTCGGATACTTTCAAAAAACACATAATTTGTTGAAATCGAAATCTTGTCATAAATGATCGCGCCCAAAGGCCATTGAATAGACTCTTTTTACTCCAATACATTTCTACTCCTGGTACTTGAATCATTCCCATGTACATAAGCAGTCCAATAAAACGATAAAACTCTTCTTCTTCTAGAGGAAACCAGCCTTTGTACATGCTGACTTTTGTCGGTCCCACCTCCCTGGCGTTCTCATTTGTCCATGAACATAATTGCTGCACAACACATGATGAAAAAAACAGCTGGAAAATAGTGAATGGTGTCAGGTACTTTCTTCTGGACCCTCTTGTCATGGAATCGGGGAAGTGGGCTCCGGGTGGTCGTTCAGGGTTAAAGTTTGGGACGGACGTCCTAGACCAGTTGTCATAGTCTCCAAAGCTATATATATGAGGAATAGAAAAAGAAACAAAAATGTGTTACAAGAATCATTTATACCCAAACCTAACAATAAAAAATTAATAGAAATAATGTGTAGCAATATAATACAATATACCTAAAATTATGTTGAAATCTAGCTCTCGAAGATCATAATAGTAGATACAAGAAGCCACTGACAAGAGATGGTAACCACGGTAAACAAAACATAGGCCTTGGTTACTAGGTGCAGTACGTGGAAAGTTGTAATCAGCCTGAACAAATAAAAAAGCAGATCAAAGCCTAAATCCTGACTGACTGGTGCTCAGCAATGATTGAAGGAGCCAACTACAATAAATATAATTACCTGTGATACCTGTAATTAGATCTAGATCCAAAATGTTTGTGTTATGATTACATAGGCTAAAGAAGAAAAAACCTTCACCTTCATTCTCGTATGTTCCGGCCGGTTGATGGGGCTTCATTCTCATCAGAGCTGGAATCTGAGACGTCTTCTTCATCCCAGACTTCATCCTCGCTTGACTCATATTCAATTTCTTCATCAGAAAGATTGTTTGAAGCCATTTTATTGCGCTTTGTTGACAATGATGGTAACTCAGCAGTAGATAAAAATCCAAGATGGCGGCGGAACCGAAGAGACGCGATCGTCTTATTTCTCTTTCTTTCTATTCACTTAAAAGGCTTCGTTTTATAATTTTTTCACCTGTTTTCGTTAAAAACCAGTTTCGCCTTTCAAAACAAACGATTTTCAAGCAGTTTTGAACAGTTTTTCATTAAAATAATGAGGGATACAAGCGTCGATCACCGGTGATCGAAATCTTTGGTAAAAGAAGATTGAGAGTTAGGGTATGAAAAGTCTACTCGGGGGGTTTGAGCCCAGTAGGCCATGGGACGAAACTTGTAGCTTGTCATTCCGTTACGCACCTCAGGGGATAAACTTGCCGAATACGGCCTCAAAGACATCAAAGGACGGAAATGTTTCGTTGAGGCGAAGTGCCATTTTGCATGAGTACTTGACGTCTCTGACCACGAGCAATATTAGGTCCTTTGTTTCTCGAGCAATATAGATCTAGTACTAGATCTGATGAGTGACGACAGCGTGATGCGCCCGGAAGCCGGAAGCTGGAATGCTCGCACATGCGCGTAAAAAAGTCCGAGTCCGAGTACAAATTTCTTATACGGGCGACGACTCCGAAAGAGTCCGAATATAAAATTCTAATATTCGGACTCGAGTCCTCACAATGACCAGATAACTATCATAACAGAAACACTCCAACCTATCTGAATAATTGAAATTGAACCAACATTTTATCGCTTGTGTGCCTTGATAACAATGTGACTCTTCACAGGCAGTTGATTGAAGGGGTCGGAAAAGTTGCAAAGTGGCCCTTATCGCGCCAATGCACCGTTAATCCCAAACAAACCCACAAGTTTCATTATGGATGCTGGCCAAAGATGAATTTTTGTGTTGTCCCCCCTTGGCCAGACAACTGAACTTAACAAGGAAATTTTAAAATATAGCAACTTAACTCATTTAAAAATAAAATACACCATTAAAGCTGGGCAAAGTCTCTTACATTTTTATTTATAAATTAAATACAAAACGAAAATCTCCAGTATAATTTTACTATAAACATGAATTTTCATTTTAGTCATAAACATTGCTCGTAAATTAGGCCTATACCTTCTTATCCAAGCGACCAGTTAGTTTGAATTTGGGGAGAAGTACCATATGAGTTACACAACTTGGTCATGTTCAGAGTGTTAAGAGGACTAACTTGCCTGTGACACCCCCCTCCCCCCCGACCACAGACACTCCTAAAGTCGCGTCCTCATAATATACCTATTATGTAACTCAAGTGGAACTCCTCCCGAGTCTGCAAGCTCTGAACAATCAGCCATCACCCAGAAGTATTATATTACTATAAATACATAATTTATTATTACTGGTATTACTCTTTCCAAAGGCAGCTAAAAGATAACCAATGACCTCATCTGGATAACATGGGACTTCTGAACAGGAATGTTAGTGCATATAGAACACATAAGCAAGGCACTTCCCAAGATCTCTGGCAGTATACTCAGCCCCAGATAGTGTCAGAATCCACTTGTCCCACCCTCCTCTTTTCAAACACTACAGCGCAAGATGAAATCAAATTTGCAAGCAGGAATACACAACTCAGACTGCTCAATAAATAGTCCAATCATACTAAACTATCAGTCCTTTATCCTCACAGCTCGTGATAATGCATGGAGACCCATTCCAGTTTACATCCGCGATGATTTCGTTTTGCAAAACACCAGTTCTGACACTTCTCATTGGGATACCACGGAGCCAACGTCGGTGATGATGTATTACGGTGGTCCTGAAAACTAGATACTTACTTCGATGAATTCAATAATTTTTACGGCTAAACCCATCAAACTTCCACGAGGTGGTAAAAGAACTCAAAATATTTCAGTCCGTCACTAGCTTTTGTATAGACTGTGTTGAATAAACACAGGAAGACAGCACTTGGAATCCATGCTCAACTTTGATTACGTGTGACAGTGACACTTTGTAGTGGGATGCGAAACCATGGCACCAAGCTAGCTTATTTTCAAATATTAATAACATTGTATTCAGCATTCCCTTGGTTTTCAATCGTTTACCAGCATGTATGTCATATCATGTGGCTAAATATTTATATAATAGTGAACTTTTCATTTATTCGAAACTACCATTACTAAGAGCTTTCTGGCAAAGGCTTCACGTAAATAACCGAAAGCATATCATCTCACATGAAAATATTGATTGGATTTTGAAGATCTTTGTTCGCCGAACAAATCGGAGCTAGTTATTGTTAAGGGGTGGTATTGCCGCCCCCGCCCCCCTCCAAGGAATTTTAGAATGAACTCCAGATTGCAAAAGAATGGACTCTTCAACAGATTTTTATATCAAATGAAAGAAATTTAGTTTAATACTGTTTCAATGATTAAGTACCGGTATGCAAGAACTTTTTTTTTTTCGTGGTGAACAAAATTATTAGATGACAGTTAAAAACGGGGAGGGATTTGAGGAAACCTGGGATCCGAAGAGAAGGAATTAAAATATTTCATTGTTGTTGTTGTTTTTTTCAATAAAATATATAACATACGTTGCAGGATTAATAATAATAATAATAATGTATAGCATTTATATAGCGCATATCCATTTAAAATGCTCTATGCGCTTTACAGAAACAACATGTCAACCACAGAGCAGAATGGAGCTGCCTGCGAGCGCTCAACATACTGCACTGCTTCTTTCTCTCTCCCTGTCTCGCTCACTCTCTCTCTCTCTATCTCAGAGCAAATTGTAACGCAGCCTGTTAGGCGCAGTTCACAACTCACAACAGTTCACAACTCACAGCAGTTCACAACTCACATCAGTTCACAACACACAACTCACATCAGTTCACACAACACACAACTCAAATAATATTTGAATATTTATTAATAACAAATATATTTAATAATGAATAATAAATTCTGGCGGGGGGGGGGTGATATGGATAAATTTTAATCTATTAATTTCAATTTTGCCCGGGCAGCGGCCTTTCGGCCTGCTCTTTACGATTTCCAACTGCCAAGGTATCTTTAACGTGCGCAACGTGCACACGGGCCCTCCGAATTTTTTCGTCCTTATCCGAGAAGACTAGGTACTCGATCCTACCCCCCAATATAGAAATCAAACACGGGTCACGTTTCAAATGAAACAGTCACAAATCCCTGCAAAGTGCCACTTAGATATAAGCTTAACAGATCACGTCATTAGCATGGACATTACATTCAACATCTTGCGGGGGAAGGGAGGATTGAATTAGCCAAACATTTGAAAAGAGTACTGGGAGATGGGGGAAGGGGGGAGCAAAATCGCCCAAATTAAGCGATGGGTGGCCACTAGAGGAACTGGAGCAACTATATTACACACCAATCAGAATGCGTGCACATCTATTAAACATTAATTAAAGCTGTTTAATGCAACTGATGTCGCTGAATTTTGTATTCGTCGGCCTCCTGACCCAGGACTGAACGAAAATAACTCGGAAATAAAATCCGCTAACTACACTGCTAAGACCAGAATACCACATCACAAGACCGACTCATAATATGTAGGCTACAACATGCATAATATATTTAGGCTGCGCAAAATCCCCAATTCTGGCTCGCATAATTATGCTAGGTAATAGTCGGTGGAAAATAAATTTAAACACGCACACACATATATATATATACGCGCATACACACGCTAGGTGTAAAATTAATGTTTAGGGCAATGATGCACTAAATCAAAGATCTCAAACCACACACACACACACACACACACACACACACACACACACACACACACACACACACTAGTCATGTGAAAAGAGAATTAATGTAACGGAATAAAACTAATTTAAAGTTTCGTTGTTAGTTTGTTTTATTGACATATCATATTTATATATTGCTTGTAAAAGTACTTCAGTATTGACAACACAAAGAAGATGCAATAATAATTCTAATATTCATGATGCATGAAGAAAATTATCGCACCCGAAACGAACCATCTGGACATAACAGCTAGATGTTTACCATGGATGCTGATAGAAGGCTATATGGGGAAATGGACATAAACCAATTTCTTGGTAAAAAGACCATTTAATTAACTTGAAATAGAGGTTCCTAATAAGAGTTAATATATACATGAACAATGTATTTTGCAACCAAGACCATTGGATAAATTAATATCCTCCTAAATTCAATTTTTAAATGATTCCTTAGCATAACAGAAATAACAATACTGTATACATTCCATGCAGAGAGTTACACACTGACACAATGTTCCACTTGCCCTCCGAAAACAATATACATGTAGTAGGCCAGACGTACTTGTTATGTCTAAACCAGAAAGCTTTGGCAGAAAACTTAATGCGCCGGTAATGATAATCTCCAGATAGGTTACTACAGTCGTTTTTTTTTTTTTTTTGTTCATATAAATATGTATGGTCCTCCCTGATGTCAAACTTAAAATGCCTGGCGTTGTGCCAGAAGTGTGTATGTGTGTGCGTGTTTATTTTAAATGTTATATTTTTTGTAAAATGTTAGTTCCTCTTTTCGGAACCGATGACGGCACTATATAATGCCGTAACCTGCGGGTGTACTTAGGAACAATGTCATTCCTAAATTATGAGCAAACATGAAGTCAATCTTGTTCACGTCAGACTGATGTAGCTATAAGTGTTACTGGCTAGACTTATGTGGTTTTCCATAGTTCGTTTGAATTTTGTCCAAATGGAGCTCATACACATTTTGTTAATTTTTCACTAATTTTTGTATTTTTGTGCAGGTTTTCACTTTTCGTCATTCTTGACAATTAGGCTACCTCAATTAAGTAAGTACTCAATTTCACGATTTCTATGAATTATCTGCTAGGCATGCATGCACCGAAACCGCCGATCTCTTTTGCGCTACAGACGATTTACCGTACATATAATCACCCAATAAAAACCTGCCCTTGAAACTCAGACTTCGGCATTTGTCTAGACGAGTGTGGAGCACAACCAATAAATTGTTCCGTGTCTTGGACACCGGTGCAACGTGCGAGGTGCAAATCCCTAGAGCGGAGATCCTCCTAACATAGAGATTTACAGCCTAACACCAGAGAGTATAGATTTAATCTAAATCTATACTCTCTGCTAACACCGTGCAACGTTGTCATAGAACTGTATATCTTTCTACGTGTGGTCTCATATGCGCCTCATGACTCCGTTGTAAGGGCCCATCGACAAAGTGTATTTTCGATTGGACAATCTTTTACCCTTTTCATACGTCTCTCCCTTGTACGAGTATCTAGTATCGTTGAGGTAATTAAAATTTAATTGATAATGTGACTGTGACATAATCAATTAGCTAGAATTTTCATTGGTGGGGTTCCTGAATTTGACAGTAGGCCTACGTGTCCCGAAGTGAAATGTGAAATAATGAGTATCGCCCTTAACCTCTTCGGTATCGCCACGTTTGGTCCACACTACCTTGTACAAAATAATACAGAGGCATGCTATATTACTTAGGGCAGTGTAAATTAAATTTGTTCGAAATGCTTATTTGCAAACGTCTGCGAATAATAAGATCCTGATATTATTCGCAGATGGGGGTTTCTTTTGGTTTTGTGATGTCTACATGGAAGAGTTCCTCCAGGGTCAGCAGTAGCGCAATTAATGACGAGCATCTGCGGTTATCAGACCAGAAATATCTTAAATATCAGACAGCATCTATGGGTTCGATCCCATGCCGGAGCTTTAATTCTTTCTTTTTTTTTTTTTAAACCTAGTGCTGCTCATCATTAGGAATCCCCCCTTTTTTTTTTCTAAGGATTTTGCAAAATCGTTGTCGTGGGGAAACTGATCTTTACTGGTGTGCTCCAGATTACTCCTTTTATTTATCTCTGTTCATTGAACGGGACATTTGCTGATTAGAAATAAAAATGTAAATCAAATGTTAAACATGTAAATGATATCTTTGAGTCGGTATGAACTGAAAATTTCATCTCTCTCTACGGTAACTTAGATCTATCCTGTATTTTACTGAAAATATATTGGGGGGGGGGGGTCTTCTGCTTCAGCAAGTTGTAATGTTTTTGTTTTATAACTTTTTTGTTTGCATGAAAGTTGAGTTCATTTTATTTTGCTTTGTATGACTTTTCCTGCGACTTAACACCTGACAAAATTGGCTAACATCATCTAAAAAAAAAAAAAATCGTTTTCAGCCGAGTTTCTTATTTATATTAGCATGCCACAGTGGAAACTTTGTGTAAAAGCGTTACTTTGCAGGGTCTCTCAAATGCTACAAGTACAAAGGACACCACAACCGATAAGTAACGCTAAAAAAAAAAAAAAAAGACAACCTGGTGCGTCATTGCCGTAAAAAACACCATGCGTTACTCCGAATAGAGCCATCTTACCAAGTGTCGAGCCTAATTATCCCCCTCCCCCCCCCCAAAAAAACAAGACTGTGATCTAAAGGAACTCTTCCTAAATGAAATTCACAAAATCAAAAATCCATGTGCGAATAAGCGTAGGACAGCCAAATTTGTTTTTTTTCGGCAACCACGTTCACATGCTTTTCGTAATAGATCTAGAGGGCGCTGCAAATTAAGCCTGGGTGTATGGAGAAGAAACGATTGTAGATTTGTGTTTATGAGTCCAGATCTAGACTAGGTATGATTAGGTAAATTAGGTCTAGCAAGGAATTTGTAAATTGGACCGATCGGATTTATTCACCATTTGACCAAAGGTAAGAAGGTACTGATTTCCCCATTGACATGGTCGAACGAGTTGAAACCTCGTGTTGTCAGCGTTTTTAGACTCACACCAGAGCTGTATGGATCCGTAGATCCGCGTTCGTTGTCGTTGATGTGATTGTAATCTGTGCGTATCCTACGCACTTCATGAGCTCTAAACCCAGATATTTATTAAGAATACTTCTAGATCTTTTCGATCCAGTGATCCAGTGCGTCGATCTGCAATAATTCTGAAACGTTCACCCATAAAAGTGTCATGGAAAGAGTTCTATGGGGAGGTCCTCCGCCCGTCCGCGCCAGTCAAGAAAACACACTAGGGGACTTTTGAGCGGGCTTATCAAAAGGTTGGTTTTACTTGTATGGGACAAAGAAAGAAAAAACGAAAGCGCGGGTTAGGGGAGGCCTTTAACATATTATGTTTTGTTGGAAGGACTTCCGAATGCGTTCCCTACATGCTAAAGAGGGTTTATTTTGAGGGGTTTAAATAAAAAAAGGGGCTAGATCTAATCTAGGTATTTTTCCAATTTTGGGGGGTTTTCTAAGAAAGACAAAGAAATAATTCATGACATGCTTCGCTTTCTCTATCTCTCTCCCCTCTCTATCTTACTTCCATCTCATCTCAATTTCTCTGCGTAAGAATCATCTGAAAGTGAACACATACATAATTACTATATATCATGACAATACTCGGATTCGCACCCACACCCTTTCGCTCCTGAATCACACGTCTTAACCATTTGGCCACGCAGGTGAGTTAATAGCTTGACGGTAGTCATTTACCTGAAATGTCAGGTCAGAAAAATCTGCTACTGGTAACATGTAATCCAGTACAACCTGTTTCATGAACTGGTACGCTAGCATGGTATCAGTGGGCGTGCACCTGTCGGTGCAAACGGCCAGGGCGGAGGAGGTTTCATCTAACCCAACGGCCACATGCTAGGGCACAATGTGACCCTCGGTATTTGAGTCCTTCATATAATTGGCCCTCGGTAGCGGTGTGGTCATAGGCTTGTTTGCCTAAATCACAGACGAAGAATTGAGCAAACTTCCCGGACGCAGCTTCGAAGCTGGCGGCAGCAGGCCAGTGGTTGATTGATAGGGCAGATGGCAATATACCGTCACTCTGGCCTGGATATCGTGACACAGAGCATCCACCAGTATTGGTGTTCTTTGGTTTGGGTCTTTCACCCTAGTCAGTTGGGACTGCGAGGCTGTGGAGTAGCCTACAGGCAGCCGGCCAGGCAATATGACTGTCCCTCTGGCATCCTCCTGCACCTGGATACATTTCCAGTCGTCTTGACCCTGTCTTGCCACTTGGATAAGTTGTGTCCAGCCGAGAGAGTGAGTCTGATGTTTGCGCAGCTCTTTCTCACTAAAAACAAATTCTTTGCACCAGTCTTAACACTCACCTCGTCTTCTTTCATCTTTGTCTCGTCTTCTTTCCTCTCAAAATTCCAACGGCGATGGGCGAGTGCGGTGGCAGCAGGTTTGGATAGACTGGAAGCTGTTAGCACAGACCTACACGTTGGTGGCTGTGGGCTATGGTCGCTTCATTGTCGATTGAAGTGGAGGCGTGGGGAGGCAGCACCCACAGTAGCTGAGCAGCATTATTTAAGGATATCACTGCTCACCTCAACTGAGGAAGGGGCTAGAAAAGGTGCCCTAAAGAAAGCCCACTTCACATCACCCTGACTGGTATACCGCGACCAGTGGGGATCCCTTTTTGCGGTCGAAATAAAAAGAAATTCAGCTTACTCAGGCTAGGAGCCTGGAATATACGCACACTACAGGACAACTCAAACAACCCGTAAAGACGCACTGCACTTATTGCCATTGAGCTCAGCAGGTACAACCTGGACATAGTGGCACTCAGTGAAACCAGACTCCCTGATAGTGGCCAACTCAAAGAGCTCAGTGGTGGATACACCTTCTTCTGGAAAGGCAAGGGTGCAGTCGAACCGAGACAGCATGGTGTTGGGTTTGCAATTAAAAATGACCTTGTCAGAAACTTGCAGTCCATGCCAATTGAAATAAATGACAGGCTAATGACACTCAGGATCCCAGTTGGGAAAAGCCAGTCAGCCACCCTCATTAGTGCATATATGCGCCCACCATGACAAACCCAGATGAAGCCAAAGACAAGTTCTATTCTGATCTAGAATCTGTCATATGCTCTGTCCCGGCAGCTGATAAGCTGATTCTCTTGGGGTACTTCAATGCTAGGGTTGGCTCCGAAATCTCAGCGTGGCCAAACGTTTTGGGCCCTCATGGAGTTGGTTCATGCAATAACAATGGTTTGCACTTACTTACTTTGTGCGCTGAATTTGGCCTGTTCATTACCAACACAAATTTTAGTCTCCCCGTGAGAAACAGAATGTCATGGATGCACCCCCGCTCAAAGCATTGGCATCTCATAGACTATGTCATTGTGAGGAAGACTGACAGAAAGGATGTCCTTGTAACAAAGGCGATGTGTGGTGCCGAGTGTGGAACTGACCACAGACTCATTGTTTATAAGCTCAGACTAACATTGAGGCGCAATAGACGCCCTCAAGGGAAAGCGCCACCTAAACGCCTAAATGTTTCAAAACTCTGCTCAGCTGAGAAACAGAGCGAGCTCTCATCAGAACTCTCCTCAAAATTGGATTGCGTGACTTTTGACCCTGAGAACATTGAACAGAGCTGGACTGACCTAAATACGACTGTACACTCTTGCGCCAGCAGCACAGTTGGTTTTCCTGTCCGCAAGCACCAGGACTGGTTCAATGATAATGATAATGAAATCAAAGTGCTCATCAAAGAAAAAAATAGTCTCATCCAAGCTCACTGCAGTGACCCCTCTTCCACAGCAAAAGCTGATGCACTGCGTGCATGTAAGGGTGTACTCCAGAAGAAGCTGAGGAAAATGAAAAATGACTGGCTTGAAGAGCGAGTAAGAGAAACTCAGAAATATTTGTATTTTTGTATTTGTATTTGTATAACTCTTTAATCCCATTTGGGAAATTTTGCCTTTGTGCCATTGCACCCCAGTTACAACTGGAGCAGGCACGTCGTCGCCACAGTGCAGCGCCGGTCGGCGTTTTCTTTTCTTTTTTTTTTGGTGGTGGGGGGATGAGGGGGAGTGGGTGGTAGGGATGAATTTTTTATTTAATTTTGCCCGGGCAGCGGCCTGTTCGGCCTGCTCTTTACGATTTCCAACTGCCAAGGTATCTTTAACGTGCACACGGGCCCTCCGAATTTTTTCGTCCTTATCCGAGAAGACTAGGTACTCGATCCTACCCCTCAATAGGATCAGGGACATGAAAATATGAGAAAAATCCCAAACTTCCAACATGCCTGCACCGGCCGGGTTTAGAACCCGGGACCCTTGGCATGAGAGGCGAGCACCTTGCCTCTAGACCACCTTGTCCGACACAAACAACACTAGAAAGTTCTTTGAGAGCATCCGAGCTGTGTTTGGACCATCCCGCTCTGGCACTACGCCACTTCTTGCGTCAGATGGTTCAACACGCATTGTTGAATTGAATGCCATAATTCAGCGTTGGGCAGAACATTTCGGAGGTGTGCTAAATCGGCCATCAAATATAAATACTGAGTCCATTGACCGCCTCCCTCAGACTCCTATTAATGCAGCTCTTGCCAAGCCATTCACAGCAAATGAGACCCGAACTGCCACAAATCAGATGTCCTTTAACAAATCACCAGGCGTGGATTCAATTTCTGCTGAGTTGTATGCCTTCGGTGGAGAAAAGCTTATTGAAAGGTTGACCGAGTTGTTCAATCATATGTTGAAAGCAGGGAAGCTGCCACAGGACTTCAAAGATGCTTCAATCATCCATCTGTACAAAAACAAAGGGGACAGCCAAGTCTGTGACAACCATCGGGGAATCTCTCTACTTTCAATTGCTGGCAAAATATTGGCAAGAATGCTTCTGAATCGCCTTCTTGATCACCTCTCGTCAAATGACTTGCTTCCCGAGAGCCAATGTGGCTTTCGTAAAGAGAGGGGAACGGCGGATATGATTTTTGCTGCCAGACAGATTCAGGAAAAATGCATGGAACAAAATAAAGCGCTGTATATCACATTTGTTGACCTCACAAAAGCATTTGACACAGTGTGTCGTGAAGGCCTCTGGAAAATCTTGGCGAAGTTTGGGTGTCCACCCGAATTCATCACAATAGTGCGCCAGTTTCATGATGGCATGCAAGCTGCAGTCAAAAGCAACGGCAGTGTTTCAGAGCCCTTTGCTGTCACAAATGGGGTAAAACAGGGTTGTGTCTTAGCCCCAACTCTGTTCAGCATCATGTTCTCGGCAATGCTACAAGAAGCCTTTAGCTCTTCTCCTCAAGGGGTAAGCATCAAGTACCGAACTGATGGCAGTCTATTCAACCTCAGGAGACTTCAGGCAAAAACCAAAACCAAAAGTACTCAAGTCTGTGACCTACTATTTGCTGATGATTGTGCACTTCTGGCACACGATGAGGATAGCATGCAAAACTGTGTTGATAAGTTCTCTAGTGCCTGTGACAACTTTGGCCTCACAATAAGCACAAAGAAGACGGAAGTGCTCCATCAGCCTTCTCCAGACGACAAGTATCCTGTGACCCCAAATATCAAAGTCCATGACAGTCTTCTGAAGGTGTCGGAGAACTTCACCTATCTTGGCAGTACACTGTCTTCCGCGGCTCGTGTTGATACTGAAATTCTCTCAAGAATCAGCAAAGCCAGCTCTGCATTTGGCAGGCTTCGAAAGAGAGTGTGGGATGTTGCCGGCATTCGCACAGACACTAAGCTGAAAGTGTACAATGCTGTGGTCCTTCCCACCCTACTCTATGGGGCTGAAACCTGGACAGTGTACCAATCGCATGCCAGAAAGCTAAATCACTTTCATCTGGCCTGCCTTAGAAAGATCCTAAGGATCAAATGGCAGGATAAAATTCCAGACACTGAGGTCCTCAATCGTGCCAAGGAATTGAGCATCTTCTGCCACCTGAAAAAAATTCAGCTACGTTGGGCAGGACACGTTGTCAGAATGCCCGATTCCAGACTCCCTAAGCAAATCTTCTTCTCTGAGCTCTCCAATGGAACGAGGAATGTTGGGGCCCCAAAGAGACGTTACAAAGACACTCTCAAGCAATCACTGAAGGCCTTTGCCATTGATGTGAGTGAGTGGGAAAAGCTCTCGCTTGATCGTGCAAATTGGAGGGCGGCCCTTACCAGAGGCAGCAAAGCATGGGAAGCTGACAGAGTCCAGCAGGCTATCAAAAAAAGAGAACGGCGCAAGAAAATGCCCAGTGGTACTGAACCAACAGAGCACTCTTGTCATTTATGCGGAAGGGTCTGCAGGGCAAAAATAGGACTTATCAGTCACATGAGAAGCCATAAGTCATGAAAGAACAGTCTTTCCATTCTGTCCTCTGTGTCCTTTAGTTCTCTTTATTGTCCATGTGTTGAAATTCTCAACAATTTCTGTTCTTTATTCCTCTGGTGTTGTTAAGGTCATCATCATACCTGATGGACGAACTATTAGTCATTTACTAATACTCACATACTGCACCCTCGACCTAAATTATGGAAAGTTACGGACCTTGTCAATTTGCATAGTTTTAAAAAATTATGAATCGGCTTAGTAGCAAAACAATCCTATTTCAGCTGCTGGGAGATTGCATGATGTGAGCTAATACAGGGCCTACATGAGTGTACGTCGATCGCCATTGGCTACCCCAGCCCCTTTTCGCCTGATTAGTCAATCTGACTACCGCCCATTGATACAAACTGACTAGACCCTCACGCCCCCAGGTCGATCTAACCATTCCATGTGAGTTTAAATTCCTGAACACCATATCAAGTTTTGTTTCAGCAAACCTTCGCTAGTTGCGCTTTTCGTAAATTCTGTTACCGTGACCTCTGCCCAGCAAGTTTCAAAATGGCACCTGTTTTGCGGATTTTGTCTCACTTCAGACTTTTTTCTGGGATTATAGGCCTACTGTTTTTCTTGGCAAGTGTGTTACAAATATTACTGTGAATATGAAGTGATTGATATGAATAAATTGAAAGCGGAGAGTCTGAAGTCTGTTTTAGCCAATTATCTTGGCTCTATTCAACATTCAACTGTAGTAGGATCAGAAGCATGATCCAGTTATAATCCTTCTACCGAGCAATGGCGCTAGGAAGGACGAAATCGTTTATTGCAACGTCTGTGACGTCATCTCCGCACAGTGGTATTCATTAGTGGTGCGTTATTGTTCAACACAAGCAGATAGCAGATAGTTAGACAAACAGATAAAACAAACAGTACATGACGAGCGATTAAAGTAACACAAAGCACATAAACATAGCAACATCACGACATTCTTCCCCCCTCAGGTAATCGGGGACATCATTAAACACGTTTTCAAAATTACAATGACCCCCAATTAATACTAGCGAACAAAAATGCAATGAAACGTTATTGTCACAAATTGCATCAAGTATGCATAGAAAAAGTCCTGGTGATCGTAGAGTTCAAGCTTCTCTGTTCCGTAAGTTATAAACCCTGGTCCGAACAAAAGGACGGCGTTTTGGACTAGGTCTACTTTCACCAGGTGCTTCCGGTTGAATCTCAGAGTTTTCTTCTCTGAGAGAAGTCGAAGGGTTACTACCTGGGGTGTTCAGAGAGTCTGTTAGATCCAAGCTACGATTTTGCGTACCGGTCTGCATAACAGCTGGTTCAGGAACAAGCATTATCTGATTTGTCTGGTCATTCACATTTAAGTCATTATTTGTCGGCGAAGGAGCCGCTTCATTCGGAACAGTAAGCGATGTAGTCATGTCTCCATGTGGCGCAGAGCCACTGTTGTCTCCCTCCCATCACGAAGTCTGACTTGAGCATACAGAGGATTGCAATCCAACAGTTCAACCTCATCTACCAGGGGGTCATACTTCGAAGTCCTCACGTTTCTTCTCATGAGCACAGTACCGGGAGTAGTTAACCAACTTGGAAGAGTTATACCAGTTGTGGATTTCCTGTTATAGCGAAATATTCTCTCGTGCGGAATTTCGTTTGTGGCGGTACATAGAAGAGATCTTAGGGAATGAAGTGAATCTGTGAGAACGAGCTCCCACTGATGGGTCTCTAGGCCACGAGACCTCAGCGCAAGCGTTATTGTCTTCCAGAGCGTGCCGTTCAATCTTTCCACTTGCCCATTAGCTCTAGGGATGTACGGAGTAGTCCGACTAGTAGAGCAGCTATACCTTTGTTGTGAAGGAAGTCCTTGAGCTCACTAGACATGAAGTTAGCGCCCCTATCAGAGTGCACATAGGATGGCATTCCAAACAGAGAGAAGAGTTGACAAAAGCATTTGATTATAGTTGAGGCGTTCATATCAGCACATGGAAAAGCAAAGGGGAAGCGGGAGTACTCATCAATCATTGTCAGAAGGTACTTGTTCCTCGAGGAAGAAGGCAAAGGCCCTTTAAAATCCACGCTAAGGCGTTCAAAAGGCTGAGTGGCCTTGATAAGGTTAGCATCAGTCGATTTGTAAAAGGAAGGCTTTAGTTCACAGCAGATTCTACAGTTTGCACACACTCTCTTCACTTCATCTAGTGAATAAGGGAGGTTCCTGCATTTGACGAAATGCATCATCCTCGTAACCCCAGGATGGGATAGTGTGCTGTGGAGATCTTGCAGTATTTCGGCGTTCGAGTTAGCAGTAGAACAGTACCCCCTCGAGAGAGCGTCTGCTGCATGGTTTTCTTTGCCAGGTCTGTATACTAGGTCATAGCTGTAGCACGACAGTTCAATTCTCCATCTCTGGATTTTGTCATTTTTCACCTTTCCTTTCTGAGCGTTATTGTACATAAAAGCGACGCTTTTCTGGTCAGTCACAAGTTGGAAATGTTTTCCAAGCAAATAATGTTTCCACTTCCGGAGAGCCTCCACAATGGCATATGCCTCTTTCTCGACAGATGAATGTTTCCTTTCACTATGATTTAGTGTTCTTGAAAAGAAAGCAACAGGTCTCCCATTCTGATTCAGGGTAGCTGCTATCGCTATGTCAGAAGCATCCGTTTCGACCACAAGAGGGATATCCTGGTCAATGGTTGTAACAGCAGCATTCTCTATCTCTCTCTTCAACAGTTCAAAAGCACATTTCACTTTCTTTGGTAATGGAAAAGTGTGGTTGTTGACAAGAGGGTGTGTTTTGTCAGAAAAGTTTGGGATCCAAGAAGAGTAGTAGGCAAACATGCCTACAACCCGTCGTTGTGATTTTGCGTCATGAGGATCAGCCAGATCTCGCAGCGGTTGTAGTCTGTCAGGGTCAGGTTTGATGCTGCCCTTGGAAACCAGGAACCCAAGCAGCTTGATTTCTCTGGCGGAAAGGATGCTCTTGTCCTCATTGAAAGTTATGCAGTACTCAGCGGCACACTTCATAAAGTGAGAGAAGTTTTCATCATGCTCCTTCTGATTTCTACCGCAAATAGTGACATTGTCTAAATATGCGAAAGTGTCTTTAATTTTCTCATTTCTGACGAGGCAAACACTTCGAAAAGAACATCTGTAAAGAATTGTGAGAGTTGAAAGTGGCTGTGACATCTCTAGCTCCTGTTCTGGATTTCTCCCATCTTGCAGAACAGGAGCTACAGGCTACAGTCTAGACGATCTTGATCTTGTGGGTCTACTATGATGGAGAGTTGCACTTGATCTGCTAACAAAATTTAATTTATTTTATTATTTGATTAACTTAATCCCCTGATAACTTGAGCAGTGAGAGAACTGTTCCAGTAGTTCAGAGGAGTGTTTCAATGTTTCAGTACTTCCCTTTCACAGTCATTACAGCCAAGAATTCAAATTTTCCCCTTTCAGATCATTTTGTGGTAGATTGAGATACAGTACATTTATTGCAGTCTCATGTCATTGTCTTCGCATCATTCATTTTACATCTATCAGCAGGAATATCCAGTGTGTAGAGTTTTCATCAAGGTTGATGCTGTGATACAGGTCTATTTATAAATGCTACGAGAGGGGCCTGGGAAAGAGTTCCATACAACCCGTCCACCCAGTTGAGTCACAATTATTCAATTACACTGGTCTAAAGCTACCCCTAACTCTTGTTTTTATCCCTACCCCTACTCCCCCAGGCCCCTTTTCAACCATCAGATGTAAAGAAAATCTGCAAAGAATTGTGAAAGCGCAGTAGTTGAAATATATATGGAACTAATTCCAATACAAGGAGATGCAATGTTATTGTGGGCTAAGAAATGGGGAAATGAACAGTACAGGTCGTTTCATTTAATTTATTCTTTTATTTCAGCTTATCAGCACTGAAAAATTTGACTGCAGTGGTGTTCAAAGGTTTGGCGTCAACATGGCACCAAACAACCCCCTGGTCCCCTGGGGAAATGACAAGACCATGAATCTCAACACTCTTATCCTCACCAACATCCAGTCATCTCCTTATTTCAAAGTGCAGCTGTTTGAACTGAAAACATTCCATGAGGTGGTGGATGAAATTTATTACAAGGTCAGTTTGGTTAAGAAGAAGTGATCATAGCATGAACCCACACACATTTGCAAGAATCAGTGGGAAGTATTTTCAGAAGTATGGGAAAGATAAAGCCACTGCTTTGGTTTCCAAGCAAGTAGAAGAAGACTGAATCCTCACACAACATGCAAAGTTACATTTGCCAGATCTTAGAATCAAAATTTGCTGTCGATATTTTGCATGGAAAGAAAATTTATGATTTTTTAAAATTGTAATAATATAATGATATTTATACTAGTAAGGAGCATTCATAATAAAAGAGATGCAGCTGTGTGTAATTTACATGTTGCTCAAAATCAAACCCTTGCACTATCTGTACATGTGTTATTATTTTAGTTTTAGTTATTTGGAAGACTTCATGGTCTCTTCATGTGCAGTGTTATTGCAAGAACAGGGAAAGAAAGAATTCACCTGGTGAGTTAGACCTCTGGTTGATGTTTTTATAGGTGATGTAGCGCAGCAACTGATACTAGTGATACTCAGAACATGAACTGAGTGCCAGGCCGGGGCTCATATTGGTACTAATTACATGCCCCTATTGTTTGTCCATTAATTTTTATTTTTATTTATGCATAACATTAGAGATTGACACTTAGAAAACAGTTGTGTTTTTGTTGATTACTTTCAGGTGGAACATTTAGAGCCATGGGAAAAAGGAAGTCGCAAAACAGCAGGGCAAACAGGCATGTGTGGAGGGGTAAGCATTCATTTTGTGAAGGATTGTAAAAAAGCATTTGTTGTCATTTTAAAACCAGGGCAACAGTGTTCTCAGTGTTTCTTGTACCTATTAGAAGGCAAGAGGGTTTGATAGCCTTTAGTTTGTGTTTACATTATAAAACATATTTATTTAAAATCAAATATAAAAGTATAGTTAGCATTTAACAGTTCCATAGGTATTGTTATTCCTTACAATTACATTATCATTTGCAGCTGAACATGGATCATTTGCATTTGAAACTGAAACTTAATGTCATTGTATGAATATAATTACAAGTAACAAGTTTGTTGGGCATGAAATGAAGGTCATCAAAATTTGAAATAAGTCTTAATAAAATCTGAAGGAAAAGCCTCTCATTTGTACTTGATGAAAATTGCAAATCGCTGTCTATTGTCCTAGGTGCGTGGGGTGGGGGCAGGTGGAATTGTGTCCAGTGCCTACTGTCTCCTGTTCAAGCTGTTTACCCTCAAGCTGACGAAGAAACAGGTGAACAATTTGATCACACATTCTGACTCCCCCTACATAAGAGGTTTGGGCTTCATGTACATCAGGTAAGTGATTCGGACTGTCATGCAAAGCGCAGTCTTGTCTGCAAATTAATGTAAACTGTGATCATAAAGTATTGCTGATTGTGACAAGAAATATTTTTTTTTTGGTTGGGTGAAACATATCGCTTGTAATAGTTAGGAAGTGACTAGGTCTATTGTAGTATATGCTTGGAATAGATAATATTTCCTAGTTATTGAACGTTTGTCTGTCCTACATCTAACATTGTGATTTTGTGGATTTGTGTGAATATATATTATATATTATTTTTTGTTCAAAGTGCTAACATAGTGCATTGCTATGGCCATTTCAGATACACACAACCACCTCAGGACCTGTGGGATTGGTATGAACCATACTTGGACGATGATGAGGTATGTTTAACAGACAGACCCACAGTTTAACATGCTTGCGTCAAGGACAGCTCTGAACAAACTAGCCCACTGACCGTTTGATGCTGAACCCAACCAGTGGATATTAGAAAGTGGCTGGTTAGTTACAAATTTTTGTAAAACCCATGGTGGAGCATTTCTGAAAATTGAATAAATTGTTACCTATAATAAGGCAACAAGTGCACCTGTAAATGATTGTATTGCAAGCCAGAAATAGACAATGATCCAGGAATGGAAAGATGAGATGGATGAATTCTGAAAGTATACCACATTTGCATAACAAACAAATTTTATATCCCTTGTAAAGTTGATGCAGATCCTTTGAACAGTGCGAGAAAGTCTTTTGGGCTGGGCTGGTTTGTTCTGCTTTTTAAAAATGTGTGTAGGGTCTTAAATTTCATCATAAAAATTTTATTTGTTTAAATAAGAGGAACAAAAAGTCAGGATGGGAAGTGATCCAGCTACCCATACAATACTCCACAGTGCACCCTCCAGCATCTCACTTAATAGCAAATTCTTATCTCTAAGTGTTCCAGGCAATAAGAAAAGCAATGGGTTTTTGGGAATGTTAACATTTTCATATATCATATCTTTGTTTAATTGGGGGATTGGAGTGGGATGTGTGGGAGAAGGGGGATTGCAATGTTGAGTTGTGATTTTGACGCAAAGCATGTCACAAGCTTGTAGCATTCACACATGAATACACAGTTCCACAAATAAACATCTCTATGGAGTAATGAGCTGCTCAACTAAATAATTAGTTCACTGTGACCGGTGAGTATTGTCGAAGCTTCGACAAAACCTGTCTTAACTTTGGCTTTCCTTTTGTCTGCATCCTCTCCTTTACTCCGCCTTTGCCTTGTGATTTTTGCAAGACAGACAAGAAGAAGATTTACTTAATGCCAGAGAGACTTAGAAAGATGAACTCTGTGCTGAATATTAGAATTCAATAAGCTCTTCATTAAAATTTAACTTTATTTGTTTCTGATTTGTTAAAATCACATGGCTATGCTTTTTGTATGTAAATAATTGCAAGTTTTCTTTCACTATTTATATCAGAACTTTTTTGGTAACGCAGCTTACCTTATATATTAATTTATTATTAGTTGTAGTACATGTGGTTAAGCGTTATCTTGGATATTTCATGCCCCAAACATCTTTTGTAACTGAACCAGAATAAGTGAGGAATTCTTGACAAACTAGAATTAGTGTTTCATGAGAGTGAAATTAAAATGTAATGATATAGTTAAAAAAAAAAAAGAGAGAGAGTAGATGTCCAAGCTAAGAGCTAAGATTGAGACATCCATGCTGTATTGAGCTTATGTCATTGATGTGCTGTTTTGTATGTACAGGGTCTTTGCCTTAGCCCGTGTGAGGATTCCCAATATCTCCCAGCATCCTCCACAGTCTTTCATGGACGCCTCGAGCAGAGGTTATAAATAGATCCTAATTAGCCCAAGAAGGGGGCTGTTTGTTTTCTTTTCATTTACCTAGTTAGCTCATGTGTAAATCATAGGCATAGCATATCAGTAAAAGATTCGAATTGAGTTCAGTGGCTGCGAATGAGGTGATTTATATATATGCAGATTAGAGTCTGATCAGATAAATGGTGCAGTAAAATCTCTGTTCTTTAGACCGAATGGGCAGTGGTTAACATGGCACAGGTAAGTAAGAGGATGGGATAAATGGGAAATATTTACATGGAAACCCAATAGTAAATAGGAACTTTGCAGATTTTGTCAGTGAAAGATAATATTGACTTTTTGTTTAAATTTAGAGAATGGTGCTACTTTCAAGGAAAGTTTGCTCCATAAATTTAGAGGTAGTGATGTGAATGCAGTGGCAACTGGAATGGACAGAAAGTAATTTCTTTGCATCCTTAAACATCTCATAGTAGTACAGTAATGCAAAGGCCTACAGGTATCTCACTTTACCATAGAAGCTATCAGAAGGGAAGATGGAATCAGCTTATTTTTTTCTCCATAGTTTAAAAATAGCCAACAGTTCATGTAATATGAGAGAAATTAACTGCACAATTTCATGTTAGGCAGAAAAGCTGATAGAGACAATGGGCTGGGAAAATTTTTTTTCACATTATTAAAATCTAATTTTCACAAGAATTTTAAATAAATGTGGTAATTAGTGTGATGGTTTTCAGGGAGATTGAATCATCTAAGTGAAATCTTGTCCCTGATGCTCTGTACACCCCAAAACAGTACTCTTTTAAAAAATTCATCCTAGACTTGCAGTAACTTTATTGGACATATTTTATTAAGCACCTCATCCCATCCCTGTCTTGGTTTTCTTAATCCCCAATTTTGTCCATGTTATCTTTCCAAACTTCACTTGGCTTCCTGTAGGTATCGGTCATATGAAATTCCGAGAACTATTTCTTATACATGTCTGAACTGATAAAAGTGATAAAGCAAAATACAGTAACAAATCTCATAAAGTGAGTAATTAGGGAATCTCGGATTTGGACAGTACATGAAACACCACTGTACTCTCTTCTGACTTTTTTCAGGAAAGCTATAAAATTTCTGATCTTATCCAGAAGAAGTGCTGGTATTGTTGTTCCTGATTTCATGCTTTAAATGTGATCCAGAATTTACAAAAGTATTAGAAGGCTTTTCTCAGACGTGCACTTGAATGTA
The DNA here is from genome assembly GCA_963931925.1 of Onchidella celtica. Lineage (NCBI taxonomy): Eukaryota > Metazoa > Mollusca > Gastropoda > Systellommatophora > Onchidiidae > Onchidella > Onchidella celtica. The sequence goes on from OZ007577.1 coordinate 40,669,303, forward strand.
GGGAGTAGATTGTTTTTTTTGTAACTACTGTCACTTGTGAGGAGTTCTTGACCCTAAAGCTTGATCAATAACCATGTGTTTTTTTATTTGTCTGTTTTCTACCAATCAGGAACTGGATGTGAAGGCAGGAGGAGGTCATATGATGACTATTGGGGAAATGTTGAGACAGTGGCTGGTGAAGCTAGAATGGTACTCTACATTGTTTCCACGCATACCTGTTCCCATTCAGGTAAACCATTGTCCCCGGTTAATACATATTTGCCTGAAATACCAACTTGTAAACCATTGTCCCCGGTTAATATATATTTGCCTGGCGTACCAACTTGTAAGGAGTATTCAACATGGTTTTTCCTGATAAGTGACATTGTCACTATCATGGGCTTCAACGCAGTTGAAAGTGGGGATTATCAGATACCTGAACAGACAAAATTTTCTATATTATGGTAGAAATACATATCCAACAAGAATTCCTTGAGTTTATAATGTCAGTGGATACTGCTGTTGGGAAATGTATATTTTAAATAAGATCAGGAGAGAATTTCTCTCCAGTAATTGTTTGCCTGTCAAGACCATATTCCCAGACTGAACGAAACTGACCATCACTTTTGTTAACAAAAGACTAGTTTTCTTTTTTGATTTTGTTGCTGGTAATGCCTTGCCATATTAGAATGCACTTCTCAAAAATCCTATAGTTTTATGCTTGGACTTAATGGAGACATACGCTTTTTGTATAAACCTCTTGTCTTTTTACATTTAATCGACAGAAAGACATTGATGTAAAGTTGAGGTCGAGACCTGTATCTTCTGGATTTCAAGGTTATGGGAACCAAGTGGTTGAACCGGAGCCTGAACACATACCCGATGATCAGGTGTCATTTGGTGAAGCTGAGCGAGTGGCCTTATCACAGAGAGGGTAAGAATCTTAAATGGGGCTTGATGGTATCAAGCAACAGCAAAACTATGGGCATCAGTTATGTAAGATGCATTTGTACTGAGCAATGAATTGTCCATGAAAGGGCATGGAAATGACATTTGTCGTTTCCTGTTTGGTCTCTTTAATTAAGCAGTGAATGATGAATGCGTAACAAATTTGGCTGCATATGTAAGTAAGGAAGGTTTACTTCAATTTGCTTACCTTGGGTACCTGCATATGATATTGGCTATCACTGACCACAACCTGCAACATTCGCTAAATCATTATCTCAAGTGTGACAAGATGTGTTGTCACTTTTGTGTAGAGCTGTACCTGAGGCATTCATGTGTGGTACGCTTGTTCGTCTGACTGTGGTTTACATGCCTTCTTCTCAGGGTTCTGTAAGCATAGACTCATGACATTTCCCAGTTACTATTCATGTCATTACGTACAAATTGGCATTACTAGAGCACTTAAAAGTTTGGCCAAGTCATAGGAGTTAACACACAGAAATTAGCCTTTCAAATAATAATAAAGTTAATTTATATAGCGCATGTCCAGAGATGCTCTCTGCGCTTTACAAAACATGCAAAAACAGAACAAATCTCATTCCTAACAACTGACCACACACACAAAGGCACACACACACACACAAATACTATCTCTCCCTCCTCTTTCTCTCTCTCTCTCTCTCTCCTTCACACACACACAAACACCAATACATATCAGACTATACATCAAAGTGTTTTCTGAAGAGATAGGTCTTCATTTCAGATCTAAAAAGTGCCTCGCTTTTTATGTTTCGAATATTTGGTGGTAAGGAATTCCATAAGCTGATGCGCACGCAGAAAACGCTCTGTCTCCAAATTTTTTTGTTTTAGCAAATTTAGATTCTAAGAGTTTTTTATCAGAAGATCTTAATGCTCTGGATGGCTTATACGGATGAATAGAGTTTATAAGATAAAGAGGAGCATTGTTGTACTGACATTTGTGGCATAACACTGCAATTTTAAAATCTATCCATGCCTTTACAGGGAGCCAATGAAGACTAATAAGCAAAGGCGTAACCACGGCGTACAAAAACCGGATACTTTAGTTGGTCGCCGGTAATAGGCTGGAGGCGCCCGTGGTCATTGGGCCGTGACGGTGATTGCGGTTACTCATCGGTCAGCGAGCGCCGTAGAATGGATGTTGCAAAACGCGTTTTTTTGTACTTTATCGGGGAGATATTGCGCTAACAATGTTTGGTTCAGCGATTAATTGTTAGTGGGTAGTAGTAGGCAAATGCTGTTAGTGTAAGATATCGAAAGAAAAATACTTAAATATTGATTGGTTTAGTTGTAGTAGGTAGTTAAAGTTGACCCTGTTTCAATCCTGACACTGTTGTTAGATATGACATAATAAAGATCCATAATTCGGTAACTGCCGGTTGGTTCCTGTTCAAATTTACAACATATGAAGTAGAGACATGTACAGGCTTTCTCACCAAGTGGCTTTTTTGCCGCAGCTTTTGTAATGCAGGTCAATTTAAACAGCTACGTGATGTCACATGGCATATTATGTCGCCCTTAGCTTGCACTTGCCGTCTCCTCGTAAGAATGTTTGCGCATGAATTTTCTTTTGCTTGGAACAGCTTATTTATGTACACTAAATACAGTTTCGAAGTGCCTCACAATTTGGTTCATTGTTGTGTGGAGGGGTCGGTCTCTGAATTTTCATTTGGCTGCACTTTAGGCCAGGGTTTGACTGTGCAGCTCAGTGACGGAGCTACTTCCAACAGATGGATTTTCATGATAAATTCTAGTTTATGAAAGTCATCATTGATGCTACATACTCTTTTTTTTTTTTAGTTTGGCGATAGCCTGGTGGCTACTCGCACTGCCTTGTTCACGCAGCAACCGAACCCGAATGTTATTGTCTTATATAGTATAGTATGTAGATCTAGTGGTGTTCTACAATGTACTGTTCTGGGAGTGTTTTGTTGGGCAACATCCTCCTGTATGTCACATTGTAATTGTCTATCACTATCACTATCAGAGTTCGAAATCCAGAGAGTGATTCTGTGTGGACGGGTTTAGTGTATGAGATGGCTCTGTGAACTTGACTGAAAGAGCTGTTGAGATAGTCGAATGTCATTTGCAGTGTACATGCCTCCTTGATGAATGGGGTTGCTTGTATGCGTTTTTGCCTGAGTGACAATCTCTTCAGTGAGGCTGAGATTCTTATGGCAGTGGTTATCAATAAATGACCTGCTGCTATAATAAGCATATGGTGAGATTCTGTGTGTTTTGAGAATTCCATCGAAACAGGAAGCAAGAGGGCCAGAGTTAAGGGTGAGCCCAGAAAATGTACTAAGAGATAATACGTCTTCTGTTTGCTTCAATTCTTGTGTGTATTTTGTTTTGTCGGCGTCCGTGCCGCTGAAAATTATGCTAGTTACATTTATATAGGGTATGCCCTGGCTGGTTGTTTCAGTGTGAGGTATGTTTTGGTCAGTTATGTTTGTTTTAGAGAGACTTGTGCTTCGAGAGTCTACAGTGGTGTTTTTTGTTTTTTTTTCGGCTGCTGAGGTGAGACGACTGGGATGCAAACTGCTTTAGTAGGACACAGCCGTGAGACATTCGCTGGCTCTGCTGTTTCGTTACAGATGGGGTTGTATTCGCTCCTAATGTTTAAACTGTTTTCAAAAGTAGGTCGGAGAATCAAGTGAAACTGTGCTTTGTTGACGTTTAGCGTCCTGAACTATTTTGTAACATTCTGGACAGATATATTTGGAATGTTTCTCGATATACCCTTCCCTGATATCTAGTCGGGAGACAAAAAACCCCAAAAAAACGTCGCAAGCAATTGATGAACACACCCACACAAAAAAAAAGGGTTTTTGGTCTGTTTTTTGTTGTTTTTTTTTATCAACCAAACACACATCACAAATGTCCAGAGCAGAAATATGCTTATTTCGTGCATGATTCACGTTATTATTATGTTCAAGCAGTTTATTACATCACAAGAAAGTCAGTAGTTTGGCCAACTTAACAATAGGTGAGCACGTCACATATAAATTGATATAGCGTTCCAACTAAAGTTGCGGCATTATTGAAATTAGCGCAGACAGATCAGAAATTATTTCTGATCACACAGATGAAAACTGCTAACTTTTCGCCGGCCAGTTTTGTGTAATTAAGAATAGTTTATCAGCGATTGGGCACGAGAAAAGTACAAAATATAGGTAATACATACATGCGTAGAAGAAAGACAAAAGCACGTAGAAAGCTGGAATTTGCGCAGACACTAAGGGAAAGATTGTTGCTAGAGTCTTCATAGCAAGACATCGGGATGGGTCCACGGGGACTGTCGCAAATTTGATGTCAAAAGAGCCGAATTTTAACATGAAAGCGTCTCCCGTTAATTGCTGCCCGTGGAGCGAATCTGACCGCATTGACCCCGGTGAGCATTCCCGCGCACGAGATTTATGACCGCCAGCCAGCGACAACTAAGAGGCGCGATTTCGATCATTTTTGTACGCCGTGTAACATGTTCTCTTCTACGTTGTTTAAGTATTAAGTATTAAATAGTTATGAAAATTGAATCAAAATGGAAAAGCATATTTCTATTGACCAGATGTCTCTATGTTAGACCCTGTAGAATTTACTGTGCAGTGTAAATGTGAGATTCTGGGACCTGATGCTGAAACTCTTTTCGTCGCATGAGGTTGATGTGATGATAATAGATAACTTACTGCAGTGTGTTGTGAATGAAAGGTTGGACTATTTCGGTGAGAACATTGATCTGCTGTGAAATCCTTTGTAGATTGAGAAAGTGTTCGAAAGCCTTCTTTGATGTGTAACTATTCCTGTCTGTAACTTGCCAATGTTCAAAAGGTGGCTATATTATCTTGGTTGCTGAATCACTCTACGCTAATTTGATCCGTGGTTATTGTATTGTTATATATTTTTCTTTTCTCATCTGTCTGTAGGAACAGTCGAGGAGGTAGTGCTGCTGGGGGCATCAGCAGAGAAGATGTACGCAATGGGAGTGGTTCTCGTCGACCATCACCTCCCTCCAGGCGTTCCCCACGCAGGTCTCCCCCAAGACGACCAGTTTCCTCTGGCAGTCCATACTCAAGGTAAAGTTTCAGTCAGTCATTATTCTCATGTGGTATGTAACTGTCAGCTTTGAATGTTAGTATCATTTTGTTGTGTTGTAGAACGTCTGAAAGCAGTCACTGTTTTTTTGCACTGTACATCATAGAGTTAGATAGTTCTGTGGTCCCAAGTTAAATCACCATACCCGACCATATCACAGTAAACCTATTTTGTCACAAGAATTAATGTTATACCTGTAAGTTTTCCGACAATGCCTGCGAATGAATTTTCAGGCCATTGGCAGCTTGGACAGGTTTCCCACACTGTATAAAACGATTTTAAAGTCTGAAGCTAATTCAATAATGCTAATATGGGGGAAACACTGACTTGACCACATGCAAAGGGGCATGCAGGGAACACAAGACAAATGCACTTCCACTTTTGGTCTTTGCATTTCATATCAACCATACATTAGATTGGGCCTAACATTTAGGACTTTGCATTGTTGGAATTAAACTAGACCTTTGGCCATGGTGCCAGAGTATGTCAATAGAAACTCAGACCCAAAAAATATTGAGGATGGTGTGAAGAATAAGTTCAGTTGGAATTAGCTTGAAGAGAAGGACAGTCATGAACATTTTATGAGGCCTTATAGATCTAACTTAAATTGATTACAAGACTTTAAAGTAATTTTGAAGTAAGTTACCATTTACTTGTTCTCCTAGTACTCGATGGGAGGCCTGGTCAATATATATCATTTCAAGATTTTAATTGGCAAGGCCCCACAGCATATTTTAGCAAAATTATCTGGATCTGTAGATCTAGATTCAATGCATGTTTTCAGAAGGTTCATTTTGATGTTTTAAAATTGGCAAAAAAAGCTCAGAGCAGACAATTTTGTCGGGGGTCACTTACGGGTGTAATGCATCAAATTGCTTCTGTGAGCATCTTGTCATAATCCTTCCGCAGTGTATGTCTCTTCAAATGCACATGGACAATTTTCCATAAAGAGTTCATATATGACAATCAGCTTTCCAAAATTCGTGATGAGGCCTTTTCTGATTACTGGTATCAAGGAATTGTAGGAAGTTATTACAACTGGTTCCTAAAAAAGTCCAGATGTTTCAGCAAGCAAAGTTCAGTTTAGATTATCTTTTGAAACAGTTCACTACCAGCTTACATTTTTATACTATAGTTATATTACATTGCCTTTGGCACAGGATTAAATCTGGCAAATTGAAACTGTATTTTGGTTTGTGATCTCTCATCACTAGTGAATGGTGTTATTCTCCAAATTGAGCCAGCCATACATTGTGATGAATAATCTTATTTTGATTGAAAATTTGTAGGTGAGCATAATATGGGGATCATCATTAAACATAAAAATACACATTAAAACTAGTATATATTGCAGTTCTCTGTAAACAATGAATTATTTGCCTGAGACTTAGTCTTTGTTCAAAATGCCTGTGCCTTGTTTGCATGTATAAGATTATGGTAAACTAGCTGAGTACCTGTTCCATGAACAGGTTTGTGTAGGTTGTTGTATTTTTGGGGTAAAACTTAAGACGCCTGTGAACTAACAAAAGCATTAATGCTACATAGATAGCTTATAAGAGAGATGCAACAACAAAGGACACCACTTCAGACCAAAAGGAATAAGTTTTAAGAACAAAAGCCGAGATGCGTAGGGTCATCCCCAAGTCTCAGCAATAGGACAGTACACAGTGTGCAGTGGTGCGCACTGAAAATTTTCAGGAAGTGATGGTGTCATAAAAACCTACAGCATGTCAATGAGCCTAGTGAAAATTGGGGCAACAATAAATTTTCAATAAAAAAAATTACACCAATTTGAGACTACTATTAAAAACTATGCTAATTTGAACTATTAAAAACTATGCAAAGACATGGGTCATAGTGAAAACTGGGCTTAAAAATGAGAGGTTTCCAGTGAGAAAGAGTCTGCAATCATATAGAGTGATAGTGTCATTATTTAGACCAGTATTATAATGGCTTGTTGTCAGGTCAGAAAAATCTGCTACTGGTAACATGTAATCCAGTACAACCTGTTTCATGAACTGGTACGCTAGCATGGTATCAGTGGGCGTGCACCTGTCGGTGCAAACGGCCAGGGCGGAGGAGGTTTCATCTAACCCAACAGCCACATGCTAGGGCACAATGTGACCCTCAGTACTTGAGTCCTTCATATTGGCCCCCGGTAGCGGTGTGGTCATAGGCTTGTTTGCCTAAATCACAGACGAAGAATTGAGCAAACTTCCCGGACGCAGCTTCGAAGCTGGCGGCAGCAGGCCAGTGGTTGATTGATAGGGCAGATGGCAATATACCGTCACTCTGGCCTGGATATCGTGACACAGAGCATCCACCAGTATTGGTGTTCTTTGGTTTGGGTCTTTCACCCTAGTCAGTTGGGAGTGCGAGGCTGTGGAGTAGCCTACAGGCAGCCGGTCAGGCAATATGACTGTCCCTCTGGCATCCTCCTGCACCTGGATACATTTCCAGTCGTCTTGACCCTGTCTTGCCACTTGGATAAGTTGTGTCCAGGCGAGAGAGTGAGTCTGATGTTTGCGCAGCTCTTTCTCACTAAAAACAAATTCTTTGCGCCAGTCTTAACACTCACCTCGTCTTCTTTCATCTTTGTCTCGTCTTCTTTCCTGTCAAAATTCCAACGGCGATGGGCGAGTGCGGTGGCAGCAGGTTTGGATAGACTGGAAGCTGTTAGCACAGACCTACACGTTGGTGGCTGTGGGCTATGGTCGCTTCATCGTCGATTGAAGTGGAGGCGTGGGGAGGCAGCACCCACAGTAGCTGAGCAGCCTTATTTAAGGATAGCACTGCTCACCTCAACTGAGGAAGGGGCTAGAAAAGGTGCCCTAAAGAAAGCCCACTTCACATCACCCTGACTGGTATACCGCGACCAGTGGGGATCCCTTTTTGCGATCGAAACAAAAAGAAATTCAGCTTACTCAGGCTAGGAGCCTGGAATATACGCACACTACAGGACAACTCAAACAACCCGGAAAGACGCACTGCACTTATTGCCATTGAGCTCAGCAGGTACAACCTGGACATAGTGGCACTCAGTGAGACCAGACTCCCTGATAGTGGCCAACTCAAAGAGCTCAGTGGTGGATACACCTTCTTCTGGAAAGGCAAGGGTGCAGTCGAACCGAGACAGCATGGTGTTGGGTTTGCAATTAAAAATGACCTTGTCAGAAACTTGCAGTCCATGCCAATTGAAATAAATGACAGGCTAATGACACTCAGGATCCCAGTTGGGAAAAGCCAGTCAGCCACCCTCATTAGCGCATATGCGCCCACCATGACAAACCCAGATGAAGCCAAAGACAAGTTCTATTCTGATCTAGAATCTGTCATATGCTCTGTCCCGGCAGCTGATAAGCTGATTCTCTTGGGGGACTTCAATGCTAGGGTTGGCTCCGAAATCTCAGCGTGGCCAAATGTTTTGGGCCCTCATGGAGTTGGTTCATGCAATAACAATGGGTTGCGCTTACTTACTTTGTGCGCTGAATTTGGCCTGTTCATTACCAACACAAATTTTAGTCTCCCCGTGAGAAACAGAACGTCATGGATGCATCCCCGCTCAAAGCATTGGCATCTCATAGACTATGTCATTGTGAGGAAGACTGACAGATAGGATGTCCTTGTAACAAAGGCGATGTGTGGTGCCGAGTGTGGAACTGACCACAGACTCATTGTTTGCAAGCTCAGACTAACATTGAGGCGCAATAGACGCCCTCAAGGGAAAGCGCCACCTAAACGCTTAAATGTTTCAAAACTCTGCTCAGCTGAGAAACAGAGCGAGCTCTCATCAGAACTCTCCTCAAAATTGGATTGCGTGACTTTTGACCCTGAGAACATTGAACAGAGCTGGACTGACCTAAATACGACTGTACACTCTTGCGCCAGCAGCACAGTTGGTTTTCCTGTCCGCAAGCACCAGGACTGGTTCAATGATAATGATAATGAAATCAAAGTGCTCATCAAAGAAAAAAATAGTCTCATCCAAGCTCACTGCAGTGACCCCTCTTCCACAGCAAAAGCTGATGCACTGCGTGCATGTAAGGGTGTACTCCAGAAGAAGCTGAGGAAAATGAAAAATGACTGGCTTGAAGAGCGAGTAAGAGAAACTCAGAAATATGCCGACACAAACAACACTAGAAAGTTCTTTGAGAGCCTCCGAGCTGTGTTTGGACCATCCCGCTCTGGCACTACGCCACTTCTTGCGTCAGATGGTTCAACACGCATTGTTGAATTGAATGCCATAATTCAGCGTTGGGCAGAACATTTCGGAGGTGTGCTAAATCGGCCATCAAATATAAATACTGAGTCCATTGACCGCCTCCCTCAGACTCCTATTAATGCAGCTCTTGCCAAGCCATTCACAGCAAATGAGACCCGAACTGCCACAAATCAGATGTCCTTTAACAAATCACCAGGCGTGGATTCAATTCCTGCTGAGGTGTATGCCTTCGGTGGAGAAAAGCTTATTGAAAGGTTGACCGAGTTGTTCAATCATATGTTGAAAGCAGGGAAGCTGCCACAGGACTTCAAAGATGCTTCAATCATCCATCTGTACAAAAACAAAGGGGACAGCCAAGTCTGTGACAACCATCGGGGAATCTCTCTACTTTCAATTGCTGGCAAAATATTGGCAAGAATGCTTCTGAATCGCCTTCTTGATCACCTCTCGTCAAATGACTTGCTTCCCGAGAGCCAATGTGGCTTTCGTAAAGAGAGGGGAACGGCGGATATGATATTTGCTGCCAGACAGATTCAGGAAAAATGCATGGAACAAAATAAAGCGCTGTATATCACATTTGTTGACCTCACAAAAGCATTTGACACAGTGTGTCGTGAAGGCCTCTGGAAAATCTTGGCGAAGTTTGGGTGTCCACCCGAATTCATCACAATAGTGCGCCAGTTTCATGATGGCATGCAAGCTGCAGTCAAAAGCAACGGCAGTGTTTCAGAGCCCTTTGCTGTCACAAATGGGGTAAAACAGGGTTGTGTCTTAGCCCCAACTCTGTTCAGCATCATGTTCTCTGCAATGCTACAAGAAGCCTTTAGCTCTCCTCCTCAAGGGGTAAGCATCAAGTACCGAACTGATGGCAGTCTATTCAACCTCAGGAGACTTCAGGCAAAAACCAAAACCAAAAGTACTCAAGTCTGTGACCTACTATTTGCTGATGATTGTGCACTTCTGGCACACGATGAGGATAGCATGCAAAACTGTGTTGATAAGTTCTCTAGTGCCTGTGACAACTTTGGCCTCACAATAAGCACAAAGAAGACGGAAGTGCTCCATCAGCCTACTCCAGACAACAAGTATCCTGTGACCCCAAATATCAAAGTCCATGACAGTCTTCTGAAGGTGTCGGAGAACTTCACCTATCTTGGCAGTACACTGTCTTCCGCGGCTCGTGTTGATACTGAAATTCTCTCAAGAATCAGCAAAGCCAGCTCTGCATTTGGCAGGCTTCGAAAGAGAGTATGGGATGTTGCCGGCATTCGCACAGACACTAAGCTGAAAGTGTACAATGCTGTGGTCCTTCCCACCCTACTCTATGGGGCTGAAACCTGGACAGTGTACCAATCGCATGCCAGAAAGCTAAATCACTTTCATCTGGCCTGCCTTAGAAAGATCCTAAGGATCAAATGGCAGGATAAAATTCCAGACACTGAGGTCCTCAATCGTGCCAAGGAATTGAGCATCTTCTGCCACCTGAAAAAAATTCAGCTACGTTGGGCAGGACACGTTGTCAGAATGCCCGACTCCAGACTCCCTAAGCAAATCTTCTTCTCTGAGCTCTCCAATGGAACGAGGAATGTTGGGGCCCCAAAGAGAGGTTACAAAGACACTCTCAAGCAATCACTGAAGGCCTTTGCCATTGATGTGAGTGAGTGGGAAAAGCTCTCGCTTGATCGTGCAAATTGGAGGGCGGCCCTTACCAGAGGCAGCAAAGCATGGGAAGCTGACAGAGTCCAGCAGGCTATCAAAAAAAGAGAACGGCGCAAGAAAAGGCCCAGTGGTACTGAACCAACGGAGGACTCTTGTCATTTATGCGGAAGGGTCTGCAAGGCAAAAATAGGACTTATCAGTCACATGAGAAGCCATAAGTCATGAAAGAACAGTCTTTCCATTCTGTCTTCTGTATCCTTTAGTTCTCTTTATTGTCCATGTGTTGAAATTCTCAACAATTTCTGTTCTTTATTCCTCTGGTGTTGTTAAGGTCATCATCATACCTGATGGACGAACTATTATTATTAAAAACTATGCACCCTTACATCCATTCGGATGCACCATATAAAATTTAAAGTCTGAGTATTGAGTGGTTCAGAAGCCATTTGCAACGAAAAATCCCGTCCACAAATATATAGAGTATAGATAATGCTCAAGAATTGCTCCGATAAATGCAATATTTGTTGTAGTTAAATGAGTGGCATCTCTGAGGTTGTTTTTTTCCCCCAATATTATGCAGGTCAGACGATTTTTCTCGAGAACTGGAGAGGGAGAAAGAACGGCAACGTAGAGAGAAAGAAAGGGATCATAAACGAAACAAGCACAGCAAACACAGATCTCGTTCACAAGAAAGGAGAAGATCCAGATCACGCTCTGTAGACAGGAAAAGATCCAGATCACGCTCACGAGATAGGAGAAGGTCCAGGTCTCAGTCTAAGGATAAACATCGATCATATAGCAAGGAAAGGAAGGAACGTTCATCCTCACATCACAAAGACAAAGAACATAGGAAGGGGGAGAAAAAGAAACACAAGAAGAACAAGGAGAAACGGCATTAACAGGGCTTTTATGGGGAATTTGAGTGGGAATATATTAGTGAAATCATGGAAATCTGGAGACATTTAACTCAGTGACATATTCCGTCTTTTTAAAAATCTTATTGAAAGAGATCAGTCTGTATTAGTCTGTCCTAGGATTTTCTGGCCAACAGCAGCACCATGGTGGGGAGGGGGGGGGGGGTGTCAATGGTGGTAATTGTTGGTTTGGGAAAAATTGTGGCCTTAAAATTGTGCATAGCAAGGGAGGGGAGTAGAGATGGGAAAAGTCTGCTACAATCAATTTATGCTCTGCTAGTGAAAAGTGTGTATGCCAGGGATTTTTCATAACTGCTTGGAATTTGCATGACAAAATGTGAAACTAATGACCCTTTGATTAAAATTAGTATTTCTTTTAGTGTTTGATTAATTGAAAAATTTTCCAGTACTTGCTAGTTATAGAATTAGAATGCATTTTCAAAAAATTCCTTCATATCTTTAGGAGAATAGGCTGGGCATGGCAGATACTTGCATTCGTTTATTTTGTGTTTGTATCATTCCTGATTACCCAAGCTCACCTTTTGCGGCGAAAACACAGCACAATTTGTCAGTTGAGCCTAACATACAATTCAAAGATCAAATCCCTTCATAAAAGTAAAACAAAAGAACTTTTCACATTTGAGTTACTTCTTCAAATTAGACTTGTTCTCCATTTGTGAGATGAGCACAAAGGAAATTGAAGCTAAAGGCTCACATGAGGAGGTAACTGCTTGTTTTCATTCGTAGAATATGGATTGCCGGTCTCTGTAAGACTGGTTGAAATACAAGTGATGGTTATGTTGAATGATAATTGAGATGGTGAAACCCATGCATGCTGCAGAGTTTTGAGGAGCAGCAGTCATTTGAAGGGTACAGATTTCAAGAAACATGCCAGAGTATTTTTGATGTTTTGACATGAGTCAGGCGCTTGGACAAATGTGGAAGGAATGTTAATATTGAATGGTATTTGAATGGAACACCTGTCATATCTTGACTTAACTTTAAAAGCTGATTTTTAAAACTCACTGAACTTTGAGTGGTTGCTGTTTTCAAATAGAGTTCAGTGAGGTAAAAGATCTGACAGTTTCCCAAGGTACTCAGAATACAGTGTCACTGTCTCGATCTTATGATTTGGAAAGCCTCAAGACGTCTTTGTTATTGCATCCATGTGGGTTTCTTCTGACCATGATTGCAATTTCAAAAACAAAAAGTTCAGTTGAACAGTTTTCATGAAAATACATACCAGTACCTGGAAAGTACCCCGGGAAATGAAAATTGTCATTTCCTCTACCTTAACTGAACAAGAATTAGTGTTCCCAACTGAAAAAGATTGCAGCTGTTGAAGTATTGTTCTAAATTTCAGGGAGCCTTGAGTGAGAAATGCTTTTCTATGGGCTCTTTCTGACACAAGTACTCTAGAAAGCAAATAAAAAACAAAAGTGTTCTACTGTGAACTTCTGCAGGCTAGGCCTATGTGTGAATCAGAATGTTACATATCAGGAATGGAGACGGCTATTTTGTAAAAATATCTCATTTCAGTAGCACCAGGCCACCAAAAATGGTGAAATATTTCATTTGGGAATAATTTTCTATGGGTTAATTTTAGCATGCATTATTTTCAACAGTATTGATTGCAGAGATGCCTGTCTTCCTGGGTTATCCAGGATCTTCTCAGAGTTTGGTTGCAGATCTAGCATTAGTAGCAAGACTGCATAACGCTTGCAAATCCCAGAAATTTAATGTATGATGCTGACCAATTTGCTTGGCAGGGGAAATTATTGGAAATGTTCATTTCACTGACAGTTGCCGTCTTTACCTTTGTTTGGTAAAGATCGTATGTGAGAGTGGTAGAGTGGCAGTTCTCTGATTAAGTGATGATTGTTGGTTGTAATTGAGTTATCGGAGAGAAAAAGAAGTTTTTATAAAATCAGGCTTTTCTGGCAAAGTGCCCTCTTACACGCATACCATACTGTACTCTTACTGTTCATTAATTTTCCTTGGTGACTCACAAAGAAATCATCTGGTACCACGAATGCATCATGTAAAGGAAGTCTGCCCAAATCCGTCCTTTTCATGCCACATCTCCTTTATGCCACTGCTTTTGCTGAAATATCTCTCATGTCTCTTTCTTGTGCCCTTATCGTCTTCGTTTATCGCTATCACAGGTGTGGATTCCATCGCTGACTCGGCATCTGAACTAGAACTGGAATCCAGTTCCGGAGTATTGAGCCGCGCACTGCTCTACCCCTTGCTGGGATTTTGCTAACATCCATAATTTTCTTTTCCGTTTGGCCGGTGAACTTTCTTCAGTGAACCTCTCACCTGAGTTAGGGTTGTCCTGCATTTCCCTTGTTATCGGCCTCTTTCATTGTGGTCTTGCACCATATGACCCCGGGGTTCACTTTCTTCTTGTTGTGGCCCCTTTTCCAAGAGAAGAACTTTTGAGACTCATCATTCTCCTCTGCGTCAGTCTTTAACTCTTATGTGTGTCTCTGGCTCTTTTTCCAAGGACCTCTTGCATGAACTGCCGCTTGAGCCTCGGTGGCTTTCCTCTTATCAACGTCCTCTTTCGTTGTGGTGTTGCACCATATGATCCCGAAGGTCCACTTTGTCAGTGTTGCAGTCTCCTTTCCTTAAGGGGAGAACTTTGAGACTCATCGTTGTCCTCTGAGTCAGTGCTGCATCTCTGGCTTTGTCTCCAAAGACCTTGTTCGTGAGGTGCCATATGAGCATCGGCTTTCCTCATTGTATAAAGTAGAAAACAATGGAGGATTTACGATTTTCTTGCTTTCTCCGAGCTCTTGTTATTACCACTGTTGTGACACATGATTCAGTTGCTGAAAGTCTGAAATTCTATCCATATCTCATGATCCCTAATAGGAGCTTTCAGGTGTGGGCACCCTTATGATCGTAAATGGGGTAGTGTGTGTAATTTTATCATTTTGTTGTAGTGACGGCACTGCCTACTGTGAGCATATTCAAAGATAATACATGTACCTTGCTTTGCTTGGGTTTGGAAATATGTCACATTAAATGTGCACAGAGAACAAGTTAAGATACGTTGACATAGTTCATAACATTTTCCATATATGGATGCACGCAATTTGGTGGAAAGATTGATATTCATAAAACAGTGATTGATATTCATAAAACATTATTGCATTGTGCTCCAAAACTCAAATCTAATTGGAGGTGTGTGACTGGGTTTGGTGAATGGTTGAAATTTTTATTACATGTATATATTATTCAGAAGTGTATGACAGTGTATGGAAGATTGAGAGTTGTTGCACATGGCATATCTTCCATACCAATTCATCGTATTTGTGAAGATTATGGTTTGTCGTCCATGAGTACATTCACAGTGTATGATTATTTGTGAAAGACAGGGAGATATGTAGTGTTTGACAATGTGAAGGGATGATCAGGGCCTTTAGCTTAATCTTGTTTACATGCAGACATTGGATATTTCTGTTCTTTGTGAAGGCAGCTGGTTCATTGCATCATTTACAGCACCAGTGAAACCACATTATTGTTCTAACAGCTATGTGAAAAGTGATTTGTCAGGATTTGTAACTGATTAGATCAGGCTAGTCTTTTGAGGGAGAATCTATTTGGTATGGGTATGAATTCATCTGTGGAAAACTAGTACAAAAATACATGGAGTTAATTGTGTTTGTCAGGTGCACTGAGTCTTTTCAGGTCCGTGCTACCAAGCAAGCTGACTGTACAAAGTCTCCACATGTACAATACCAATCATATTATTATTGTTAATGAGAAAATGAGAAATTTGTTTGGAAAAGATGTTTGGCTGACCTAACAGTGTGCAGTGGTGTTACAGACTACATTTTTAACAATGCTAAGATATGTTCCAAAAGAACAGTTGAATCCTTGACCATTTGGGACATGCTGTGTAATAACATTTAACATCACTCACTCCAAAAACCTGTCTTAAAATTTTCTCAGTACCAGCAGTTGTGGAAGTAAGTCGTCTGCCTAACAGCTAGTGTAACTTCTGATGTCATTTTAGAGACTTGGCCTTCGGTTTGGCTGTCACTAATGTCAGCTTTATTTAGGACTAGAATTTGGTAGTCTCTTGTCTTGCATACATTACATTTAACATCTGAAGTGAAATGATTGGTCAGAATGGTAATCATCTTAAGGTAGTTGTGATTTATTATTATTATTTTTTGTTTAAACATAATTGATGTAACTATTAACATGCCCTTTCTTTACTACAGATTTGTAACAAAAAGTTGAATGCAGAAAAGACAAACTGTCAATTGCTCATGTTTTGTTGTGCAGAAAACAGATGAAACAAATAATAAATAAAGCAAGGCACATAAGTTAAAATTTGTATTGGACTTTTATTTTGTTGATAGTTTTGTGTAAGACAGTGTACACAATTCTGAACCACAGATTTGACCTCATGGTATCATGAACCATGTCATTATATATTTTTGTTAATAAACATTAATTTCATTTCTTTGTAAACTTCTTGTTTGTTCATAAACTGTGGGTTACTTCCATTCCTCTTCAAAGGATTCTTCACTGCTTTATTCCCTTCAAAATCTTCATGTAGCTTTTATTTTATCAAATCACCAATGATAATGAATGAGCAACCAAAAATTTGGCTGCATGCATGGCAATACCTGTTCCGGCGCTAAACTGTGTAATGATTACATTAATAAGATTTAAGAGAGAATCTTTACCTTAACCCAAATACTGTACATCATGCACACACCTACATAAACATACCTGGCTTACAAGTCATCTGATCAATAAATTTTCTGCTTTTGATTCATAACGTAACTCCTCAATAATGAGAGAGAAATATCATGCAAGCTCTAATCAGCAATCAATAATAATGATCACAATTAGGCTACTTGAGGAATTTGTTCTGTCAATTCACTCCTGCTCTTTATGAGACATAGTTCAAGGAACCATCCGTTAAAAATAAATACATAATATGCATGATCTTATTTTCATGATCAATTTTTGACTTCCGATTTAAAGCCTGGGTTATACATTTACATGCACTTATTTTAAGCAAAGAGCGTATAACCAAGAAGAAGCACTCTAGGCAATAGTTGATGCATAACACACCAGTCGAGTTATCTGTGCTAAGCGCGTTAGAGACAAAATGGCTAGCAAACGAAAAAGCAGGTCACACTCACAGTGGTGCTCTGCCATAAATTGCAACCAAACGAGCAAAAACTCAAGGCATTGCATATTTTCGTTTTCCACTTGATAGTGAAAGGTCAGTTAGTCATTGCTTTTTGTTTTAATTATATCTATAAAGTAATAAAAGCCTATCTAGTCGGTATTTTTAAACGTTCTCCTTCTAGGTCTAGATCAGATGTGTAGATCTAGATAGAAAATATCAACACAAAAGAACCCTGATATCAACACATGTGGGACCATAACGGAGTACGCCGAAATCTAGCGCCAGATCTTGATCAAGAGATCTAGATCTAGTTCTAGATCTACATCTACGAAGCTCATTATAGAAGAAGCCAGCATAGCGGCGGTGCATTAGGGCCACAACCACCATCATCAACCAACACCACTTCGTCATCGTCGCCAACACCACCAACTGGGAACAACAACAACAACAACAGAAACAACAACTACTACAACAGCAACAACAACAATAGAAACAACAGCGACGACAACAATACAGCAGCAACACCACCAACCATCACACCACCACCACTACGAAAGTAACAACAACAACAACAAAACCAATCTTTAATGTCAAGGCTTATGTTTTATATAACAGAACAGCTACAATGCATTTTTTTTTGTGGGAGAGGTGGAGGGATGTGAGGGGAGAGAGAGAGGGCGAGAGTGGGGGAGGAGATATCATTTTGCATAATTCTTGTTATCTGTTATGTTAAATGTATTCTTTTTTTATATAATTTATTTTTAATAATGTAACATTATTACAATGAAAATGTGTCCCAGCAGCGAGGTTTACCACTGCGCACAAAAAAGCAGTATCATCATCATCATCAGCAACAACAGCAGCAAATAGTACCACCACCACCAGCAGCAGCATCAGTAACAACAACAACAACAACAGCAACAACAGCAGCAGCAGCAGCAGTAGTAGCAGCAGCAGCAATAACAAAACAAGCTATTGCCTTTCATAATACGAAGCTAATTCTATTTCTCAGATGTAAACGATGGGTGGTAAATACAAGAAGGCAGGACTTACTTAATAAGAAGGCAGAGGCATTACACGCATCTAATGTGCTCTGTGCTAACCACTTTGAAACAAACCAGTTTATAAATTCATACAAGAGGAATCGCCTGATCAAAGATGCTATTCCTACATTGTTCAACATTCCGAACCCACCCAAACCTGTCATATCAAGTCGACCTCCACCTAAGAAAAGAGAGCCTGTCGCAAGCACATCTTCGGAAACTATTGATCAACAAATGCCATCTCCAGCTGCCCCTGAATGCACGGAAAGTCCCCGAAAAAAGTTGAAGACAACCATTCGGACCAAACAACAACAACTACGACGGCTGAAGGTGAAGTCATCAAAAACAGTAAATGTCACGCATTTGTCAAAGGCACGAAAAATCGCTATACTTTTCGAACTTATGTCTGAATTCATCTCAGGTCCAGCTCTGGAATGCTTCAAAAGCCAAGTTAGAATGTCACCTAAAAAAAGAAAGGGCAGGAGATGGTCAAGCAAAGAAAAAAGCTTCGCATTGTCTTTGTTTCACGCGTCCCCCAAGGCTTACAAGTTATTGCTCAAACTTCACTTTTTTCTGCCATCAGTAAGGACCTTAAAAAGAACCCTTGGCAGAATTGACATCTGTCCAGGTTTCCCCCCAAGGCTTTTGCAAGCATTTAAACTTAAGATCCAGAGCATGAGAGAGCAAGATAAGTTGTGTGCTCTCGTTTTTGACGAAATGAGCATCAAAGAGGCCCTGGAATATAACTCACAAAAAGACCTCGTTGAAGGATTTCAAGATTTTGGAATTCAAGGCAGATCAGGATTGGTTGCCAATCATGCGACTGTTTTTATGGCTCGCGGTTTGCTCGCCAAATGGAAACAACCATTTGGACACTTTTTATCCAGGGGGCCTATCAAGAATGCTTACTTAAAAGACCTTCTTGTAAAGTCTATGGAAGAGCTTCAAAACATTGGCCTTGTCGTGAAAGTCATCATTTGCGATCAAGGCACAAACAATCGGTCAGCTATTACCTCTCTTGGTGTCACCTCAGAGAAGCCGTTTTTTCACCATAAGGGACAGAGATATTTAGTTATGTTCGACCCTCCACATTTACTGAAAAATATCCGAAACAATTTGAAGAAAGTCAACTTTGAATGGGATGACCAAGTCGCCTCGTGAGATCACATTAGACAGTTCTACACCATCGATATGAAGTATCCGCTGCGAATGGCCCCGAAACTCACTCCCCGCCACCTAGATCTGCCTCCATTTGCACCCCTGCGAGTCAACCTTGCAACACAAGTACTGAGTCATTCTGTGGCTGCCGGGATAGCTTACACGTGTGAGCAGAAGTTACTGCCTGAGAAAGCAATGGGAACGTCAGTATTCGTCAAAAAATTTGGCAGTTTGTTTAATACGTTCAACAGCCAGATCGTGAAAAGCAACAACCCCTACAAAAACGCAATGTCCGAAAATTCAAAACATCATGAATTCTTGAAAGAAATGCTTGTGTGGCTTGGCAATCTGAAACAAGGTTCGTCTGGAAGGAAGTTGCCATGCATCAATGGATGGCAGCAAACTATCCGATGCTTGATGCTGTTGTGGGAAGACCTTCACACCAATCACAAGGTACAATATCTGTTGACAAACAGATTAAACCAAGACTGCGTTGAAAATCTTTTTTCAGTTTTGAGAGGGCGAGGTGGCCACCGCGACAATCCGAGTGCTTCCCAGCTGCGAGCAGGTCTACGTCAGGTCATGGTGGACATGATGTTGCTGTCTAGCCCACGACAAAATTGTGAGGAGGATATTGACTCCTTTGTTTGCAATTTGCAGGAAGTGAATAGGCCAAGAGACTTTCTCTTTGAACCCCCAACGACATCTGATGTCCCAGTCGAAATCAACACAATGCTGTCAGAATGCGCAGAACTATCAGTTCAAGAAGATAATATTCTTGCTTACGTGGGTGGATATATTGTGAGAAAGTGTGAGCGCTTCTTGTGTCAGGACTGCATCACAATTCTCTCATGCACTCGAGATACCACCAGCCCAGCATTTATGTTCTTGAAGACAAAAAAGTACGAGGAAACCGCACACGGAGGCCTCAAGACACCCAGTGAAATCTTGCTGAATCTTCTGCAGAAACTTGAAATGTTGTACAAAGACTTAACAAAAGGCACCATGCATGTAGACCGACTGCGGTATTTCATAGCAAGGAATATGAAATCTCAACCCCTTCCCCCTGTGAGTTGCCCTCAGAAGCAATGCAAGACTATGGAATCTATCTTGAATCTCTACATCACGATCAGACTCCACCATTCACTGAGAATGAGCAACGTGGAGTTCGTATCATCGCGGAGTAGGAAAAGAAAACTTGTCAAGCTAGCTCACCAATAATTCATTGGTAAGCTTTTTAGACCTAAAATTATTTTTCCTTTCTTTTTCCCCATTCCCTGCTTTGTTATGTCTTCTTCTTCTTCTGTTGTTGTTGTTATTGTTGATGTTGTTGTTGTTGTTGACATTCTTCTTCTTCTTTCACTCAATCTGTTTCTCTCTCTTTCTCCCTCTCTCTCCAAATTCCTGTTTTGTCTGGGTTCTTTCTCGTCTCATTATTTTCACTTTCTATCTCTCTGTCTATTCTCTTTTATTTCTTTCTTTTGTTCTGTTCTATCTCTCTCTTTTATTTCTTTCTTTTGTTCTATGCTATCCCCCCCCCCCCCCCCCCCCCCCCCCTTCTCTCTCTCTCTCTCTCTGCCCCCGTAGGCCAACAGTCCAATGCAGTCTATTATATATCTAGGCCTAGCGTGCTTAGTGGTACGCGCGGAGCACACTCAGCGTGGCTGTAACACAGGCTTCAACTAAGGCAAGGGCAATGTACTCTCTTATTAAATATAGTAACCTCTTTGTTTTAAGCTAAAACCAGTAAGGAGTTTTGCTTTACCCACATTGTGTTCTCTAAAGACACTAATTTATGTTATCCTAGCTGCATGAAGGACGTTACACACGTTTTAAATACATGTATCTCACAGTCACACACTTCAGATGTACAAATACTCTGGTGTACACACTTCGTCTCACTTATACATTAACCCATACATTATTTTACATTCTGCTCTGTAAAAATATCCTATTACATGTATCAACCCCCGTGCAATGTTGATATAAAAACAATGTGGTCATTTTCCTGAAGCTCATAGTCCAGTTCTCCCTGAAAGAAAAATTTTTTATAAATATAAAGAATGCAGCATAAATTTATAAGAAAATAATTAGGAAAAACAATCTGGAGGAATGCTTTGTTGCTGCCAAGTGCACTGAGGAGAGTATCTTATTTCTCAGCTTGCATGACAGATAATAACCCATTTCCCCAGCTGTTTTACACTGCCCTCTTTAACAGGCCATGGGATCCAACAAGTTACTGCCTCACCTTGAACACTTGAGGGCACAGCTTAGCTTTGGCTTACTTTGAGGCCTAAATTTCAGGAAACAGAGTTTATGCAGCAGCCTGCTTTCCTTTCAACAGACCTTTCGTGACTGAAAGGCCAACGAAGTAAGATTTTTCACTGATGAACACATACCTACTGAAGCTTTCATCTAAAATTTGATCTCCATTTCAACCCTACAGTAGTGGGTCACTAATAGTAGGTAGTCCAAAGTGATTTTAAAAATTTTACTTCTTATCACAACTCACCAGTTATTGTTTAATCTGATGGAGCTTGCTTTTTCAAGAATATTGATACTAAATTTATCATTCTGGCTTAAAGGCTTTGAAAGTTATGGCATTTTCAAAAGTGAAAAAATACCTCGAATTTGCTACCTTTTGCTAAGTGCACAATAGTCCAGCTTTGGCCGCCCATAAAATGAAAGTTCATTGAGTCACCGTATTAAAAATGATCAGTTTCCAAGTGAAGGGCGTGTACATTACCTCAATTTTTTTCGAGGGGTACAAATATAATATAAGCATCTTATTTTACTTTTTTTTAGTCATCAAACTTCACTCGACTTCAATTCTTTGTGAACTCTTACGGGGAGACAAAAATGTTTTTTATTTATTTATTTTTTAAATTGAAAAGGAGGTGAGCCGTGTTGCCATTGTCTTAGCACTGGGTGTCGGAAAAAGGTGACAAAATTAAGCATTGTTTGGGTCTATAAAAACAGTCAGTGCTTTGTGCCGAAACATGCCCTGTGTCTAACTTTGGCATACCCTGAAAATACAAAGGCTGAAGTTCATTTGTGTATAATTTTGATCCTGATCTATTAAAGTTTCCGCCAGTTTCTCGGTCAACAAATGATTTTTAAAGGAATTTCTTCAGAAAACAGGATGAAAAATACCATGAATTAAACCTCATTTATCTGGCTTTCTGTGTGAGTTATTTTCAAACACGTGTGCTACATCGGCGTGCCGCTCCGCGATCCTTTGTTATGAGGGGGTCAAATTGGTATGTGCGGCTTAGGGTGAACACGGGAAGACTACGTCTTGTTCAAGCAATAAAAATACACAGCTACACAGATTAACCAATACAAAAGACAATTATACTTTGACAGAGGAAGAATTTAACTTTATTTTGATGTACGATACATGCCGTTTTACATAAACACACAGCATTAGTAGCCTTGTAATGCTGGCCTAAAATTATGCCAAAATGGGATTTCGCCCCTTCAGCGGGGCAGTTTGGACTACCTATAAACATGCCCCAGTTTTATTCTGAGGTCCCACCAGTTCACTGAGCGCACAGCTTCTTGCTTTAAGAAGCTGGCAACTGTCATAATTACATGTAATTTAATTAAATATGATAGCAAATATATACACATGTATTAACCCACATGTAACTAACAAGTATCAAACCCAACTTAAATGCCCCACCCTAACCAAAATATCTCATCAGTCACTGTAAGAGTAACCTCTGACTTTGAAACAGTTCAGTCAGTGACTGGACATACATGTACTACTATAGATAAATACAGACCTGCCAACCCTACTGCTTCTGGTGGAATTTCACCTTTGTTTCCACCATTCTGCATTATTTAACAATCATCTTAGTTAAAAAAACATTGTAACCTGTGTCGGATGCAGAATGGTGGAAACTGAGGCGGAAAATCGAAATGATTCTACCAAACCTGGAGGGGCTGTCAGATCTGGATATATAATAATATATATTTTTTTATATATATGCATGTAATACAATTGTATAATATGAACCATGTAAACTACACAATTAAATTGAAATTTTATGTAGCATGTAACCCTAAAAATAATACAATGTATATAACTGAAAACTTCTTCACTCACCATGAGTTCCCAGTCAGCATCATTAATCAACACTAGAATGCCTGGTCGTCTGTAGATTAACATTTCAATGCTGTAGTTAACTGAAAACATTCTACATGTATAACAAAGCAGTGTGAACTGTGAGGAGGGCTACAATGACTGATACTGTGAAAACCTGTACATGTAATTGTATCATTGTGTTTATCCTCACAGTCTTGCATAGGGGTGACTGAGTCAAGCTTTATCATTACCAGACCGAGAGCTACAATTTATAACAATAAACATTGACGAAAGAAGAAAAAAATGTCTAAAGCTGACAACTATTCCATCTCCACACTGTTGACAAACATGGAATGACTCAAAAAGTCCAGACCTTGACATAAATATCAGGAAGGGATAACAAATACACAAATAACAAAATAATACATGTAAAAATTAAGTTTATGCCATTTTCTTCACTTTTATCTTTACCTATCTTACAAAGTTTAATTCACTTGGCACACAATATCAGTTATAACTGATAAAACATTGCTTACAACTCTAACATGCAAGAAACCAGAAAACTAGTACGACACAACCCTTAGCTCTATGATGATACAATATCATTGATGTACCCATAAATCACAAAATGGTCTAAACCCCAGCACAGCCGGTGCCAATCACCAAAGCACTGAGCAGTGCTATCTTAAATAAGTTCAGTATCAAAAACAATGACACTTACACTGTTTCGCCTTGAAGAAAAAGTTCTGGTCTTTCTTGTATTATATTGTCTCTGAGCCATGTCAGTAAATTTCTGATCTGCCCTGTGGATTTTATAAAACAAGAAATAGTTCAGCATTGTAACAACAGATAAATTACAAACTGGTACATACACATACATATCAGTGGTACATTATCACTTCAAAAGCGGAGTTAAAGTAAAGAATCCTCCTTTGTGGATCAGACAAAGTCAATCGATTAAATAAACGTTTCTGATGGTAAAATTAAATGAAAAGATTTTGGTGTGAACCCAAGGATCTGAATAATACTACATACATGTAATTCATCCTCTAACACGTAAAATATAACCATTGGCATACAATACATTTATTGTACTTCATTACCATCCCAAATCTTCCTATTGACCACATCAATGGTGACACTCGCAAACCGTGCAAGTCCAAAAGTAGGTCAACTCTAATCTTTTTGCTGAATGACACCACATAATGACTGTGCACCATCTGCACCACTATAAAGTATAATAAAATACCATAGAAACCCTTGTATTGGTCATGTGTGCAAACTGTTTAAATTGAATGGTTCTCAGATTGTATTTGAACAGCAATGCGAGTTTCTCAAAACAATGGAATTTAGACTTACACGGTTTGCGAGTTTCAGTGTCGAATCAAGGTACATTGTAGAAAATGCTTAATTTAATGCAGTTTATTTAAGCCTCACTAAATCCTTCTGAGACAACCAGCTTGACGTCCAGTCCTCCCATGCTCCTTCCCTTTTCAAGTGCACAATCATTATTTTGTAAAGACAGATCTCTCCATGTTAAGGTACTGTATGTAAATAAGATACCCCTGAATAACAATTATGCTGACTGCACTACAAAGTGTCAAACACTTTAACTTGAGAGAACTAACATTGTGTTCAATACCAAATGACGCTTTTCAATAAAACTGTGGCAAATGGATTTTTTAAAAACTTTCAGTTCAGAAATGACAAAGGAACTGTATTTTTTCATCCATCTGAATATAGGCCACCATTATTGGCGGATACTACCCAGGTTTATCTGCCAACAGTATTGGCAGAGGAAGATGCAGAAGGGTTCGAATCAGGAGAGATCACTCGCAATACAAAATCTATGCTGGCGAATAAAAAAAATCCTAAGGGAAAGTTTATTTGCCAGTTTCGGTGGATAAACACTTCGTTGAATATATGGAACGTATGTCCACATTTACATATATCTAAACATTTCAGAAAGCACCAACCTAAGTATAAGACCCGGATCTCACTTATTATTGCATTATGCTCCAAAATAATTAAATTATAACAAAAAACAAACTGAACAAACATAATTATACGCTACTGTGGATGGAAGCTGTTAAATGATAAGGATTGAGGAGATTTATATGTTACTCACATGTCTTGTCCTGCTTGGGTAATTCAACTTTGTGCTTCTTCACATTGCCACATAAAAGCTCAGCACCACCACTGAAATGATGACATACATTTGTTATGTTTATAATGATAAATGGAAAGAGTTCTCTTTATATATATGGAATGTCCTGACAATCCAGTCAGGTTACACTAAATGGAAGGAGCACCATATGAGTTACACAACTCTAGTTGGGCGCATATTTATAATATTAATAGTCTGAGTATTAATCACCGAGCCGTGCAAACATCCACCTAGAGGACTAACTCACCAGGCAGCGCCCCCTCACAACTCCCTGCTCAAGGACGCTTCTAAAGCGCATCCCTGCAATATCCTTATATAGTGACTCAGATGAAACTCCTCCCCATTAAACAAAAAACATAACCCTCTCATTATCCTTATCCCCATCTAAACAAAGGATGTTTATGACATGTGATTCTGCATCATATTCTAAAGTTGATTTTATTATGGTGTTACCCTAAATACATGTACATTGCCTACATCTTGTAGGCTGCTTTCCTCAGGTATGCTTGCCCACATCCATTCACGGCAACACAATCTCTTGATCATCAAGTGAACTTGGACGACTAACAATACTGACAGTGCAGCGAACAAAATTGATGAAACTGGTGATAACATCATCAGCATCATAAAAGAGTTCATAAAATCCAATTCTGAGCCAATTAGCTATCAAGCATGACAAGGCTACTTATTTTCGGGATGTACTTGCACATTAAAAAAAAATCATCATGGATCAAAAATAATATTATACTTATTAGGCCTAGATCTAGAGTCTATCTATATCTATATAAATTGTTGCTGGAGTTCAAAATTGTCCAATAATTAAAATCAACTTGTTTGTAAAATTCAGAAAGTATTCTTCTTCTTCTGCATTCTTCGTGTCAGACTGTTTATATCAGGAGGCCGGTAGCCTTTATGAAGGACGCTGTGCACCTGAGTTGGGGAATCGTCTTATAGACGAACCAACTATAAAAGAAGAAGAAGAAGAAGAAGAAGAGTTCCTCTGCTGTCCCATATAGCTTAGTGTGTAGTGCCGCACCTCGGGGCCAGCTGTTTTCCCTTTGTTGTCTGTATATAATTCAAAAGGCCATAAGAGACCTAGACCTTCTGCTGGGGGGGGGGGGGATCTTCCTCCGTGGATTCCGCTGTGGTACTTTCTCATTCGACATTAATAAAAGGTGTCATCTCCTCGACTGAAACGCGTCTTAACAATGGAATAACGTGTGTGGGTTGTTACAAATCATACTGATTACAATGTTCAACTGCTCTTTGGAAAGAGCAATTCACTGAAATGATTTGAAACTTACCTGAATTCAACAGTGATTCCTAACGCCATTTCCTATTTATATTGATATCCACTTGACATATGGCATTGACATTAAAATAAAACAACGGATTCTAATTTTGCCCCACAGCAATCTTTGTGCATTGTTTACAAACAAGCATGGAGTACTACCAGTTTGTTGCTAGAATAGCTTCCCTTAGTTACTCTTCGATTTATGAACTTAATTTAAGCATTCAAAGCGTCAAAATGGCTTCGAAGCAACCACGGCCGCAAAGCTCTGCCAGTTGCAAACGTTCTGGAAGAGAAATAATGCGTCCCATCATATCTTCAGACGTAATGGGCAACAGAAATGTCGAGGTTGTGCCAGTAGGTGCCTGGGTTGAGCCAGCTGACGATGATTTCCAACCGGATGCTGTTGTAAGTTGGGCATTGTTTTTTCCTCCTTCGTGTTTGGGCTTGTTCGTTTGAATTTGAAAACATTGAATTCCATATATGAGATCAAGGCTAATATTATTCCCTTTTATGTTCTTTGCATGGACATCGTACGCTTGCATCCTTCCTATTCAGACAAATGACAGACAAGAAATAGACTTCTTAAATATATTCCTTTGATATATAAATACTGCGATCTGAATCTGAGACACCACTTTGCCTTTTCAAGTTTCACCAATATTTAGGCTAACCTACCAATAACAGTCCTTTCTTAGGTACAACAGTTCAGTTTAGCACACAGTTATACAACCATGGCAGCATCTTTCATTCTCTAAGGGACTAAACATTTCTTCTTCTTCTTCTTCTTCTTCTTCTTTTATAGTTGGTTCGTCTATAAGACGATTCCCCAACTGCACTATAGTATATGCGACTCAACGTCGCTCCTCTGAGGCTAAAAGCAGGGTAAAACCTTACATAGATGTTAAGACCATTTAAAAATATATTAGTTGTATAAAGTCTTTTGTATATATAACTCTGGTATAAATATCTCTTGGTTTCCAGATTGTGCACAGAAATACAACCCGCACTTTAGTTACAATGGTAGCTGCAACGGATAATAATGTTCTTAAATTCATTGTCGAAAGTCGTTGCAGACGATAGTGTTTGGACTTCTGCCGGGAGATTGTTCCACATCCTGATGACATTAGGGTAAAAAGAATAAAGATGGCTGTTAACCCGTGAGCTTGGGATGTTATATTTTATATTATTCCTTCTGTTGCCTCTGGTATTAATGGTGAGGTGGTTCAGTGGGATATGGATATTTCCTTCCTTGCCTTTATAAAATATTTTTACTTTGTTTTTTGCTCTCCTCTCTTCTAATGGTGTCCACTCGAGGTCTCTCATCATTTTATTTACACTACTACTTCTAGTATAGTCATTTGTCACAAAGCGGGCAGCTCTCCTCTGGACCCTTTCCAATTGGTCTATGTTTATTCGACAGTGGGGGTCCCAGAAACTGCAGCCATACTCTAGGGAGGGCCTCACAAAGGTGTTATAGCATTTTTCTTTTACTTTCCTATCGCAGTTAGAGATGTTCCTTTTTAGAAATGCTAGTATACCGTTTGCTTTGTTACATGTGTTATTAATGTGTTGGTTCCATGTAAGTTTTCTGTCCAATGTAACTCCCAAATATTTAGCCTCATGTGTTTCGCTCAATTTTTCGTCGTGTATAAAGTAGTCTGAGGTGATGTTGTGTTTTTTATTTGAAATTCTCAGGACTTGGCATTTATTGGGGTGGAATTCCATACGCCAGTCCCTCTCCCATTTTTGTAGACTGTCTAGATCTTTCTGTAAAATTTCCGTATCTTCTTTTGAGTTTATTGTTCTATAGAGGAGGCTATCATCAGCAAACAGTCGTAATTTAGTGCCTGGAGAGATCTTACTTGGCATATCGTTAATATAAACTAGGAATAGTAAGGGGCCCATTACAGTACCCTGGGGTACTCCCGAGAGAACAGCTGCAGGATTGGATGACTTTCCATCAACGACGACTATCTGTGTTCTATTTTCTAAGAAAGACTTAATCCACTTCAAAGTACTGTTTCTAACTCCATAATGGTTTAGTTTAGTCAAGAGACTAGCATGGTGCACTTTATCGAAGGCTTTACTGAAATCTAATAAGATGGTATCAGTCTGCCTGTTGTTATTCAAGTTATTAACAAAATCATTGCAAGTTGTGACCAGCTGGGACTCACACGACCTGTGTTTTCTAAAACCATGCTGTACATGTGTTAAAACTGAGTGTTTCTCGAGATGCTTCATGATGCTGGTATGCAAGATATGCTCTAAAAGTTTACAAGATATTGATGTCAGGGAGACTGGTCTATAATTTTCAGGACTAGCTCTATTTCCTTTCTTAAAAATGGGTACTACATTTGCTTTTTTCCAGTCTTCCGGTATTTTTCCTTGTTCAATTGAAGCTCTAAATAACAAAGTGTAAACAGGGGCAATTTCCTTGGCACAGAGTTTCAGTAATTTGGCGGGAATTCCATCAGGCCCTGTAGCTTTATTTTCGTTAAGGTTTTCCAAAAGTTTCAGTACTCCATTTTCTGTGACAAATATTTCATCCATATCCGGCAGTTTGGCATCACTCAGCTCTCCCGAGAAGACTCCCCCTGGGTCGGAAAAGACCTTACAAAATTGAGTATTTAAGATATTGGCGCTTTTTTGGGCATCTTGCTGTGGGTGCCCTCTCTCATCGTTCAGTGCGGCTACTCCTAAGTTTTCTTTATTTTTACTTTTCATATATCTCCAAAGTTTTTTACTGTTATCAGATGAATCACTTATCATCTCATGGATATAATTATTATGAGCTTTCCGGCATTCTTTCTGTGTCAATCTTTTAATTTCTAGATATTTGTTTTTCACTCGTTCGGAGTTGCACTGTTTCATTTTTTTGAACCATTTATATTTTTTCCGAACTAATCTTTTCGTTAAAGTATTTATCCAGGGTTGGTGAATTTTTGTGGATGACATTTTTGTTGGGACATTTTCCATGATCATGTTCAAATTTAACTTGATACAGTCCCAGAGTTTGTTTGCGTCAGTTTTTGAAGAGTGGTATTTCATGAAAAAAGTGCCAAAAGTTGCTGCCTCCCTTTTCAAATTATTTTCGTCTGTCTGATTCCATAGGTAAATCTGTCGCCTAATAGGTCTTTTCTTAAAGGGTTTCAGTTCTGAATCAATCTGGACTATGTCATGGTCCCCTAGTCCAGGAAGAATTTTGATCTCTTTTGTAAGGTTAGGGAAATTAGTAAAGAATAGGTCTAACAGTGCATCTCCTCGAGTGGTCTCTTTTACTGCTTGCTCTAGGCCTATATCCGCAGCACTGTCTAAAAATAGGTCATTTATTTCTCTTAAGTTTTGGCAAGTCTTCACATTTCCTTCTTCCCAGTTTATATCAGGTAAATTGAAATCTCCTCCTATCCAGATGGTAGCCTTTTTGTTCTTTTGGTAGGCACTGAGAAGTTCATTACAAATGTTCTTACTAGTTTCCAAGTCACTACCAGGAGGTCGATAGACTGCACCCACAACAAGAGGAGGTTTACCCTGCACTCTAATCTTACAGAGAACAGTTTCTCCTGCTTCCTCACTAGGTATTTTTTCACTAACTAAGTTCTTCTTCACTGCTATCAAGACCCCACCTCCCCTTCTCTTCTTCCTATCATTTCTGTAGATTTCATAATCATCATTAATTGAAATTTCACTGGTTTTTATATTTTCGTTTAGCCATGTTTCTGTTCCGATGATTACGTCAGGTTTAGTTTCGTTCAAAAATGAGCTCAGTTCTTCTTTCTTGTTCCAAATGCTTTGAAAATTTATAACCTGGGTTCTGAACGTGGTTTTCTCTTTGGCTGGCTCTTTTTTCTTGGATTTGGGGTGTGGGGTTGACGAATGTTTTGGTTCAAAGATTGGTATTTCTGTGTTACTTTTATTATTATCTAAATGTTGTAAGATATCAAAACTATTGTGGGATCTTGATCTACTACAGTCTAAGTTTAATTGAAAATCAGTGAATAAGCTGGAACTAAAATTTGGCATGCCACACTAGATACATTCCCATGCGGCACTGCTATTGCCCAGTGTTTCATACATTACTGAGTTTATTCCCATACAGTCGATGTGGTAACCGTCATGCTGCGCGAGGCGTCGAAGTACGGCATTGACGTTCCATGCATTCACTCTGCACGGGCATGCAAATACAGGGAGGTCAAATTGACTGCGCTGAGTGGAAACTGTATTTTCAAGTGTCAGGTCACTGACCTCTTTTAGACGCAACTAATGTGTTATCGCTCACTGTGTGTCTTCTAAATCAAAGGGATTGTGACAAGGACATGTTAACCAGTGAACCAGTGGTCGGACTCACAAAGACTAACCTTTCAAAGGCTCTCCCCACACTATCAAAATGTGTAACATTGACATGCGAACTGTTGCTCAACAAATTTGCAATTTTCTCACAAGCTGACCATCATCAAGAGTTGTCTGTATAGACTAAGAACCAGTCAGAAGCAAGCTCTTAAATGACTTTTGCCCCAAATGCCCACATTGGTTCAGTCGTAGTATGTGCCAATCTGGATGAAACCATATGTTTAGGGCTTAGGGCTTGTGGCTAGTTATTATACTTCATTTTCATGACAATTACAACGGTCAGTTTGGTATCAAAAGTCAAATCATTGGTTAGAGACTTACAGACAAAAGTTTCACTGGTTAATTCATTATCAAGCGTGATAAGGCATAACAGCGAATGTTTTCATACCGATCAAATACAAACCAAATCACGTGGACAGCGGGAGTGTGGTCATTGCACATCGGCAAGGGTCATGTGACCCAGATAAGATTCTCCCTGAGTAAGGTCATTGGCTGGTCAGCAGGCTTTACGGGTCGCGCGCATGTTGTGGGTTAAGACATTTTATTTGAACCTGGGCGTGACAGATGTCAACACTGTAACTCACTGTAAGCATTCTTTGCACTGGGGGTGACGTCTAAGGTGAAATTGCTGTGGTGATATATATATATATATCAAATTCTGTAGCATCAAGATGTTTCCTCAGTTAAAGGACTTAATTGATTTATCGTATTTTTTAATCTCAAAATTTGTGCGGGTTGTTCAGCCAACCGTGAACCTTTTATTATATTTCATCAACTTTATTTGACAGATGGCAGCCCAGTTGGAAGAACAGAAAATAAGGAAACTGAAGGAGGAGAAGGAAAATCGTCTACGCAATTTTCAGCAGAAGGTCAAGCAACGAGTAAGTCAAGCTAATCGTCTGAAACGTCAGCAGCAGGTTCAAGAAGCAGAACAGGCGGTAAGTTTTGATTGTCTTTCCTTGCCTACATTCTTTGGTATAGAATGAGAAAGACAAATTTGAAATTTATTATTACATACTGCATGTATTTTGCAAACTGAAACTGAAAATGATGACAACGCTCACATTTTTGTCATAATGTTTAACAGTTTATATCAGTATTACTTAATTGTACTTTGATATCCTGTGGAAAATGGGCAGGTTTTTCTTTTTTTAAACACCATAATTATTGTCATGGTGCAACATCTTTTTACTCATGCAGTTTGAACTTGAACGTCGTGTTGTGCAACAGTCATGTTTGACTGGGGAAATGCCAAGACGGGACACGTGCATGCATCGGCAAGATCTTGATATGGCCATCAGGAAACGGTTGCTTGAAAAATATGGAGGTAATTTAAAGTATTTTAGAGAAAAATCTTTTTGTCAAATGTTCTGGAAAGTAATGTAGTTTATCTCGAATCCAATGGTTTTGACAAGTTCTGAGGCCCTGGTTAATAACATTTGGATATTTAGCCGCAGGCTTGGTTTGGTTTTGCATCCGTCAGTCTCAAAAGACTAGGCTTGTGCTCCGGATGTCTGTATGTTTCAGTCTGGTGCAGCATCATAAAAATATGACACGGGAGGCCTGTTACATCATATCATTATTAAAGGAAGGGAACATTTAAAAATTTTTAAGGTTACATATTTGGTGCGGTTGGCTACTACGGTGCAGGGTGCATCCTCAACACCACCGCCTTTGACGTCTGATGGCCCTACCATTAGGACAGTAAATCATCAAACCATCTGAACTGCTGAGCAGGAATTGTTCAGACGCTGACAAGATTTATTAAATTTATCATTTAAAACAAATTCTGGTGCTGACCTTACATGAGATTATGGAGAAGAAAGGAGAGAGGCCACAAGTTTTAGCCTGGAATAGTCATTATTCCTCCTCTGGAAATTGAAAAGACGAGGCCTAAGGCAGCTTGCGGATATTTGTGTATTGCTTGTAAATAACGTGTTTCTTTCTCCTTTTACCTTTCAATCAGAATCATCTTGAAGGAGTGCATTTCTTTTTGGTCCCTTGTTTATTATGGACAACATCAGAGAAAAAAATTGCATTATTAATGAAATGGGCAGCATGTCTGGATATGACATTTGCTTAGTGGGTTGGAGATTTTGTGGGCCCATGATTGGATGATGAAGTATGAAGCATTTTAATTTTAAGGTGGTATGTGGTTTGTTTATGTGGGTTTCATCACAACAATGATTCAGTTACCGTGGTCTGTTGATTTCATTGAATATTAGTACAGTACAGAAGGAGAAGGAAGAATGCTTGCATTTTTTATTTAAATATGTACTGTGAAGTTGGGCAAATTGAGCATCAGGTTTTGTGCTTGATTCTGTATTTGCTGTGCAGTGCTTTTTGCTGCTAAGTGTTTTTACAATAATGTTCTACGACAGAAGACATGTTGACCTGGGACAATGAACCTGTGCTCCCATTACAGTCTCATACAGAGGAGGTAAAACTTATTTATTAATATATCCTATTTTTAAATATAAATATGTGCGTATGATCAGTTCAAGAGTTGAATTCTCAGACATGGACACAACAGATTGAGGTGAATGTTACTTAGCTGATACAATTTAACTCTAAAATTCCCCAGCATCCATGAGCATGAGTAAGCAATGGAGAGGTAATATGATAGACTGCACGACATGCCAGAGGGCACTGAGAACTTCAATTTAATTGGAATAGGCTAGTTGTGGTTATGGTCTTAGAACATTTGCATGTTGACATTTTTTCCACCATTTCATATATTACGTGATTTAGAGTTTTTGATTTGCAGAATTTGTTACACTTTATGACAGAGTCACCAGGTTACTGACAAGGCCCGTCAACAGCTTATATCCAAGCAAATTGCTCAGGGTGATTCAGGGAACAAAGATTTTGGGAGTGAATGGAGAGCCAAGGTTATTAGACATCAAGTAAGATTTATTGTTAGTTCTTACAAATTTTTCATGCAGTGAGAAAAATGGGTCTATTGAACTGTTGTAGATATAATTATTTGCGATAGTACATTGTCTCAGCTGAAATTGGAAATGATAACTGTTTGTGCCAACTGCCCTTTAAATTACACTGCACATTGTGGGCCAAATGAGGTCATAATAAACCACAGGTGGGATGTTCTTCTTGGATTTGCAGCTCCTCCCTGTCCTCTCTCTTGTACAACATATTTCTAGAAAATGCTGAACTTGGTTGTTAAAAGTCATTGGTGAAATGTATAACGTACTGGTAGATTGATTTCATTCTTCTTGCTAATTTTATTGACATCATTGGTTGGATATCTGTTTACAAGTTTGTTTCTGTATTCAAGAATGTTCTTACCTGAACAAAATGCGCTGGTGTAAACTTCGAGTGTTTGTGTGTTTCCAGACGCCGGCAGTGACCGGTGTCACAGATCTACCGGTCCCTGCATCAAAGATGTCTGGCGACAGAAACACAGACAGGAAAACCAATAGGGAAACAGCAGGGGGAGACATGGATGGGGTCAGGAGAACTAAGGAAGGTTGGTACATACAGGACTTTGTATTTACTTAAAGTGTATCTCATACTGTGGTCCATGTGACTCGCACTCACTGAAACACTCAGTTGTTTTGCTAGAAATTGGTGAGTTATGAAGTCACTTTCATATAACATAATTTTAGACACAGAAAACATGAACGGAATGACAGGATAAATGTCTAATACAAGTATATTGAGCTATTGTGTCATAATCATGTTATCAGCAGCAGCATATTCAGTGTCAAACATGTGTGATGTTTGTCTGTCAAGAAAAGAGCATGAAGAGAGCATATTTAAGTTTTTCCCCCATTACATTGCAGACTGACTAAATTATTTGTACTAGAAATGAAACAGTGTTAAGTTTTCATTGTGTGTGCCCATTGTCATTAGAGTAGGATGGAATTATGCGCCACGCTATTTGTTTTTTCATTATAAACATAATTATTAAAAATTCCAGTCTCCCATGTTATAGTCCATATTTTAAATTATAAAGCTTCTGAGTTTAGATCATCACACTTAAAATGAAACCAACAATTACCATTTGTACAGATGTAAATGTAATTACTGAAGTTCTGAATATTGCATGTACAACAGGTGAAATGTTGGGTTATGACTGGTGGAGCATGGCATATCATTACCACCAATACTTAACTCTGCTCCTCTCATTTCATCATGCTTGTCATATAAATTCTAGGCGTGCAGCCAGAAGATGCCGCGGAGGATGATGTAGTGGAGATAGATATAGTAGAGGATGATGCCAGTGACGGCAAAGGGGAGGATGAAGATGAAGAGACATCAGAGAGAAGAACAAAAGTTCAGTTTTCAGTAGAGAACAGTGGACGTCAACACAGGAAGAAAAAAAGACCTGGTAAGAAGAATTGAAGGGTTTGACAGCAAAATGCGATAAGCGTCATTTTCACAAAATCAGAGTTAGGTCCATGTTATGATACTTTGATGTGAGTTAAATGACATAAAGCGATATTTCCAATGGTAATGACCCGTGAAAATTATCTGCTTTTTGCAAAATGCGATAAACGCCGCATAGCTTTTTTGATAAAACTCAACAAATCCAAAGGGGAATCCCCTCATGGCATCATTCTGTTTTTTTTTTTACCAATCACTGACGCTGAAGCTCTTAAGTCCGCACAAGCTTCAAAATGGCGGCCCTCACTACAACAATAAACACATTTGATGACTTTTTTGAGTTTGCTTCGCCTTCGCCTTGCAGAAAGAAAAAAAAGAAAGGTAAGGACTCCTTGAAGCATGGCAAGCACTCAGGTATAGGGAAATATGCCCTCAGTCAGTTTGCCAAGCAGCACTTTTGACTTCAGGTAAATTAATAACCGGACCGAACAGGCTTATATGGTATATCTAGATCTGTACCTAAAATAATGAATTATGGACAATATTATACATTAGAATCTACATCTAGATTGAAGTCAGGTTCTAGATTTAGATCTAGAGTCTAGGTAGAAATTAAAATGCCACTCAATCTGTGAGGATCTCATATAGATCTTGATCGAGGCTAGATCTAGATGTAGACTTAGAATCTAGACTTCAAAAGTTAAATAGATTTAGTAGAATTTACGGGCAATTTCTAACTTTAAATGTATCAGTTCACTTACCTATACTATTTTATCTGTGAATACTGGCTGGCACCGTCCCAGAGGATGATGAAGACAATTATTAATTAAACTTTAAATTTGGTGAAGGTTTACTAAATTCTGTGCATCTAAATCTTGATGTTGCATACAGTTAGTTTAAATTTAGAACAATTGTGGTGTGTTTGGAATGATTCTATTCGCTTGACTGGCTTTATCTCGTTTTTCACAAAAATACCAATGGATTTATCTCATTTTGCAAAAAATAATCCATTTGACCATGATTATCTTCAGAAGCATGCAAATAATATTTTAGTTTGTTTTGCTATTTAAATGAAGCATATTTAACATTTATGATAAGCTCAATTAACAACAGTTAACAAAAACGGCTTATCTGGAACAGAAATTGATGTTTTTCTCAAAATGAGAAAAATGGATATATCTCATTTTGCGGTCAAATCCTTCAATTGTTTTTACACAATCCAAAACAAGGGAAATAGCAGTGTTTCCCCATGTCACAAATCCCAGACTGGGAGATGCGATGGTTATAACAGGACAACAATCACGAACGAACAAGTATAACACTGAACAGAATAACCCATCAGACTCACACATTTATTAACATAACTATAAAGATAAGGATAACAGTGCAATTACATACATACATTATATTATTCAAGTTACTGCCGTCCAACGGCCTTATTCCCACATGCACTCTTCCTCGGGTCCACAACCCGGTAGTTACTTTCTAAAGACACTTCGGTCTCAGCTTCTCCTCTTCATGTCTTAATAGCACATTAATATTTCACTGGCACCGCAGTCTCCCAATAGCCCCTTCCTATTGCCATAACACATTAGCATTCCAATAGGACATCAACATAGCAATAGCACATTAGCATTTCAATAGCACATCAACATGGCAATAGCACATTAGCATTTCAATAGCACATCAACATGGCAATAGCACATTAGCATTTCAATAGCACATCAACATGGCAATAGCACATTAGCATTTCAATAGCACATTCACGATCACATATACGTCCCTGTCGGTGGCCAGACTGCCACGACTCATGTGCCTCTACTGTCCTGCACCGACAGCTTCCTTCCTGGCCTATGTGTGGCCTCCGGCCCTATGCTGGCCTATCCCCTGTGCTCACCGTAGGCGGCCGACCCCGGCACCTACAAGAATAACATTACATTGGTATAATACCATACCACTTCTATTCACTTCACCCCTCCTTACAACTCATGAAGCGTATACACAATAGTTCACATTTCACTCACCAAACATCTTACGGTAACACACCTCCACCGTAGTACACAATACTCACTCTCGCTACAAATCCAAGAACTCAACTTTCATCTATCGCTCATGGCGCACATTGCTATATACAGTATCAAGGACTTCCACATTCCTCACATATACTTACTTACATCATGGTCATAGACGAATATAATACATCAATCATAACTATCAATCATCGTTCCACCTACCAGTCATCACTGGAAAAACACTACTCCCAAGTCTTCCGACTGCTCTCCTTATGTTCGCCCTCTGGGGCTTTCTCCTGCGTCCGCTCTCTAGGACGTCTTAGTGTGCAGTGATAGTAATACAGCGCTCTCGCCTCATTCAGACCCCCACCACTCACAACATGCACGCTTTCCCTTACCCCGTGGCCCGTGGGTTAACTTTATTCTAACCCTCTTCTCGTAACTACTGATCCTCGCTCACTCGCTCGTGACACCCCAGAAGGTTAAAGCTCTGAAAAAGCCACATGATGTTTATCACATTTGGTGCATGTATTGAAAAAGATTTTTAACATTTGAAAAAAAAATTCTTTGAGGTCAAAGATTTCACAAACAGCATCCATTTTTATTTGATTTGTTCAGGTTTTTTTGTGTTTTTGCCTGACATTTATGGTAGTTATCCTTCATATGACCATTCTTTTGTTTCCATAAACAACACTATGATCACCCCATCCTTATCAATGAATATACTGTCTGCTTATTACTGTCTTGAAAGAATGGTAACTTGGTTTCGCTTCCTTAATTTGCTGGTGAGTTTGTTCCATTGTTCCATTCCAACCTGGCAGGTTCTAGTGGGAGACCAAGATCTGCTCAGCTTGCAGCTATCCTGACCAGTGAGAAAGAAAGTGATATTTTAGCCAGACAGAGAAGACAGCAGGCAGCAGTGTCCAGGAGAATATTCATGGATAGAGAGAGGGAAGCCGTCAGAGAAAACATTCGTAGACAACAACATAGACAGAAAATCAAAAGGTTGGAACTTGAAAGTTTATGGGTTGTCAGTAATCAGATAATATCCTGTGTTTGATTATCTTATGTGATTATGTGATGTTAACCCTCACGTTGCGACGGATGTGCAAGCATGGTTTTGAATTCCCAAACTCGCACTGTGATGATAAGATTCCTTGTGAATTAGGTCACTGACCTGGTCAGGGGGCTTTACCCATAGCGCGCAGCCAGGGAGTTAACACTGGTTTGTCAGAGCAAACATTACCTGGATATTATCTCATAGCTTAGCACTTTGCTGCCTAATGTTGCCGATGAGCGATGCTTTGCTGCCTAATGTTGCCGATGAGCGATGCTTCCGGCATTACCCTTTCTGTCTGCTGTTGCTGATCGGTGAGGTACCTCTCCATTTTGATATTTTAGAGTGATTTTCCTTAAATTCTTTGGCCATTTTGGACTGTTTCCGATCAATAGTATTTCCGGTGTTGTTTACAGTGCAGGCTGCACATAGTTTGACGAAAATTAAAACTGTGTCAAACCCCTCAGGCAGTAAAGTGTGAAAGAGAGTGTGCTGTGATCATTGTATTTTCTCTCTTTTCACATTGTTGAATTCTGATTTAGTTGTTATCTACCCAAAAACATATACAGTTGATGGTGAGGAGCTGATCTTTGCCTCTTGTGGGATTGAAAGCAAATTAGTAACTGTATTTGATTCCCTCTCTGACCATTTTACCTCTGCTGCTGCCAATGTGGATATCATCCCACAGCATTTTGATCCATACTAGTGCTCAATTTACCCATACTACATGAATATCACTGGCAAAATCTGAAGATCTCACAGCATATAAATACAATGCAAAAATGGAAACAGAGAATGAATGGATGTTCATTAATATTGGTTGAGAAATGCATGTTCAAAAGCATTTTTTCCCCCAATAGTGAAAGGCAGCTTTTGAAGGTGCTCATTTGAGCCGTTGCATGGGTATACAAAAAGTTACATCTGTAAATAGAATTCCAGGACTGTGACTCCTTTGATTGTAGTGTACATGTGTAGTGTACATCTTAGGCTGGGGAGGGGCTCATCATCTTCACCACATCCTACAGGGGAAGGGTTGGCAGGAGAATCGAGTTTATTGATGCCAACCTACACGCTCACAGTGATATCTGAAAAAACCATGGAGGGTTATCAACTGGAATGCGTTGTGTCCAGTTTTATTCGTTGCTCTTAAATGCCTGTAGATATCTAAGACACATGGTGTGTGACTTTAACCAATAAATTATTCATGTGATGGTGTTGAAGTTATTGCAATCATCTGAAATTTCATTATGGTTACAATTTTCAAACTCATCTTTCTCCATTTAACAATTTTGGACATAAAATATTCTGCTCGCCAACCCTTGACATGTCCTGCAGATCCATCTCGTTGATGCAATGAAACATGCAGCATACATTTCTACTTCGATAGCCATGATTCTGAGTAAAGTAAAGTAAATCTCCCTTGACCGAACTGTGTTTTTCAGTTTGAAGAAAGAGAAGGAACAGTACAGACACCAGCTGGAGGAACTAGCACATAGACAGTTGGAACCCACTGATCCACTGACTGGGGAAACTGCTGACGAAATCAAACTTAGAGAGAAGATGGAAGCTCTTCAAGTGCAGGAAATGGTGGACAGGCGGAAAGATGAAATTAGGAGAGCCAGAGAGATGGAAAGGTAGCAAGTCAAAAACTTAGAATACAAGATTTTATCTTAACATTTCCTTTCCTTAATATTTCAGTTGTGTTTTTTGTTTTTTTGTTTTTTACAAATTATCACTTTGATGGTTCCTTGTAGTTCAAAAATCTATCTTGCTTAGCTTTCTTGCACGGCAACATTAACATACACAAACTACATTGTAGTATCTGGGATGGTTGTCATTGGAAAGGATGGTTGTCATTGGAAGCTAAAGTAACTTCAGTCAACATAGCTTTCTTGTTAACGTCATAAAAGGAAGAAACAGTAAGTCTGTGCTCATTTGTGAAGACATATATTGATTCACTTTGTTCATTGCAGATATCTGGATGCCTTAAGACACAGCTTGATAGACAAAGCGATGCGCTCAGGTGTACAGCTGCCTTCATTGTGTGCTTGTGGTGAGAATATCTGGGATACTCATCCTGAGACCTGTGCTAACAATTGTTTTTTCTACAGAAATCCCAGAGGTAATTTTTACTTAGTGTGAATGTTCTTTCTTGGCTGTCTTTGGAGTACGGAATATGTCCCATAGGATTCGCTTTCCAGTCTCCTTCCACTGATCATTTTCTCTCTTTCCGTCACTTTACATTTTAGATATTTTACACTACCAGTGCAACAGATCTAAAATCAGGAACTCTTTGTGCTTCCTGTCCTGACATTTTACATTTTAAATATCTGAACTAAATACCACTATTTGTGTTGCAATGGTTATTGTTTCAAGGAAGCCCTGAGACCTGAGGGCTGATCAAGTGCAAATTTCACATTGCCAAGTTCCATGCTTCAGGTGCCTATAAATTTCAGTACTTTAAAAACTGAAATATTTATGTCAGTGTTAGTTGTGTAAATGCTAGCACTAGTGCTGTTCACAGTTGAAGTTGGATAGTTATCTTTTGGCACTGTTATGGTTTACTTGATTTATTAGTTAACTGTAATGTAGAGTGACGAATTATAAAAAGCCACGGACTATCTGTGGGGTCACAGCAAAGTCAAAATATGGCAAAAAGAAAGAGTTGTGTGTGGCGAAGCTTCGCACCGGAAATAATGCAGAAACATGTGCTCTGTTGTATCATTTCTGTATTATTTCTTACACAAGGCTTTGCTACATACAACTTTTTCTTCTGGCATGAGTGTTGTCCCAGTTGTATAATGATCTATATGTAAATGAACTGTTGACTGAAGGCTAACAGTATAGTGATGTATTAATTAATTTTAACTCAGTTCTAGTTGTATAGTGATGTGTATTTGTCACTTCTGGATGTCACGGTGTAAAAACAGATCTTGACTGAATGTTTAAGCTTGTACTTTTTTCCATCCCCAGCATATGCTCGAGCTCTTCAGTCACTTCTGTCATCTGCAGAAGTCATGTGAATCCAGGCTAAACCACGAAACAGGCCACAGTTGTTTTCTTTGATCAAGAACTAAAACATGCTGGGTGCAGCAGAAACACTGGACGTGAGCCTCATGGCGTGAGCTGTGTTTGATGAGGACACCCATTTGCTCTTCTTCGTCAGATCAAATTCAGGATCCACACTTGATAGGCTCTAACCGAGAACTGATACAATTACAGCAAACTGGGTCAGCTTTCCACACTCAGGATGGAAATTTGATGTTCATGGTGTCTGATATTGAGCATTTGGTAGAGCCCAGGTTTACCAGAATATAAGTTAAATGTATTACAAAGCACACTGTGATAGCCCACACTGCTAGTATTATTGATCTTAACCCTATTTTACACTTGATGTATGACACAACGACAGACCCCAGACACTCACTCTTTTTCATCATACCATCCCCCAGCCAAATGTGAAATAGGGTTAATGATTGCATTAGAGTGCACATGTGGCCTGTGCTAGATTTTTTGGGTGGGGGTTGGATGTTCAGAGAGAAAAAAAAAAGGAAAATGTCTTTACATATGCCACAAGTTCAGGCCAGCGTATTTGCAATCTGTCTCGTGTAAATATAACTGTTATAGTTATACATAGCCTGCCCTGACAACAATGATGTGTTGATGTAGTAGCACTAATTTGGGAAATGTTCGCATAGTAATAAGTATGCCATCTGTGAAGACTATAAACACTGGTCAGCTGAATCTAAGTCAATAGAATTTGCCCTGATGTGAGAGTTCAAAAGGTAAAAATATCATTGTAGTAGTAATTATATTGTTAACACACATTTAGCAGATATGATGAGTATGACAAGAAGGTCACTGGCATGGAATATTCATCTATATTGCAAGTTAGTGCCTTTTGGAGCAATGAAATTTGCACCATTTTTCATGTGCACTTTTTGTTCCCCTATGTTTAAGATATCTCCATCTTAGTAGGCCCTACTACATTGGAGTTTATGTATATGAGTTTGGGTGAATGACGTTTGCTGAATTTATATTATGTAACAACTGCATGATTTAAGTGGTTCAGAAGCAGGAATTAAACTAGCAGTTCTTACTGTTACAGAAGCTTTAGAGCAAGGATTCAGTCTGAAAGGGTGGCATTCTTCATTTATTCTTTGTGATGTGTTTGCCTTGAAAAAATGAGCAAAAATTTGATAAAATGATTCGTTTTTTAATTAATCTCATTTCCTGTGGCTGCTTGTGCTTGCAACAGTACATTTTCCAAAAGTTTTAGGCATGTACAGTATAATTCTAAAGTCTCAACTTGAGTGGGACAATCGGAATTGTGTTGAATAAAGAGCATGTCGAAATAACAAAATTGTGGTGGAAAAGAGAAAATAAGCAGGGGAAATAAGAGATCATCATTATGGGAACAAAGTCCAATAAATCAAAGTCCCTTGTTTGTTCTTATGGGTGACATGATGTCACACTTTCCCCCCCAAGTTCACTGTTGTGTGAAGCAGTTGCGTGGCTAACCATTTGTCGACGTTGGCAAGGTACTGTAGCTTATATCAAATGCCCAGTGTTTTAATTTTGCCTTTTTAACCACAGGATCTAGTATATTTCTTGTGCTTTGGTTGGGGGGGAATACATGTATGTCAATATAAGGGGAAAGAATGGAATACCATTGAATTATGAGGAATTATCTAGTAGCATTGAAGAAGGGACTTAAAAATTGTGTTAAGTTATGCAGAATATCGTCATAAATGGATTGGACTGTATTTGATTCCAGATTCACTTTTTCAGAAATGCATGGATATGAAATGACTGAATGTGAATTATTCACTGTCATACTACGAACACTGTACATTAAACACCACAGTTTGTTACCCTACTGATATTGCCACCTCTGTCATCTGTGTGTAATAGTATCACAAACACAGACAATAGTGCATTTGTCCCTGTATTTATCATAATTCTGTTACAATACAAATGGTGTATTACTAGTACAAATAACGAAACAAAAGATAAGATGTACATATACATGTATATGGCATTAAAAATGTCCAAAAAAATTACCACTGGTGGTTTTCAATTGTTTCATATTTCTCTTCTCGCTTTTATGGCATTTTCTAGTTTTACTGCTCTTTTTGCATCTTCTTATATCATCCTCCTTAGTTGGTTTCCT
The DNA here is from genome assembly GCA_963931925.1 of Onchidella celtica. Taxonomy (NCBI): domain Eukaryota; kingdom Metazoa; phylum Mollusca; class Gastropoda; order Systellommatophora; family Onchidiidae; genus Onchidella; species Onchidella celtica. The sequence goes on from OZ007577.1 coordinate 40,713,005, forward strand.
CCTGCGAGTCTGTCTCTTTTTTTAAGATCTTACTAGTTGTTTTTTTCATGATCTTGCATGTTTAATTCTTTCTACTGATGGCCATAATGAGAAATGTAAACACAAAAACAAAATATGGACTTCAATTAATCTATGCCCATGTCAACAGCTTAAATAACCTTGATGGCTGTGACAACAGGATTTTAGTACAAGGTTTTGAGTTTGAATTTGGGTTTTATGGCATGTGGGGACAATAACTGCCACTTTACGCCTCTCATGGTCTTTCTGGGTACTTCATTTATTTTTGGTATTCAAAATGTCATTAATTTAAATTTTACAAATAGAATTAACTAGATCTGTGTAAATTCATTACATTGGAAAACTTCTCAAAAGCTGTTTTGTACAGATCTGAAAAGAGTTTTGTGAATTTATGTGTTTAAAGTTTGTAAATCAAATAGTAGATCTCAGCCTCTTTCAGAAAGGACAAGACATGCTGTAGGTCTACATCAGAAAACAATTCTTTCACAAGTATTAATCGTAATTTGACACCAGTTCAGAGGGGACCATTCTGGAAGAGGCTGGAGAACAAACTCCTGATCAAGAGAAGGGTGAGATTATGCTACCTACCTTATTCAAAGGACGGTGTTTGTGACATACACATTTTAATGGTATGGTTAGCCATTAGCTGGCACCTCTGACGGATGGGACATACAGCTTTTATTAACCTTTGCTATACGCCATGGGTCTAATGGACCCAGAAGCAATTACATGTAACTCATTCCCTATGACTATGTGCCAGCATTCCACGACTGGATGGAACATTTCCTGGGGTTACATATATGCCATTGTAACAGGGTGATAGATTGGCAAGGTATAACTAGTAGTTATAATAATATTGTGCCTATAACTAGCGTGGGAAGATAGTTAACGGCGGGGAGACAGAGTCATTGTAGGCCAGAGGGGGAAAGTATGGGATGCAACTGAAGCGCTTTGACACCCAAAAAGGGTAGTGTTTACTTGACCGCCGTACTTGTCGATCAGATCACCTGGGAATTGCTTGGGGGGTAGAGCTGTTTCAATAGTATTTGACGTGGAGCCGACGGGGGTGGCTATTAGGATAACTAATGCACACTCGGTGGGCGTCTTGGGACGCTACCTGACTGGGTATAAATCCCCGAACGCTCCTTCCAACTTCAGGCCGCTGAGAGCACTCACCAGCTTCGTGCCGAAGAGGAGACCACAACTGCAACTGTAACTTTGTACTAGTCTTGTGAGTGGGGAAGGTCAGGGAACCCGCAAACATCCTTTGTCAGAGCGTGGTATCTTTGGTATCTTGTCGGCATTTGGGCTGTTGCTGAGTGGTAAGTTAATTGTACGATGTATGTGTATTTTACTTAATGTTCATGATTGTAGAACCTAAATCTAGTGGGTTTACTTTGGTATAACTACTGCCTCTGAGAGAGTCACGGAAACGCCGTTATATATATGTTACGAAACCTTATAGGATGGGGTCCGTTAGAGAGAGCGTTATTCTTCATGGGGAACGTGTAAATATCATTAAAACTGTATTGATCGTTTATTCTATTGCCTATATGGGAGCCTATGGAGTATGGGAGCTGCAGCCTGACTTATAACAGTGTCAGCGGTTAAAAGTGTTAATGATGAATATCCGTCATGGAGTAAGTATGGAAGTCATGCCTTCCAGCAGTAGATTAGGACTTTGCGATTGTTTTTCTACAGAGGAGGAAGAACAACACCTTCTTGGCTTCTCAACTTCTTGTACTTTGATTAACGACATCGTGGCTTCTTGGCTTCCCGACCTATTGGTACCTGCCGATACCTGTTGATCTAACTGCGCAGTCAAGCCAGGGTAGAGAGGAAGAACCAGTGCCCAGATAGCGCCATACACCCCTAAAGGAGAGGTTTCCTTATGCTGAATGTTCCCATGTGTTTTATAAAATGTGCTAGAGATTGAATATTACGAAGCCATTTAATTAGCATGTACTGATTTGCATCAACTTCATTCCATCGAAATTCACATGAAATTGTATGACCTATGTTCCTATTATTATTGAATGAATTAATAATTATTGTATATATGTAAGCAATACAGATATCGTTTGTTATAACTTATAGAAGAGAGATAGTCGATTATTTAGTGTGTTTGTGCCGTGCCCATCACGGCTGGTGTCAGAAGAAAGTTAGTGAGAGAAAGTGGAAACATCACAGCCATAATGCACTGTGCATTTGTAAACAAAGATTGCCTTACTACATAACAGTTGTCCAAGCTATACATTATCGCACATGTGGTATCACTGGACATGCTAGGACAAAGGATGCTTTACCAACAATTCTATTTTTAAGGTTCAATATCATAGGATGTTAAAATTTCCCATTACAGTGGTCAAGAAATACTTTTACAGCGTCACAAGCAGGCTGTGTTGTACCGTCTGCCACTAGAGAAGTGTGCGATGCAGTGTGCGTTGCACCGTAGGGAAAGTGCTAAAAATGTTTGTAATTATCTTATTTCTAAGATTTTTTCTTTGAACTTCCAGGTATTCCTCAATGACATCATTGCCCATCTTGCTACAGTTTTGAAATTTTAAAATTTGCTCATGCGTGCTCATATTATTCCTACCCGTTCGCCTTTCGGTCTCAGAGACACCATACTTCTAATTAGGTTTTATTGTCATTCTAAAGAGGGTTTTATTGTCATATCCCTAGTTGTAGATCTATCTAATAGACAGCGAAGGCGCAAAATGACCGTTATCGTGCCAATGCTCTCCAATACTCAAACTCAAAAGTCTTGGGGTCTCAGATACACCAAACTCCTAAAGAGGATTTTAATATTACTAGTGTAAGGACCCGTTCAAAGAACGGGTTGCATCAATTGCTCAGTCAGCACACAGATTATGTAGATCTAGATAGAAAACAACTCAAACTGGCACAGTAACACCCGCAAGGCCCGTGCATAAGGCAGGCGGCACAGAAACTCATGCCTTCAAACTTTCAAATGCAACCGGAAGTTTAGCCTAAAGTTGAAACAAAACAAAGGCAGGAGGGAGGCCATCATTGTTGAGGAGAAAGCATTATTCGACATTTTTAGGCCTGTTTTCATTTATTACAAAATTACGATACTTCACGTTCATGTCAAAGGAATAGACATAGTAGCAAAAAGAACTATCTTTCACATGTAATTTTTTCAGGTCTGGGCATTTCTTCCTCGCAGCAGTGAATTTTTTTTCCTTGCTGTTTTTTTACATAGATATCCCTACTTGTTCGTTCTGGGGTCTGACAGGCACCATGTTGTTAAAGCAGTATCCCAATAAATTGTTCTTTGGGAGTGCAGTGTTGACTGGACACCATGACGTATGCCATGCACAGTTTTATCGACATATGGCGAAGGTTATCAAAAGCACTAGGTGTCATGTCATGATTTAGCTCTGTTTGGCAGATAGGAGGATTCTGAGTGCAGTGTGAAGATTAATAATCCAGCAGTTTTATGTCAACTCACAGACACGCTACAGCGTACAGAGTATTCCTCACTGTCATCCATTCTTTGCAAAGACAAAATAACAAATCTGTACAAAAGAAGTAAACTTTTCATATTTTTAATTAAAAACTGCTACAAGCATCCACCCATTTTTTCGTTTTCTCTTCCTTTTTCTACTTTCATTCATTTAAAAATGATGTATGATCACCCAATAGTCCCTCACCTGACAATGAATACCTCTCCACAGCACAACTCATCTGCTCCACATTGGGAAAACTTGCTTTCCTCAGTTATGATGGATGTGTTTGTTTTTATTTTCTAAGAATCTCCTACAATCCTAGCTCACTGACAGAACTAACATTTTGTTTAACCCCTTCACTGCCACTAGTTAACAACGCCATATACTCAAGAATATATTGTGGAAAAATGGCATTTTTTGTAGCTGCTACCAACAACTTATCAACATCTGTTACTTGTAATGGGAGTATTGTTATGAGATTTCACATGAACACTCTTCAGATATTACTCTTTCTATTGTCAGTGAATACAGTCATGTAATTAATTTCAATTTTCACCAGTAATATTGCTTTATTGGTGCACAAAGAATGACCTTTTCAAACTTTGGGCATTTGTGGATATGTACTACCCCGGCCTGGAAATGTGACAAAGAATAGATTTCATCCTGAATTTGAGATCAGCAAACTATATACAAGATACATATATCACTATTAATATAAGCAGCATTTGTTGATAAAATCATCTATTTCTCTCTCCATCCTTGTCCTCAGCTATCACAGATCTGATCTAGACATAACATCAACAGTGGTTCTCAACTTGGCCAGGGCAAATCTGCATTTGTATTGTGGGATGAAAGAAGTGTTAACGAGGCAAAACAAAGGAAAGGGGGGGGGGGGGGGTCCAAAATGTTATATGGGACAATTAGGGGAGGGGGAAGAATATTTGCCTGACCAACAATGATTACAGTTTGCACAATGTCTTGACCCTATGTCTGATTCTTTAGTCTGCGCAGCAGGAACAACCCCCCCCCCCCCTGCAGAAAAACAACAACACAAGACCAATTCTGTTATGAACATGGTGTTCACATTTCTCTACCTTTCAGTATTACAGCAGATGATAATATAATAGGCCAACCAAGCCTGCAGCATCACTTCTTCACTAGGCCTGTGGATGCTCTGAACAATTGCATCAAATTAGTATTGTTACATCATCCTGCGCTACAGTGTGTGTTGTTCACCTGTAATCAATTTGAGGCATGTCCTCGAAAAAGGAAACCTGGACATGACTCAAATATCTTTGAGATTTGCGATCTTGCCAGTCCCTCCACTCCCCCCATTTCCCAAGTGTCTCATAAACTGATAAGCTCTTTTGAATATGGGAGTGAAGCCAGTGAAGTTTGATCGATCACCTTAGGGATTGCATGGCAAAAAAGCAGACCCAGATGGGAAAAAGGGGGTGAACTGTCAGATTAGAAGTTCAGCCACTTTCCATGCCTGTCCCAGTCATAAGCTGGCTGCAGGCACAGACAACATGATCTCTCGCCATCTCACCTAGCAAAGATCTGCATGAACGATTCCAATACGAGTCCCTCCCTTTGCTGTAAACTCTTTTGGTTACAATGCATCACTGCACCTGCAAGAAGACTTGGTGGAACTTGTATCCAGGGCCATGCTATCTTGAAACAAGAGGGCTACAAAATCTATTGGTTATTAATTAACACCAGGACATTTAATCTTCCTCCGGAAAGAGATGAAATTCTTTCTATTTTATTCTAGTGGCCTTCCTGTCCTCGCATCTTGTGGAAGAGGCTTTACTGCAGCATTGAGACTACTCTCAGAAACAGCTTCAGATGTGTGAGAGGGATGATTTGCATTTACTGTATCACAAACATTGAACCTGAGATTGTGAAACTGGCCATGACACACAAACTATAGGGAAACACTGACTTGTTCAGGAATACACATGCATGGCTTTTATGAACAAGCATGATCAATTCTTGTACATTTGATAAGGAATGCTTCCTATTTTTGTTTAAATTACAATAACCGGTAATCAACATGTGGTATCAAATTTGTTTTGAAAAACCTTACATCATGGTATGTTTAAAGTTTGTCCACTTATACACATGTACTTGCAAGTTGGCTTTGTAACGTTGGGTAGGAATAGCAGGAAGGGGGAGGGAGGGAACTATGAAAGCAAATTTGTGGCCAAGGAGACAATTCTGCCGTGCAAAGACTGAGTGACAAAACTGACAGCATGACCTTTTTCTACTTTATTGTCTCTACGAATTTATCAAACGCAGGTACATGTAGATGTATCGGCTACCAAAACAGTAGTTTCTAGACTGGCAAACTCAAAAATAAAAGCATTTACATATGTAGACTGGCTATGTCACAGGAGTTTTTTGTGTTTTTCTCAAAACTATAAAATAAGCACAGATGTCGTTCCTGCCTTTGTGTGGCAGAACCTGTGAAGGTTGAGAACCACAGTGGTACAGCAAAAACTAGTGAGCCATGCCAGAAGTAAACTGAAACTGTACAGTACGCAAGCAAACAACAGTTCTTAACTTTTCCTTACCAGCTGAAAATGATGTCCATAATAATGTGAGCATACTTTTTAAGAAAAAGTGTGTTCTGATTTCACTCAAAGGATTGTGACTTTATGAAGGAATCTTGTGACAACTGATGACTCTGACACTGACATTTTATGTAGTTAATTTGACCTGCTGGTTGCCTCACTCGCTCCCTTCTTCAAACAAGCTTCTGCCATTCTGTAGGCCATCTTATGGTCAAATTTTTTGGCTGCTTCTAGTCCTTGCATGCATTGTTGAACTGCTGATGTAAGTTCCCCTTTCCTCAGGTAAACAGCTCCTAAATTACAATATAACATAGCACCCTCTTCTAACTTTGACTTCTCAGATAAAGTGATGCCTTCCTTTAGCACTTCCTCTGCTTCATTCAGATTTTTGGTGACTATATACAGTGTGGCTATATCATTTAAAATCACCATATACTGATTTGTGTTTGTACCCAGCGTATGTTCAGCATACAAGCGTGCCTTTTCAAATAAAGGTAATGCTTCACTGTAGCGTCTTTCATACAACAAGAATCGTCCATAACTACTCATTGCCATTCCATACAGTGCAGCTGTATCTTTCAGGGTTTCTTCCAAGTCCTCTGCTGGTATAACATCCGGACTCCTCCTCCCTCTCTTGGCATCACTGGCCCTCCACAATTTTTCTGTTGCTTCCATCTTGGGTAGCTGTGCACTGAGACAAAATTTGAATCCTTCCTCAGCCTCTTCCTTCCGGCCCAGCATAGCGTAGATACTGGCCAGTTTCAGTGCAATCTCCACCATCACGTTATGGCTCTGCTCCATGCCCTGTAGAGTATGACAATTTGGGTGGTTTCAAAGGCATATTGATACATCTGTTAGGTTTACAACACTCGCTCTTGAAGCATATATGTTATGTGAGTTGCCCACAATTTGATAACATGCATGAATGAAAACCAAAGACTGAAACAAATGCAGGAAAGTTGTTTGTACAGTTAAAAGAGACACCTGGTCACCAGATAATTTTTATCACAGTATAAATCTAATCTTATTCAACGCTGTCTTCAGTTTATTTGGAGCAGCATATAGAAAGCCTTAGAGAGCTATTCATCATTTGATGCTATGGAATGATGACTGAAGATGGATGGTGAGGAAGTATATTGAAGGACAAAACAGAAAAATGAAGATCATTTTAAAAAATCACCACAACACGACATTTTCAGCATCTCGAGGACAATTATTCATATGGCATAGAAAGAAAACAAAAAGATAAATGACAACTGGGAGGCTGTCACGTAGGCCTATTTCAAATAAAAAAATACGCTGTCAAAAAAAGTCTGTCAACATATTCAGTTTTAAGTACTTCACCCCATGCCAGAATTTGGAGATATCATTTCTTTCATATAAAATCTATGGTGTCCTAGCATTAACAAAGTGAACAGTCTCGACCCCAACAAGATAGCAGCTTCTATGCATGTTGTGACGTACACATAACCTAAATTCTCTTCACTATGGTGTGAACGAAGAACTCTTTATGTCAGAAACTGCCCTGTCCACTGTGACATATTCCCAAGTTACCTGTGACAAGCAGCCCCTCATAGTTTCTTTGTAAAGTGTCTCTGCTGACTCCACCTGGCCAGTTTGTAATGCGATGTCTGCCAGACCATCATATATCAATGTTCGAGCTGTGATGAATTTGTCCTGTGTGATTTTCTGAGACTTCAGCATGTCATCAGCAATCTGAGGAACAGATAGAAATGGAGGAGGGGTATTTAGACTGGATACCTTGAGGACTGCATTCCGATGCCCCACACTCACATTACCTGTGAATATATACAATTATGCTACTTCAATAACTCTTTTCAACACTCGATCCGTTTTCTCTTCCATCATCATTGCACAGATATAATCTTTGTTTCTCCTTCTTAAGCCTTCCAATATTGTCAGTTTTGGAGTGACATTTCTGCTTGACATGAAGTTAATTTAAAAAAAAAAAAAAAATCCCAAGTGCAGTCGCCTCAGGAGCCTCAAACATCTAGCAGTCACAGGGAAGATTGAGGGCAGGAAGAACAGGGGTAGACAGAGAAAAACGTTCACTGAAAGTCTTAATTCATGGACAACAAACAAACGTCACAACAACAACTCCTTCTTGAGGTTGGCTGATGACAGATCCGAGTAGAGAGCCATGATCGCCAATGTCTGTTCCAGACAGGGCAACTGATGATGATGATGATACAGTCACAATCACCAGCTATGTCAATTTTATCAAATACTCTCAGCCAACAACAATATCACTTACTGGCATATTCTGATCACAATTAAATAAATTTTATATAATCGGTGCCATTTTAGAACATTTTTGTGTGCAGGAAGATACTGGCTTTTGATGATAAAAAGTAACGATGTATTTTGCTTTCAATCAGTCTAATGTCTCTATTTGAGGTAGAAATTAAGTTTGAATGACTCATTCTGCTAATATGTTAAACACAGCACCCAACCACTCTCTCACCTTCAAACCCTCATGGTACAGACTGTCAGCTTTCTGAAGATCTTGCCGCATATGTGCCAGCCTGGCTCCTCTGTAAATTTCGGTCAGTGGGTCTACGTCTTCTGCATCTTTCTTCCCAAAACTCAAACCAAACAGAGCATATGAAATACCAACAGTGGTGCCTGCAGTTTTGAAAAATTTTGAGCCAGTGTATCTGAAAGAACAATACATGTATTTATAAAGACACTACTTCCAAGAACAGTAAAGTACAAGAGCCTTAACTTCAGCATATTATGTTCCTTGAAGGTGATTCCTTAAACAGACACTATGATATAAAAAACACATTCTTATCTTGCTCAATAGGCACAACCCCTGATGCGAAACAGTCCACTGAGGGTCTCACTGAGACAAGAACTAGAGGGTCAGGAGGACACTACTATGCAAAAAATAGGCAGAGAATTCAGCGCTACGTCTCATAAAGAGATAAATAATCACAGAAGTGAAACCCTCTGGAAATGTATCATTGCTTACTAATGCAAAGAGTTACCATAATAATAATAATAGTTCGTCCATCAGGTATGATGATGACCTTAACAACACCAGAGGAATAAAGAACAGAAATTGTTGAGAATTTCAACACATGGACAATAAAAAGAACTAAAGGACACAGAGGACAGAATGGAAAGACTGTTCTTTCATGACTTATGGCTTCTCATGTGACTGATAAGTCCTATTTTTGCCCTGCAGACCCTTCCGCATAAATGACAAGAGTGCTCCGTTGGTTCAGTACCACTGGGCCTTTTCTTGCGCCGTTCTCTTTTTTTGATAGCCTGCTGGACTCTGTCAGCTTCCCATGCTTTGCTGCCTCTGGTAAGGGCCGCCCTCCAATTTGCACAATCAAGCGAGAGCTTTTCCCACTCACTCACATCAATGGCAAAGGCCTTCAGTGATTGCTTGAGAGTGTCTTTGTAACGTCTCTTTGGGACCCCAACATTCCTCGTTCCATTGGAGAGCTCAGAGAAGAAGATTTGCTTAGGGAGTCTGGAGTCGGGCATTCTGACACCATGTCCTGCCCAACGTAGCTGAATTTTTTTCAGGTGGCAGAAGATGCTCAATTCCTTGGCACGATTGAGGACCTCAGTGTCTGGAATTTTATCCTGCCATTTGATCCTTAGGATCTTTCTAAGGCATGCCAGATGAAAGTGATTTAGCTTTCTGGCATGCGATTGGTACACTGTCCAGGTTTCAGCCCCATAGAGTAGGGTGGGAAGGATCACAGCATTGTACACTTTCAGCTTAGTGTCTGTGCGAATGCCGGCAACATCCCACACTCTCTTTCGAAGCCTGCCAAATGCAGAGCTGGCTTTGCTGATTCTTGAGAGAATTTCAGTATCAACACGAGCCGCGGAAGACAGTGTACTGCCAAGATAGGTGAAGTTCTCCGACACCTTCAGAAGACTGTCATGGACTTTGATATTTGGGGTCACAGGATACTTGTCGTCTGGAGTAGGCTGATGGAGCACTTCCGTCTTCTTTGTGCTTATTGTGAGGCCAAAGTTGTCACAGGCACTAGAGAACTTATCAACACAGTTTTGCATGCTATCCTCATCGTGTGCCAGAAGTGCACAATCATCAGCAAATAGTAGGTCACAGACTTGAGTACTTTTGGTTTTGGTTTTTGCCTGAAGTCTCCTGAGGTTGAATAGACTGCCATCAGTTCGGTACTAGATGCTTACCCCTTGAGGAGGAGAGCTAAAGGCTTCTTGTAGCATTGCAGAGAACATGATGCTGAACAGAGTTGGGGCTAAGACACAACCCTGTTTTACCCCATTTGTGACAGCAAAGGGCTCTGAAACACTGCCGTTGCTTTTGACTGCAGCTTGCATGCCATCATGAAACTGGCGCACTATTGTGATGAATTCGGGTGGACACCCAAACTTCGCCAAGATTTTCCAGAGGCCTTCACGACACACTGTGTCAAATGCTTTTGTGAGGTCAACAAATGTGATATACAGCGCTTTATTTTGTTCCATGCATTTTTCCTGAATCTGTCTGGCAGCAAAAATCATATCCGCCGTTCCCCTCTCTTTACGAAAGCCACATTGGCTCTCGGGAAGCAAGTCATTTGACGAGAGGTGATCAAGAAGGCGATTCAGAAGCATTCTTGCCAATATTTTGCCAGCAATTGAAAGTAGAGAGATTCCCCGATGGTTGTCACAGACTTGGCTGTCCCCTTTGTTTTTGTACAGATGGATGATTGAAGCATCTTTGAAGTCCTGTGGCAGCTTCCCTGCTTTCAACATATGATTGAACAACTCGGTCAACCTTTCAATAAGCTTTTCTCCACCGAAGGCATACACCTCAGCAGGAATTGAATCCACGCCTGGTGATTTGTTAAAGGACATCTGATTTGTGGCAGTTCGGGTCTCATTTGCTGTGAATGGCTTGGCAAGAGCTGCATTAATAGGAGTCTGAGGGAGGCGGTCAATGGACTCAGTATTTATATTTGATGGCCGATTTAGCACACCTCCGAAATGTTCTGCCCAACGCTGAATTATGGCATTCAATTCAACAATGCGTGTTGAACCATCTGACGCAAGAAGTGGCGTAATGCCAGAGCGGGATGGTCCAAACACAGCTCGGAGGCTCTCAAAGAACTTTCTAGTGTTGTTTGTGTCGGCATATTTCTGAGTTTCTCTTACTCGCTCTTCAAGCCAGTCATTTTTCATTTTCCTCAGCTTCTTCTGGAGTACACCCTTACATGCACGCATTGCATCAGCTTTTGCTGTGGAAGAGGGGTCACTGCAGTGAGCTTGGATGAGACTATTTTTTTCTTTGATGAGCACTTTGATTTCATTATCATTATCATTGAACCAGTCCTGGTGCTTGCGGACAGGAAAACCAACTGTGCTGCTGGCGCAAGAGTGTACAGTCGTATTTAGGTCAGTCCAGCTCTGTTCAATGTTCTCAGGGTCAAAAGTCACGCAATCCAATTTTGAGGAGAGTTCTGATGAGAGCTCGCTCTGTTTCTCAGCTGAGCAGAGTTTTGAAACATTTAGGCGGCGCTTTCCCTTGAGGGCGTCTATTGCGCCTCAATGTTAGTCTGAGCTTACAAACAATGAGTCTGTGGTCAGTTCCACACTCGGCACCACACATCGCCTTTGTTACAAGGACATCCTTTCTGTCAGTCTTCCTCACAATGACATAGTCTATGAGATGCCAATGCTTTGAGCGGGGATGCATCCATGACGTTCTGTTTCTCACGGGGAGACTAAAATTTGTGTTGGTAATGAACAGGCCAAATTCAGCGCACAAAGTAAGTAAGCGCAACCCATTGTTATTGCATGAACCAACTCCATGAGGGCCCAAAACATTTGGCCACGCTGAGATTTCAGAGCCAACCCTAGCATTGAAGTCCCCCAAGAGAATCAGCTTATCAGCTGCCGGGACAGAGCATATGACAGATTCTAGATCAGAATAGAACTTGTCTTTGGCTTCATCTGGGTTTGTCATGGTGGGCGCATATGCGCTAATGAGGGTGGCTGACTGGCTTTTCCCAACTGGGATCCTGAGTGTCATTAGCCTGTCATTTATTTCAATTGGCATGGACTGCAAATTTCTGACAAGGTCATTTTTAATTGCAAACCCAACACCATGCTGTCTCGGTTCGACTGCACCCTTGCCTTTCCAGAAGAAGGTGTATCCACCACTGAGCTCTTTGAGTTGGCCACTATCAGGGAGTCTGGTCTCACTGAGTGCCACTATGTCCAGGTTGTACCTGCTGAGCTCAATGGCAATAAGTGCAGTGCGTCTTTCCGGGTTGTTTGAGTTGTCCTGTAGTGTGCGTATATTCCAGGCTCCTAGCCTGAGTAAGCTGAATTTCTTTTTGTTTCGACCGCAAAAAGGGATCCCCACTGGTCGCGGTATACCAGTCAGGGTGATGTGAAGTGGGCTTTCTTTAGGGCACCTTTTCTAGCCCCTTCCTCAGTTGAGGTGAGCAGTGCTATCCTTAAATAAGGCTGCTCAGCTACTGTGGGTGCTGCCTCCCCACGCCTCCACTTCAATCGACGATGAAGCGACCATAGCCCACAGTCACCAACGTGTAGGTCTGTGCTAACAGCTTCCAGTCTATCCAAACCTGCTGCCACCGCACTCGCCCATCGCCGTTGGAATTTTGAGAGGAAAGAAGACGAGACAAAGATGAAAGAAGACGAGGTGAGTGTTAAGACTGGCGCAAAGAATTTATTTTTAGTGAGAAAGAGCTGCGCAAACATCAGACTCACTCTCTCGCCTGGACACAACTTATCCAAGTGGCAAGACAGGGTCAAGACGACTGGAAATGTATCCAGGTGCAGGAGGATGCCAGAGGGACAGTCATATTGCCTGACCGGCTGCCTGTAGGCTACTCCACAGCCTCGCACTCCCAACTGACTAGGGTGAAAGACCCAAACCAAAGAACACCAATACTGGTGGATGCTCTGTGTCACGATATCCAGGCCAGAGTGACGGTATATTGCCATCTGCCCTATCAATCAACCACTGGCCTGCTGCCGCCAGCTTCGAAGCTGCGTCCGGGAAGTTTGCTCAATTCTTCGTCTGTGATTTAGGCAAACAAGCCTATGACCACACCGCTACCGGGGGCCAATGTGAAGGACTCAAGTACTGAGGGTCACATTGTGCCCTAGCATGTGGCCGTTGGGTTAGATGAAACCTCCTCCGCCCTGGCCGTTTGCACCGACAGGTGCACGCACACTGATACCATGCTAGCGTACCAGTTCATGAAACATGTTGTACTGGATTACATGTTACCAGTAGCAGATTTTTCTGACCTGACAGTTACCATAACTTTGCGAAGAATATACTGACCCTAAAGAAATTGGTAGGAGGCGATGGAGATGGATCGGCCACACTCTCAGGAGGCCAGGAAACAGCATCGCGAAGAAGGTATTGGATTGGAATCCCCAGGGCAAGAGATCAAGAGGAAGGCCGCGCGGAACGTGGAGAAGAGCCAGAGAAAATGATGTGCAACGAAGCGGAAAGACTTGGAATAATGTAAAGAGGCTGGCCCATGATAGAGAGGGATGGAAAGTGTTTGTTGGTGGCCTATACCCTGATCCAGGGTGAGAAAGGCAATGATGATGATGATGAAATATAATCTGTTTTAACTTCAACTTCCCCCCAGTATGCATGTTGGGAATTGAGGAAAGTTAAAGATAGCTTTTTTGGTTACTGTTTCATTTGGAAGATAATATATCTTTATATGTGGAAAATGCAAGGTAGACTGTCACTATAAATTTGAAGCAGAGCTGAACATGCCAGGCATAGTTTTCATAGCTGTGGGTGTAGGTATAGGCTTACAAGAAGTACTCTTGCTAAAGACCCTCATCTATTGAAGCATGAAGGGAGTCCCATGCAAACAACCCAGCCAGCATTGCCCTGTCAATCTGACATAGATCTGTATAGAATTTCTGTATGGTTGGTAGGATTACCATGGGGGCAGGGTCCCTACATCAAACCCATGTCTGTGTGATGTAACCAGTTGACCTACATAGGAATGATGTCATGTGCAAACTTGGCATCAGACCTACACGTCAATATTTCCATAGGATTGCTGGCTGGGGAAACTGCAAAATGTGGCCCAAGCGTGCCAACATAAAGAAGTAAGTTCAGTCTATTATCTGATTCATAATTGGCTGTTGTTTGGGGTGCGTGGTATTTTACTACGTTTCATAAGCCATTGCTGAACAGTGAAGACAACTCAGTATTTTCTCTCTTTGGCTTTGTAATTAGCCTATGTCCCTAACAACATTCTTCATAAGTATGGCTGGCCCCACAGTGCACCATCTCAAAGCGGTACGACAAAAAAAGGGAGGACTTCATGGCATCTCGTGGCCATATTTTCTTACTTTAATGAAACGAAGTGCTTATTTGCAGACGTCTGCGGGACAGTTGCTAATTACAAATAAAAATGTAAATCAAATTTTAAACATGTAAATGATTTCTTTTAGTCTGTGTGAACTGAAAATTTCGTCTCTCTCTGTTGTGAAGTAGATCTATCCTGTATTTACTGAAAATATATTTTGGGGGTCTTCTGCTTCAGCTATTTGTCATGTTTTGTTTTACATGTTTGCATGGAAGTTTAGTTCACTTTTATCCGCTCTGTCTTACTTTCTCTGTGACTTCACACCTGACAAAAAAATCCTAGTCACAATTTTATACTCTGGAGCAAAGTAACGATGATCAGAGGGGGGAAAAGCAGAAAAAAAAGTAACAATTTTAAACCAAATAAAAGTCAGCTCTTGCGGAGATTTGAACCCTCCTTACCAACTCGGCAGGCGAGTTTACTTAGCATGCCACTGGGGGACCTGAGTAAAAGCGTTACTAAGCAGGGTCTCTGCTACCGAGGACACGATAACCGATAAGTATCGCTGAAAAAAAGACAACCTGATGCATCATTATCGTAGGAAACACCATGCGTTAGCTACTTGGAATAGAGCTGGCATCTTATTGAGTGAAGAGCCTAATTATTCACCAAAACAAGCCAGAATTGTGATCTAAAGGAGCTCTTTCTAAATAATGAAATTTTTTAAATATTCCAAACTATGGGATTATGGATCTCTCAAAGACACCATGCTCAGGACGACAGGAGGCTGCACCTGACCTCTGGAGAGTTAGTCCTCTGTAGAGATGTTTTTATTGTTAATGTATGGCTCAGCAATAAACTGCTAGAATATTACAAGGTGCAATAGCAGCAATCTGGCATTACAATGATTAGCGACATGAGAATGATTTGGAAGACTTAAAAAAACAACAAAAACACTAGATCTAGATCTAGATCTAGATCTAGATAACGGGAAAGAGCTGTCTGTGTCTAGATCTAGAGTAGAATCTAGATCTAGGTGTAGAGTGTAGAGTTTATGTCTGGGTCTGTCTGAAACAAATAGAATCTAGATCTAGATCTAGATCTACAGCATGAATGAAAACAGGGATGCTCATTACTATGACTTTTAAAAAATGTTTGACGATATGGATATAAAATTTAAAGAAAAGTGAATGGGGGTCACCGATAAAGTTCCCGGCAATGGAATCGAGCTGGCTCTTGTACAGCAGACGACACAGATTGGAGATCTCTGTTAAATGTGCTAGAGGTCGGCAATGGCTGTTTGAACATGCTATGATTCAAGATGTATGATGGCACAAAAATATATGGATCTCATTACGACCTCACCTCTTCCTTCCTGGAAAACCTCTAAGCTGACTGTTTCCTTGTTTTACCACATTATGCCGCATTAAACGAGCGCCGATAGGAATGACATAGGAGCAGAGTTTTCTATACATGGAGGTCGCCATGTTGATTATAAAATTTCAACCTTCAACCTTCAACCTTCAAAAATGTTTCTACCTTTAGAGATAAAGAAAAGACACTAACTTGTCATGATAAAAATTTAAAATAATTCATACACCAACGAAATATTCATATTAAAGAATGAATTCCAAGGAATGGACACGTTTTTTTTAAAATTAAAAAACTGAATCTAAACCAGTTTGTTCTGTAAACAAAGTTATTTTTTTTGGAAAAACTTGAAATCCATATAAACTTCCGGGTTATTGTGGTGCTCATATGACCACAGCTACGAACATTGCTGTTTGTAATTCCAGGATTATTTTGCCATAGAAAGTTAAATCAACGGCCTGATTGTCTCCAGATATGTTTTTCAGTGCCGACGATGATGAACAAGATTTCATGTCGCCAGGAGGGTACGTATGTTAGCCACATTAAACTTTCTGTCGCAATTTCACTTGAGCATCTCGAAAGTGGGAGTGTCCAGATGCCTCTTGTGTCAGTCCTAACACAAAGTTAAGAAAGTGAATAGAGCCTGGGTTTAAACAATTTATCAATTTATACAGATAGTATTTGGCAGTATTATGTAATGAGAATAAATAATTTAAAGTGACATTTAATGGCATGATACTTTCAAACTTTTTTTTTGTTTACCATTTTCATTACGTTCCCCATTATTATTTTCACTTTGCAGAGGCTTATTTTCAAGGCTATTTGAAGTATTTCCAATAATTTAGAACATAGCAAATTGAGATGGAGCATACAAACTTCAATGACTGATCTAAAACTATTAAATTTTTTGTACCATACATGCTGTCGGTGTTTCTTGCTGCCTTTGCGGGTATTTTCAAGGCTGTGGCTATACTCCGGTCCCAGACTGCCGAATAGTCAAAAATGCCTAGATACTCCAGTCCCGGACTCGTGTGTACATCGATCGCCAATGGCTACCCCAGCCCCTTTTCGCCTGATTAGTCAATCTGACTACCGTCCATTGATGCAAACTGTCTAGACCCTCAATTCCCCCAGGTCCAACAAAACATGTAGATCTAGATAGATCTAGATCTATCAACATCCATGCCGCCATTCGAATGTTTATTTTCTTACCCTAGCCTCACTTGGTGATGAAGGACAGCTTTTCATTGGTCCGGGACCGGAGTATAGCCATTTGGCTATTCATCGGGGGGACCGGAGTACAGTCAATGAGTCATTCCGTATTTTCAAAGCTTTCCAGGAGTAATTGAATGTTGATGTTAAATTTATGGAATTAATAAGGATTGTTGAATACAGTTATGATTCAGTAAGAAGCATTGCAACAAAGAAAACAGAAGTACTTAGAACATCCATTAAATTTGTTTTCATCCTGTAAGCCATTCAAGTTTGTTCACTTCTTTGTTTTCTGAGATCTAATTTATCTGACCAGTTGCCCATATGAACTGCAAAGTCCTTATTTATTATGTGAGCATTCTCTCGGTAATCGGCACTGTTGACTGCACCCATAAACTCTGCCTCTTTTTCGTGCGTTATCCCAGAGAGGGGGTGTAATTTCTGCCAGTTGTGTGCATAAAGTATCTTGAAAGTTGGCTGTGTTTTCACATGAAAAAGAAGAAGCAGTTTATACAGTGTTATGGTATGGGATATATCTGTCGTGCTGTATAACAGCAAAAATGGAAGCATTCGACTAAAAGTTGCCAAAAATTTTATTTTTATCATTTATCTGTCTTTGATCCATCATTTGTCTCAAGTACATTTTAAATTAAAAATAAATCATGCATAATTTAGACTACATTTGTTTTCACACAGGGGATCGTGTGGATACAGACTAGCATCAGATTTGCAGAAATTAACTTGATTTTCATCAGCTCATCGCTTTTGCTGTATTTCATTTTCAAACCACACGGACAGCGTGATCATACTACAGTACATGTATTGGGCTTTACCTGGCAGATGATAAAATTGCACAAGTCATAGATAAGTTATTCAAAATGTGTTATCACCCTGTTATACTGACTTAATGTTAGCTCAAAATCCTACTTCCACCAGATACAAGTTTTGTCAGTAAGGCAGAGGCGATGTAAACAGAAAATGAGAAATCATCCACAGGTATAGGATGATATTATCTCTCAATTGTTATGTTACAGGCAGCTGAAACTTTTTATGTGAAATTATTGCCTTACTGTGTTTGATTCAAAGGTCGAAGCTGGCCAATCTTTTTGGCATGGACAAGGCAAGTGGACAAGGAGGAAATGAATCACTGACTTACACAGCACCGAAGCAACCAAAGAAGAAAGGTATGCAGCATTAATGTACTGGAACAGTATCAAAGCTATATTGCCTGATTACGTTATTCTTTGAAGACTTGTAGACTTAGTCAGCATCCTATATGGTAAAGGCAGATAGACATGTGTACTACCGGAATAGATTTTTAGTGTGGCAAACCAACATAAACTGGCTATGCCACACAGATTTTTTGTGTTTTTCTATGAAATTTGCACATATGTCGATGTACCCATTCATCGGTTGGTTGTTACCTTCTAAAGGGGTTTAAAAAGAAATATTTGATAATAATATTATGTTAAATATCAGCCTTTGAAATTCCTTCTCATGCTTTTGCATTAAAAATGTATTAAAAATTTCACATTTCAGAGGCAACTCCAGAGGGTGGAGCAGCCCCAGCTGTCATTACTGCCAGTGTTGTTCAGACTTATAAATAGTAAGTAATGACACGAATCACTTGTTCATCCATAACATAACATTAACAGATTATATTTTGGAAATTGAAGTTGTTGATCAAGGATGGTGTGTCTTAAAATGCAGAGGGGTTATTATTAGTGATTGCACTGATTGTGTACAATTGTCACTTTATGAAACTCTGTTTGACTCGAATGATAGTGCAATGTTTGTTTGAACTTCCTCTCGTTTCAGTTGATTAGTGACTTTATGTAAGATACAAATAGTTTCAGTTCAAATATTAGAGTGAAAGCGGAATGAAAATGGAATCTCCCAGAAATAGAATAAAATGTCTGTATCTACAACTATGAGCTTCAGTGGGAAAATATGGTGCAGGATTGTTCGGCAGCTGATTACATAACAGAGCTGTTGGAAATTGAAACTGTTAGTCTAGTATAGGACAGTTGTACATTAATATGAAATTATCACATGTTGACTTACGCCGTGTAGACACTCATGGGCTCGTAAAGTGTGGATACAGTTAACACCTCCCGTCTTATTTTCCAGTGTTGACGGCAAATACACAAGTCAGGGTAAACTTGGAGCTGCTCTCTTGGCTACCCATGCCACCAAGGATGTAAGTTCTTGTGAGAAGGACAAGTTATTTTCAGTTTTCCTGATATCTACTTATGTATCACATATTAGTTTCTCCTTCAAAACAGTTATTCTTTTATAATTTTCTTTGGAATTTCTTTCATAATTAACCCTGAGGGGGAGGAAAAAAAGTCGGCTCTGGTTTTGAGACATGCAGTTTTGTTTAGTGTGAACAGCTTGTGGGTTTCAGCAGTTTATTTTCAAGTTTATGAATGTTTCAGATAAAATGCCTTTGAAGTAGATGTTTATCCTTCAACAAATAAAAGACAAATTAGATATAATGTAAAAGTTCTAGTTTTCAGATACATGTATTGTCTTGCCTGAAATGACATATAATACTGCTGCCTGAAGACAGAGCGATGTAACTGACAGCATGGCCTTTTTGTATTCTATTGTTTCAATGAACTTGTACACATAGTTCCTATATATATGTTAAAGGCAGATAGACATGGGTACTACCGGAATAGATTTTTAGTGTGGCAAACCAACATAGACTGGCTATGCCACACAGATTTTTTGTGTTTTTCTATGAAATTTGCACATATGTCGCTGTACCTTTGTACAGTAGTGTAGCTGAAACAGCTAGTGAATCTAGGAAGTAATTAAATGAAATGCTTCTCTTACAGTGGTCTGTTTCTTTTTCAGTATCGTATTTTGCTGTATGTGAATAAACAGCAGCAGGTCACAAATGCCAGGATCAGCACAGCCTTCGCATTCAATGTAAGTGAGATTTTCCAGTGTATTTCTCACTGAATATTGTCAATGTGATTTATCAGGCTTGTAAGCTTCTGGGGTGGAAGACCTTTGTTTCTCAAAGGCATCAGCTTAAGACTGTTAGCCCTTTGTTCTTGATTTGTGCTTCTTGTTTCTGTTGTCCTGTGACCACTGTACTTGCCATCGATCCACCCAGAGTGGTAAATGTCAGAGGGGGATCAGAAATGTAGGGAGGAGAAGTGAAAGACAAGAGATTTTTATCTGCTGGGAGATAGAAGAAAAACAACTTGTAAGCTTCTTCTGTGGAAATAAGTTTTTATCTGTGGGCAGATGGAGGAACAATTGAAAGCCTGTGGACAGATGAATGGTGACAAGTTGATGGATGGAATAACTGAGGTGTGAACTTGAAAAGAGATAATGATGGTGGTTTTCTTCAGTGCTGGACATTGAATAGAAATATGTAGGAAATTGAACTGGGTAAAGTAGAATAGGATCAGAAGTCTGATTTGTCATGAGCAATTGATCAAACTGAACATTTTTCTATCTGTTTGATTGTCTGGGTTTTCATAAATCTGAAAAACTAATTGATGAGTAAGCGTGGAGCTGAATAAATGGTGTCATTAGAGTGAATGCAAGATATATTTTGTGGAATTGCTTATAAGACAGTCTTTACTGGTGTAGCAGGAACACAAAGTGTTTGAAGGATTCCCGTCTCAAACCAAAAGCAATAAATACTAAAGTTTTACTGTGTACATATAAGAAGATCTCTGATGGGAAAACATGACTCGGAATGCCAGACAGCAGGCATTATTAAACCAAGTCAGTCAATGTA
Organism: Onchidella celtica; assembly: GCA_963931925.1. Taxonomy (NCBI): domain Eukaryota; kingdom Metazoa; phylum Mollusca; class Gastropoda; order Systellommatophora; family Onchidiidae; genus Onchidella; species Onchidella celtica. The sequence continues at coordinate 40,733,745 of OZ007577.1, forward strand.
CAGTGGAACGTGCTAAAGCCATTTGTATTAACAGTATTTTGGATAAAGAGTAATTGTTTGAAAAATCGCCATTTTTAGTCTCTTACAGGGAAGCGATGCAAGACACCTAGGTAAATTTACTTCTTACCCCCCTTAATGTACGTGTCCAACAATCAAACTCCACTTTGTGTGTGTGCTTGTGAATGAGAAGTGCATTTATGTACAGAAGACTAAAAGAACATGGAAACTCTGGGTGGTGATCAACCAGTTGTGTAGAGTGTAATATATTTGAACTCAAGCTTCTTAGTGAGTGTGTATTGTTGTGAATGTGACACCCATGACACATTCGTAATGGCCTGAGGTTTAGTGAGAGGATGAGGCGATGACTGTTTAAAAAAACAACAACAAAAGAAAACCCCTGCCCTTTGGCAGTTGGGCCTTTCTGTCTGGTTTCCTCACCAGTCACTTCAGTGACACTATATCATCTCCCCATCTCCCTTGCAACCCAATCAAGTAAGACTTCATAGTCCTGCATGAAATGAACTCTGCAGCATTGTTTTATTTCAGATCAAAGGCATGAATTTTCGAGACAGTTCGACCGAATTAGTGAAGAGAATCTTTCGGCAAAAATTGAATTGCAAGATTTTCTTTACATATAATGAGGCCTAAACTTATAAAGAACTAGTGTAAGGGCCCGTTCAAAGAACGAGTTGCAAACAACACGCACAATCAGCACACAGATTATGTAGATCTAGGAAGAAAACAACTCACAACTGGCACAGCAACACTCGCATGGCCCGTACTGTGCATAAAGCAGACGGCACAGAAACTCATGCCTTCAAACTTTGAAACGCAACCGGAAGTTTAAAGTCAAAACAAAACAAAGGCAGGAGGGAGGCAACCATTGTTGAGGTGAAAGCATTATTCGATGACGTGCTCTCTCTCTCTCTCTCTCTTACAATAAAAGTCGTAATCTGCAGTCCTGCTTCAGAATCATGCGCGCCAGGACACTGTGCACCAAGCTTGATATGGTTATTTTTTATGACATGCACGGTACCAAAGTCGAAACAAAACAAAGGCAGGAGGGAGGCCATCAATGTTGAGGAGAAAGCATTATTCGATGTTTTTAGGCCTATTTTCATTTATTACAAAATTACGATACTTCGCTTTCATGTCAAAGGAATAGACATAGTAGCAAAAAGAACTATCTTTCACATGTAATTTTTTCAGGTCTGGGCATTTCTTCCTCGCAGCAGTGAATTTTTTTTCCTTGCTGTTTTTTTATATAGATAGAGAGGGATTATGGGAGGACCGTGGAAATTTTCAGATAAAAGGAAATTTCTTATTATCTGCTTTCAGTTTAAGCGGTTTCTTCGTATACCCAAAAATAGGTTATGCTTTGTCGAAAACATGACAGTATTCAAAGGAGACTTATTGTAAGCTCTTTTAGATTGGCAACTGTGCAGCAGGTAATTCTTTTATTCAAGTTTAATAACAATTTGAACTTTACTCTGCAGATACAACAGAATAACTATGCTAGTTTTTATGATGATGCCCGGCAGATGTGGTCCATTATGTTTGATAGTGCAGAAGCTGCTGAAAAATTTGCCAAAGAAGTGAGTGAAGTCTGGTGTTTCCTGATTCTCTGGCCTTGATATAAAGTAATAGAAAACTAGAAATCTGATTTTTTTTAGGGGGGGGGGGGGAAGGGGGGCGGCAATGAAAGACATCAGAAAGAGGAGGAAGGTGAAAATTTAGAATACAGTTTCTGGCAGGATTAATATGTAAGTTGGTTGAATTGACAGCAAGATTCTTGTTGTAGAATTATGATAAATGCTTTTTTTTCTTCTTTAATATTCTCATGTTGCTTTTGTTTTTAGCAATGGAATGATCATGAAAAAGTACACTTCATATTTCACATTAGAAATCAGGGAATTTAAGGAGATGTTTTTTTTATCTTTCACTTGTCCGAGTCTGGAGCAGTGAAGAACTTCAGAGAACTCCAGATTTGTTAGTGAAGTGACAAATTCTCTGTCTTTACATCGTGACCTGCAAACAGTAATGCTGAAAAGAACTTGGGTTATGGTGAGGCTTTTCTTGGTACTGGAAAGAATTTTTAATGAAAGATGTTTTTGAAATGAGTGTTTGGTTGAAATGAGTGTTGCTTGATTTGTATTGTGGTAGTAGGTTGATAAAGCCAGTGTGCCTAATTTTTAAAAAAAATTTTTTTTTTTATACTTGCTATATTTCTTGCACTCAACAGATTGCCATAGCTAAAGCCAACTCAGCATCTCCTGCCTTGACAGAATTGGTTCAACAAGATTTAGGGCAGGGGGGAGGTGGGGCATTAGAGGATGGGGACTCTGTGGAGGTCAAGTACACAGGGTGGCTGTTTACAAATGGAACATTTGGAAAGGTGGGTGAAACTTGTAATGTTGGTGAGCTCACATTCCTGAATGAAATTGATGGAGCAAATAATGAAATTCTGTACGCAGAGAAATGAAATGACTAAATTTGTTTATAGAAGTTGTTTAATGGAATCTTTGGTGGAGTTTTTCAGGATTTTGTACAATACTTTAGTATAGAGAATACTTGTAAACTGCATCCCTGTTCAGAAATATGTGAATGAAGAAAAATCAGCATCAGTAAGGAAAGAATGAGAGTGTAACAGCTGAGGTTGTTCTAGCACGTTATAGTAGGGGGGAGTTAGTTGATCTAACTACAACCCTTTAGAAAACGAAACTATTACAGCTGTAAAATAAATAAACACGAGATCCGACGATAGATTAAATAATACTAAAGTTTAATAACTGTATAGTGAACAATAAATTACTAGGAAGACGCCAGCGAAACTAAATATCTACGCCACACAAAAGGAAACTCACTTACTCACCCCACCAACCACTCACACAGGTCTATATATATAAACATTCCTACAGAAAGTTCCCGAAATAAACGTTACCTTTGCCCTCGCACAAACTAACCAATCACGCATCAATACGTCATCAGGTTACATCACTCAAGGCCAAATCTGGCGTAAACATCCTTCTCCACAGTGTTATCGAATGTTCGGGAACATACTAATATTTACTGAACGAGTCAAAACACCTGACAACAAGCGGGCGAGGAAAAAACTACTCACTAGGAGAAGAAGGTCAGGTCACGGAGTACAGTACACTCTAGCGGTTGTCAAGAAGAAATGAACACATGCTCACCAGTGTAACAAGAAAACGGGGGAGGGCAAGGGATAGCTTGCAGATGCTACAGAGAGAGAATACTGAACTTTTTCAAGTGCTCAAAGTCATAATATTTAATAATGCAGTTTCACTGAATATATGCTTTTTCTTCATTTTTTCAATTCATCAACAGATTTTTGATCAGTCACACGGAGAAAACTACTTTCGTTTCAAAGTTGGGAAAGGAAAAGTCATTAAGGTACAGACCCCAGTGCCTCAGTCAGTGGTTCCCAAACCATTGGGTTGTGAAAAAAAAACAAAAACAACAAAATGTGATCTGTGGATAATATGGAACATTTGAGTTTTCACCCTAAAACAAAAAAGTTGGGAGTCATTGTTTGTGTTGAACAGCCTGGAGTGATACGTTGCCTATCATGGCTGCAATTTGTAGATCTTACTATGTTGAAATTTGGCTATTTGATGAGATAAAATTATCACAGAAGATTGAAATCTGTTTAATACTCCTCATCTTTGGTGTATTTAGTCATTTAATGGGTGGTCCCTATAATTTTTTGAAGGAAATGCCCACATTGTGAATTATGCAATTGAAGGTCGTGTTTATTACATGGTTTTAAAGAAACTCCCATTATTTAAGATATTCAAACAAGCAGTGTATTATTTAGAGGAAGGTCAAGGAGAGAAGAAGGTGGTGGTAATCCTCAGTATTTGATTGACATGATATTGATAGATATTAACACTGTATTGGTGTAAGGGTAACATGCAGTACGTCAGTATTGAAAATTGAAATTCCTAATTTCTAAAACAGATGTCATGTGTAGTGTGAATGTCTTGTGAATCTCTTCATCCTGTTTTAAGTCTTGTGTTGCTTTCTGTTACCTCGCAGGGCTGGGACCAGGGTATGCTGGGTATGAAAAAGGGAGGCAAGAAATTAATGGTTATTCCCCCATCTCTGGCATATGGATCCCAGGGTGCAGGGGAGAGAATCCCTCCAGATTCCACACTTATATTTGAAGTTCAAGTGATGAGGGTAAGTTTGTTCTGTCTTGTTTGTATAAAGTGATGGATTTTTGTTTTTTTTAGCAGAAAACTGTTGTGTTACTGAAATTGACCATTATTATGCTTATCCAGGTCAAATTCACAATTTTGACGTTTTATGTAGAATGGATTGTGCTCTGTCTTTTGATCAGGGTTGTGATTTTTGTATGCATGATACTTTCTTTAAGTTGTAACAAACTGGAAGTTGAACAAAGAGGAAAGTGAGGCCTAAGGCAAAATGTTTTATGTCCTAGGTAAAGTTTTGTTTTTTGTTTGCACAACCTTTGTCCAATTAAATGATTTTGTGGACATTGATAAATCCCAGTATATTTCAGTTTTTTTTTTATATCATAAATGAGTCCAGTGTATAATGGAAGTTGGCATTGAAGAGAATTTAATTGTAGGATAATGCCAGTTTCAAGTTTTGATAAGACTGAGTGGGCGAAATGTGAGGTTGTTTATTGTGTGTGCAGGACACATCTGGTATAGAAAAATGTAATATCTTATATGTTTGTGTGTTGAAGATATTCAACCCGAAGCATTTTTTTGCATTTTTATTTAACTTTTCATTACTTTTGTCAGATACTATTGCTAGTCAGCAAAGCCATGCTCTTGGACAATTTGATAACTAATTTGTCAAGTTTGAGTGGTGAAATGGAATTATCAGGTAGTCCATAGTTTCACTTACTATGCTCTTCAAGGTCAAGTTACAAAAAGGGGAATCGCCTCAAGAGTCGCCTGCCCCTACTTCAGCATCCACTCCTGCTCCTGCTCCTACTCCTTCTCCAGCTCCGGCACCTGTCTCTGAACAGGATGAACTTGACGATCCAGGGGTCAAAAGTCGGACCCGTTCAATCAATGAACAATTGGCACATGTAAGAAATCAGTAGATATAGCTTTTCAAAGTCTTTATGCCATTTTGGGTATCTAGCTTAGACAGAAGAAGTGGCATATAGATATCAGACCAACACGGCAGATTGTTATATGCAGAATAAGAGGGAACAAAGAATGAGCTAAAGGAATAAAAAAAAAAGAAGAGATGGAGTGGTGGGAGGGGAAGAAATGATCTGTCAAGGGAAAAAAAAAAATGTTGAACAAAATGGAAGCCAAAGCATGCAGGTAATGGGAAAAAAAGAGAAAGAAAAGTCGATACGGAATGAACCAAAAAGGAGGGTAACTTAGAATGTGTTCTGTTTTTGGACATTTGGAAGCTTTTAAGTATTGAGATATACAATTGATGGTGAGGCAGACTGAACATTTGAGAACAAATGAATGTGCATGCCCTGGTAGTTATGGGACTTGCATATGCATTATTTTGCAAGCTCTCTTTCACATGTGTAAAGACGTGTTGTGATGGATTTTGAATAAAGAAGTGTTGTATGTTGTCAGTCACAAGACAGTAACAAGGCTAAACTCATCTCCCGCATGGCCAGAATGGGACAGCAGATGTTGCCGTTCCAGGGTGCTGTGGCTGCTGAGCCAGACATGAGTGATGAGGATATGGTATGTTTGTTTGTTTGTGTGTATGGAGCTTTTGCTTTTTTTTTTTTTTTAGCATGTTTGGCTGTGTCACATAGGCATAACAATAAACTTAGTATGTAACAACACAGATATAAATAGATATGTACACAAACACATTATGTCACATACATTTAAATCAGAGAAAAGAGCATTTGTCAAAGGACTATGTATTGTACAGGTTATCCCTGTTTTCATGGCACCCTGTTTTCCACAGCATCATCATGTGGATCATGCAGGTGAGGCTCATGTTAAGCCTGCTTTACCTGCCAAACCTCGCTCAGCATCAAGTAGCAGTATGACTGGGGCAGGTCACGTGGGCCAGGTAATCATCACACAAGGTCAGCCCACAGTCGTCCAGCCTGGCGTTGCCATGATGGGTAGTCAACCAGTGGTAGTGTCGGCGGCAGATATGTTATATCAGCAACAGCAGCAACAACAACCAGCATTTCTACAGAGTAAGAATATGTAGATGTTGTAGTTGTTGACATTCATCTTCCTCTTTGTTATTATTGTCAGATATTATCTTGTTTAAACACTGACATCTGTACCATAAGGCTGAAAATGCAAAATTTTGAAAACTATCTCTTACCTTAATAAGCATTTTGCAGTATTCAGATTTTGCATGGTCATTGCTGACCCCTAAACCCCTGTACTTACGAACTTAAGTCACCTGAAACATGACTTTTTTTTTTTTTTTTACTTAAGTTACTCTTTTTGTCTTTTATGGCTCTTTGAATTGTTTTGATACTGGCCAAAAGTCCATGTTTTTAAGCAGAGCCACGAGTCACCTGTCATGGTGCATTTTGTTTTTTCTGTGGACCCACAAAATGCTTGAAGCATTGTGATTGCTTGCTGAGTATGCAGCTCAAGGTGAACGCATAGTCTAGTACTGTGAAAATGTTTCTTTTCTTAAAAAATAAGTTGGTCTGATAAAATATGTTGCACAAAGCAGAAAGAAGCAAACTCACAATCGGGCCACACTTTAACAGTTTTTAAAAAAATTCATTAGGATATTTTTTGTTTTTTCTATAGCAGGGCTTTGCAGCATATACCTTTTTCTTATTGATTTTGCCACTGTTTGAGTTATTTGAGCATATTCTGTAGTAGGATTAGCCAGAACAGTGTAGTAAGATCAGATCCATCTGTTATCAGTGTTGTGTATATCCACATTGCTGTTTGATGTAGCTATTTTGTCCATGATTTCTTTTCTCAGACCTCCCAGGTGCTCAGCAACTGGCAGTCTACCAGAATCCCAATACTTTCTTACAGCAACAACAACAACAACAACAGGCAGCTTTGCTACAACAACAACAGCAACAGCTGCTTCAACAGCAGCAACAACAGGTAGGGTATCAGTGACAGGCTATCACTCTACAGTCCCAAGTGCCCTTGCTGTTTATTGTCAGATAGCTGAGGTAACCGAAATTTCTGAAGAAACTGAGTTGTCTTGTAGATGAAGTTTGGCTGGAAAAATCCGGCATGACTGGAATTTAAACTGCAATCCTAATGACTTGTCGGGTATTTGTTTCATCTGGCTGAACTTAGTTATACACTACTTTTAAGGGCCTTCTCCATTGTGTGTCAAAGTGTTAAGCAGATTTTGCTGTGTTATTTGGAAGTAAATACTAAGAAGAAAAAAAAGTTGCATCTTTCATAAGTTGATGGAAGGGATTTAGAACATTGTCATTTTAAGGGGATGAGTATTAAAATTGGCAATCACAGACCCGAAGTCTCCTTTACAGAGTCCTTTAGTAATTAAACCTGGACTGAGTCTTACAACTGACTGACCCAGAGCTAATCTCTTAGGGTTGAAGATCCTTATTTTGTAATTAACCAAAAGAATACTACTGCCTGTATATGTTGGATGTAGTGTTTTCAAGATTTTTGTTTCCATGGACAATTACTTCCAGGGAAAGAGTAATTTGATTTCACTTCCATCCATGTTTGTACTGTTGAGGCCAGAAAGAAGTGAACAATGTTTCACAGAGTTTATATGTAAATGAAAAAAGAAGCTACATATTTGTGGGATTTTTTTGTGTTGGAGCGTCTGAATACTGCTTTGAAAAGGAAAAGAAGGAGTTTCAAAACTATCAAGTTTGTTATAAAATGACAATCAGTTCATGGTATGTAGTGCTAGTTAGATTTGGTCACCCATTTTTTGTATTATCCATCCCTTGTGCTGCACAGTCAGCCTTCTATTAATTGTAGTACACAGCTAGTCACTCGCCTCTGTAGAATTCAGCCCTTAAAATACAGTCAGCCACCCTTTTCTTGTTGTAAACAGTTGGTTACCCGCTCACTGTAGTTCACAAATGTTAATTCCTTATGGTACACAAATGTAGGGCTATAACAGTAACTTATTTGCCAAGTTGTTGAAAGCCCTGAAGTGAGCGTGCAGTCAGTAACAGAGATAGAGACTTAAGATGTCTTCATGTACACATACCACTTATAGAAGTTTTCACAGTGCAGAAGTTTTTGTCTGTTCTTTAATGATGTTAACTCTGCCCAATAATTTCACTCTAAAAGTAAAATAAGTTTATGATTAATGTCTGTTCACTTTAGAAAAGCAACTAAAAGTGAATATTTTTTCTTGACAGCAATTATTAGGTCAAGGTCTGTCAGGTGGTATGGGTGCCATGCCAGGTCAAACAGCAGGGTTTGGAGGTAAGCACGGGGTGGAAATGAGCACACATAAAGCTGTTCCACAACTTTTGGCCACAAAATCATGAAAATGTTTACCAAAAAGAACAAAAAATAATTGAGTGCATGAGTATGGAACACAATTTAGTAAAGCATGAAGATGATCTGACATGGGAGTTGTAGGTTTCATATGGCAGGTGATATGGAAGTGTCTGGGAAAAGTTTTGTGGTAATGCAAATGGAATAACATAGCAATTCACAGCCAAAAGTGCTTCAATAGTGTTCTAAGCTTTGTGAGAACAAGGACTTTGAAAGTTTGCTTTCAGCTGTAGGTAAGGTGGTAGTTTTTGACATTACAATTAGTCAACATTTTTTACCTTTAATTAATAACATGCCATTAAACACTTTTATTGTAGTTTTCATTCAACAATCCTTCATTTCTCTTTTAATCTGTTGTTCAACATCTTTACTCACCTTTCTAGTTCTGTATGTACTAAACTTTCTGCACTACAACTAGTTGTACATGTGATGATATTTCCTGGCATGTGAATGACCCGTCCAGCTCTTGTGTTCAGTTTATTGTTCACAGTAAAGCCTTTGACACTGCAGTGTTTCTCAAACCACACAGATATGTGGACATAAACCAGCCCTAGATTGGTCTTGAACTTTAAAGCACAAAACTTTCCCTAAACTTTGTAGGAAATAAGAGAATCACTCCGCTAGATACCGGTCCCACGCCCGGCGTCTCATGTGTCATGAGAAGGAGGAGGGAGTCGGATTGTCGGCGACTAAACCGGCACCCCACCAAGTTTCTTGGTGAGGAGGGTAGTGGTACCCCGCAGGATTAAAAAATAAGACCTGTCAAAGGGCGGATGATCCCAGGAGGGACAACGGCCATCCACAGACCCCCTCTGCCTTGAGGGCTAGGTCATTACGATCAAGGCTACAGGAAGGAGCCTCGAACGAAAAACCCGTCGACAACACGTTGTAGGCCAGCATGTCGATGGTAGGCCTAACGCCTGATCCTAACATCCGACAAAAGTATAGTCACCAACTGCGAGGTCATCACGAATGTTGATATCGGAAGCGATCACAGAATGGTAAGAATGAAAATAAGGATCAACAAAAGGCTGATGAGGCTCAAGAGAATACAAAGGCAAAAGCCTTTTAAAGCAGACAGAGAATACCTGGAAAGACATAGGAAGAATTCCAACTTGAACTGAAAAACAGATTCCACGCTCTACAAGAAGAAAAACCGTCAATAGAAACACTCAATAAAATCCTTACAGAAAAGGCAGAAAAATTACAAGCGAAGAGGGAAAATGCAAAGAAAGAACCATCACCCGAGGACATCAAAATTGAGCAGATGGATAAAAAGAGGAAGGAAATACATAAAAAAGATAACAAGACTGAGAGAGAACGGATAGAATACACAGAGCTCAATAAAACAGTGAAGAAAATGAAGAGAATCAGAGACCGAAGAAAAAGGACACAAATGATTAAAGACATAACTGAAAAGGGCAAAGGACCAAAAGAAATGTACAAGCAAGGAAATATGAAGAAAATATCATGCATGCTCAAACCAAATGGAGAATCGACAACAGATAGACAAGAAATACTCAGCATATGTGCAGATTTCTACAAAACACTTTATGAAAGAACTGTGGATCAAACAGAGACCATTACAAGGGCAAGTCAAGACACAGAACAAGTACCACCCTTCCTGGAGGATGAGATAGAGGATGCCCTGAAAAAGATGAAAACCGGAAAGGCCCCAGGAAACGATGGAATCACCAGTGACGTAATCATGGCGGGAGGCAAAGATACCATCAAATACATCACACAAGCATTCAATGAAATCCTGAAGACGCACACCATCCCAGACGTCTGGAAAGAGGCAAAAATAATAATACTGTTTAAAAAAGGGGACAGAAGAGACATAAAAAATTACAGACCAATAAGCTTGCTGGCCCACACATACAAGCTATTTACAACAGCACTGCAAAACAGAATGGAAAAACAACTGGACGAGAACCAACCAAGAGAACAGGCGGGATTCAGAAAAAGATACTCAACAACAGACCACCTACAGGCCCTCAGACAAACAATCGAGAAATGTCAAGAATATAACATAAAACTGTGTGTAGGTTTCATCGATTATGAGAAAGCCTTCGACTCTATTGAACATTTTGCCATCACCGAAGCTCTAAGAAAAATCAATATGCAAGAGACTTATGTGAAATTGCTAGAAAACATATACAAAGACGCCAAAGCCAGAGTACACATAGACAACCACGTGTCAGAAACATTCAACGTAGAAAGAGGAGTGAGACAGGGAGATCCAATATCACCTAAACTATTTACAGCAGCAATAGAAGAAATCTTCAAATCATCAGGTCTGGAACTTGGAATAAATATTGATGGAGAACAGCTGAAAGACCTTAGGTTCGCAGACGATGTGGCGCTGTGCACGGGAGACACAAAGCAAATGGAGAAGAACCTGAACATACTAAACAAACACAGTAAAAAGATCGGACTGAAGATACACAAAGACAAAACGAAATATATGACAAATTATGAAACAGATGAAGATATAAAAGTGGAAAATAAAGTAATTGAAAGAGTAAACCAATACAAATACCTTGGCCAAACAATTCAAATGGAAAATCAAACAAGCTGTGAAGTGAGTGCAAGAGTAAGAGCAGGATGGAGCTGCTTTGGAAGGTACAGAGAAATTTTCCAAAATAAAGACATACCAATATCCCTCAAGAGAAAAGTGTTCAACCAATGCGTAATCCCCACGATCACATATGGATGCCAGACATGGACCATGTCAAGACAGATCACCACGAAACTAAGAACCACCCAAAGAGCAATGGAGAGAAAAATGCTAAACATAAAGCTACAAGACAAAGTACCACACACGGAAATACGAAAACAAACAAATGTTACGGACTTGGTGAAAATGGCTCTCAGACTAAAATGGAGATGGGCAGGACACCTAGCCAGGACACAAGATAACATATGGACAAAAAGATGCACAGAGTGGAGACCGAGGACGGGGAGAAGATCACGAGGACGGCCAGTAGGACGATGGAGAGACGACATCACAAGAACAGAGGGTGCGACCTGGACAAGGAGTGCGCAAGATCGAAGCAAATGGAAGGCATTGTCAGAGGGCTACATCCTGCAGTGGAGGGACAACGCCTAGGTTCAAGGTTCAAGGTTCAAGAGAATCACACCCAGAACAATCAATGATTAAAATGAGAAAAACCAGAGAATTTGTATATAGAGAGAACACTTCTGCCAAATTGGAAAGTAGGTCACAGTGTGCATATCTGTTTACTATGGTTTGTTCATACTTTGGGGTTGATTGAAACTATTTAGAGCTGTTTGAAAGTTCTTACACCCAGTGGAAATGTACAAACAGGTATTGTTTACCACTGTGACCTACTCTCCGCCCTATGCTAACAGTGGTTTTGTGGAGTCTCCTGTGCAAATGGACCAGTAGTGATTTCTCTTAATACATACAATGTCATACTCTCTGCAAGAACCTAAGGTTTGGGTCCATTTCTGACAGTCTGAGAACCATCTACAAAGTCAAGCCTGTCAGTATCCAATTGTTACTGAATGTTGCTATCCACTTAACTCTGATTTTGGAGAATACTTGTTAGCCTTAAATAACCAGTTCATCACCTCAACCATGATGTACATGTATCTTAAACAATATTAGATATTTGAAGTGTTGCATTTTCAGTCACTCAATCAATTTCCTGTAAATTAACCTTTTTGCTGCCATGCCCAAACACTTTTTCTTCCTCTTGACTACCAGAATAATGGATTATTGGGTAGAAAGACAGGACGTAATATAAAATTAGGAATGCTAAACATACCGGAACAATGTTGGCCAAAATATCTTATGCCAACCATACAGCAGTCTTCTGAAACATGTAATATATCGGCCCTTTGGCAGCAGGAGGGTTAAATAGATAGTTCATCACCTCAAACATGCTGTATTTCAAAACAATTTTATATATTTGAAATGTTGCGTATTCAGTCACTTAATCAATTTCCTGTAAATTAAACATTTCGCATGCTAACCTTCAACCTTTCTTTTATGCTGCCTGTAAAAATGCCAATATTGGAATTAGGTGGATAAATACACAGAGATAACAATCAGCAAACTGGAAGTCAGGCCACCATAGATAAGGCTGTGTTAATTGACTGCAGCATGGTGGGAAAGCTGAACAAGCAAAACTCTCATTCTTCACTTTCTGCTCTTTCCTATCACACATATTGTCACTGCTCTAAGATAATGGCATACGTCAGACCTATGCCAAAAGGCAACTGATGGTTCATTGCATTCCTGAGCATGAAGGCTATTGGGTAATATTGTGGAAAAAGAAATGCAATAGTAGTAAGTTATCAAATGACATGAAAAGAAACAGTTTGTCTTGATATCTCAAAAGTATCAGAAATCACTTACGGCATTAGCATAGCGCAGTGACAGTATGTTGGTACCAACATTTCACAACTTCCCTTGGGCTCTAAAATACACTTTTTTTTCTGTTGCCCTGTTGTAACCTTGCAAGTGGCTGTACTGTAACTCACTTGTGACTGGCTATCTTTCTGTGTCCATTTATTGTAAGGGAATTCAGTTGTATTTTCTATCTGTTTCTCTCTGCATGGTTTACTTTGCTTTGCTGGCTATTTGCATATTGGACTAACAACACTAACATTGTTTGATGGGTGATGGCTGCTGCATGTGGTACTTGTAATCCCCTGCTAACAGCACCAATAGCACCAACAACTCTACCAACTCAACCAACACCACCGTCGTCATCATCAGCAGACTCGTTGGCTCCAGTACTGTTGACAGAGACCAGACAGCAGAACACAGAGGTCAGGATGGGGTTGTCCAAAATGTCAGAGAAAGTGGATAAAATTCTTGAAAAGGTAATTCCTTGTTTAGTCGTTGAACGTTTTACTTTGAATGGGGGGACGAAAAATTTGGGTTGCGCATGTTAAAGATACCTTGGCAGTAGGAAATCGAAAAGAGCAGGCCATACAGGCCGCTGCCTGGGCAAAATTAAACAGAATTCATCCCTACCATTCCCTCCTCATCTCCCTTCCCTACCCCAAAAAAAAACTTGCTGACCGGCGCTGCACTGTGGCGACGACGTGCCTGCTCCAGTTGTTACTGGGCTGCAATGACACAAAGGCAAATTTCCCAAATGGGATAAGTATACAAAATACAAAAAATGTTTATAATTGTTGACAGTGACTGTCAAGACACCTGGTAATCTGTGTAAATAAGAGGAAGTTAAAAAACCCAGGCTGAGTACTCAGAGACAACCACAGAGACTAAAACATGCTGATTTCACTGAAGTTCATTTTGCAAAATTGTCATGGTCATTCCGCTTGCCTAAGTAATTTTATTTTGGTTGTGTTGTTAGAAAATCAAAGAAAACTTTATTTCGAATATAAAATGGTAGCTGTTATTAGGGGAGCATTGTATTTTACATTGAAAGTTATAGCTGAACAGTGAACACAACTCAATATTTTCTCTATTTTGGCTTTGTAATTAGACTACATGTACAGTCTAAAATGTGATTTAGGCGGATATGGGTTTTCGTTTAAAAACTATAGACAGTTTTATTGTATTTTCAAAGATAAAATTGGCTCAATCCATTTCCTGGGATTTAAACATTTGCGAACCAACCCTTATTCACTTTTTGTGCCGCCTATAAAAATTTCAAAATCACAGCTAGATGGTCAGAAATATACAATAACGAATTTTATGGTAATTTGTTGAGGTCTTTGTTTTCAAAGGATGTCTGCCCTTGGCATTTGCACTTCTCTTTGTCTTGTGTTTCATTTTTGTTGTTATTGTTTCTTATTGTTGTATTTGTATTTGTATACTTGTGGTAATTTTGTGGTAGTGGTGCCATTTATGAGTTCTGAGTGAGAGAGCAAAATATCTAATGATCAAATGATTATCCTGTCACAGGTAGAACATATGGGCACCACAGTGATGGCTGGAGGAATGCATGGAATGGGGGCAATGGCCCCATATGGAGCCAGCTATCCAGCTCCGTCCATGGAAGCTAATGTACTCATGCAGAACATTAGTAGGATTGTTCAGGTGAGAGAAGTTTTTTCTATTATTTTGCTTGACGATGTGAAAATTGAAAAGTTTTGGGATTATATAGTTCATTGGAGGTTTAGCGTCTTTCTGGGAGGGTTTTTGAGACGACTGTGGTAAGTTGAGAAACACCCTGTGTCAACATCTCAAGACAGGGTAAAGAAAGTGATGAACGCAGTGGAAGACAAGTGAGCCTGCAGAAAAAGAGCGTTTCAGCCCCAACAGATCTGGGACCACCCACAGATGCCATCACTTGCATGGAAATGGTCACTACTGCATTACCCTGTTCAGCCATATGTGATGCTGTTCCAGCAGACTGTGCAGTTAAAACGGTTAGGTTGCAAAATTTTATTATCATTCCTGACTGACTGAGGCCTACTATGCTGCTGAAGTCTGTGGAAGAATAAATGCAGTTGATGGCTGTTGATTGGTTCAGTAGTCTAAAATCTCAGGGGGGCATCTTTCCATTAGATAAACGAGGTCATTTATGAGATCAGGATGTTCACATGGTACAAATTTTAAGATTGAATGCCTATGGAGAAAGATAAAAGCAACAATGTGGATACTTTTTTTCAGTGAAACTGTCATTTTGTCCCCAGGAAAACGAAAGACTGAAGAAGGAAGTGTATGAACAAAGCAATAAAGTCCAAGAACAGAATGAGAAGATTGCCAACTTGTTGGAGAAAAATCAGAAGTGAGAAGTTTATGCCATTTTTATGTTTTCTTGTTCCATATTGTGTTAGTCAGGGGAGAATTCAGTCAGCACAGTCATTAACTAAAGCACCAAAGGGCTACAACTTAGGAAAACTGAGTTTACAAATATTCCCAACTGTCTTCCAGTTTTAATGGAAACCACTGTAGTTGTTTTGGATATCTTATGACACCATACCACATCTTTGCAGGGTATAGGTTTCATTTTTATGGTGTTTTGGTTCAACATTTCAATTTTCAAACACCTATGCATATCGTTGTCAGTCCCACATAGTGGCATGTTGGTGATTTTGACAAAATATTATGTTGAAAATCTGTGGGGTCGCAGCAAGCACAAGTGAGAAGTTAATGTCATTTTTATTTTATGTTTCCTTGTCCCATGTTGTGTTGGTCAGGGAAGAATTTCAGCACCAAGGGGCTACATCTTAGAAAAACTGGCAAAAAGAAAAGTTTTATGTAGCAAAGCTTCGCATAAGAAATAACACAGGAATGATATAATAAAACACATTGAAAGCTTGATGTGTTTTTCCTTTTCTTTTGCATTATTTCTTATGCGAGGCTTTGCTACACCCAACCTTTTCTTTTTGCCGTAATTTATCATCCATGGTTTTGGTGGTTTTGAGTTAAGATCTATATTCCCATAGAGTGTCGTGTTGATACCTTCAATAGTTTTCAAATTTTAAAAGCAGAAATCTTTTTGCTCCAAGCGGAGTTTGAATAGGGTTTAATGGTGTTCTAGTTTAGCTATTCAGTATTCAAATTCTTGTATATTATTGTTAGTTGTTGCTGTGCAAATGACAAGCATTGTTTAATCACTGGATAAGTTGGTGGGTGCCGCTGATGGGTGTTAAAGGGGTCTCTCTGTATTATTCTTTGTTTACTTCTCTCTGTCATCTTGTGCTTTTCTGGTGCTAAAAGAATTTGTCATCTTAACATATTCGTTGTAAATTTAGTTTAAATAATTCAAGAAGTTGTGAAGATGTGAAGAGTAGAGACTTACAGCATAAAACTTTTCACAGCCATGACAAAGAGAAAGTTAATCTATAATTTATCATTCTTTTACATGGATAGCCAAGCTGTCGTTTTTCATTAATTATTTGTATCTCAATCTTATCATTCATATTTACAGATATGTCAACTGTCCCATAGTTCACCTGGGATTGTCTTCTATATAGGGTGTTGGGAAAAATTCTCAAAAAAAAACAAAAGAAAGAAAAATCCCATCAGGTTTGAAGATTAAAGCCAGCCCAGGAAAATGCAAGGCAATGGTGACAGTGTTCACTTTATAATAGTATATGAGTACATAGAGCTCATTATGTGATCTCTGAATTGTCTTACAGGATTTCATACTTTGTATTGGACTTTCTATAGAAATCATCACTAACTGACAGTTTCAGTTTGCCCTTGTTCAACCTTGATATATGTACCTCTTGAGAAGTCCCTAACTGAAGTTGTCATTTAGTTGGCAGGCCTATGTTTGTGATATTACTGCCTAAGTCCCTGTTCCTGTGTCACATAATCAAAGAGCCTCCCTCACTAAGCATGGTCCAATGATTTTCCAGGTATGTAGAGCAGAGTCAGACGTTGCTGGAGCAGAGAAATGAAGGTTACAAATCCACTGCCTCCCAGTCCCAGGCACGGGTGTTGGGACTGGAACAAGAAAAGGTCAGGCCTGGGGAGTGAAAACTCAGCACGGTCAGCCCACAATTGCCTAAGTCATTTTTTTTTTTTGGTGTTCTTTCAGCTTAATCAGACAAGCACGTTGCACCGTTCAACAATTGCATTGTTTTGTTTCATTGAGTCACGATTTTTTAAAATGAAAACCCACATCCATCTAAATCACCATTTTAAACTGTTGTTAGAGGAGTTTAGTCTAATTACAAAGCCGAATACAGAAAATACTGAGTTATGGTCACTGTTCAGCTATAGCTTTCTATGTTAAATACTATGCTCGCCAAACAACAACTACCACTTAATTTGAAGTAAACAGTTTTCTTTGATTTTCAAACAACACCAAAGCACGACTTGGGCATTTGTGGAATGACCATGACAAACTTATTCTTTCATGTCAGAGTTGACATGGTTGATATGAAAAAAATTGCTATTTTAAGACTCAATAGAAAATATAATGTTTTATTAATAGAGCAGGATATTACTATTGGGTAATTATTATCTTTATGCATGGAAAGGGTCACGAGATGCTCAAGTGAAGAAATGAAATGTCTTACTTAAATTTATAGCCTGAAAATCTCCTGGGAATTAGGGAAATAAGACAAAGATAACTGTAGTTTATATTGTTTGTCCAGGTACAGCTTTGTTATTGCATTGTTAGTTAGCTAGGTATGTATAACCGGTATGTATTTAGCCTAGAGTGTATCTGCCATATATGGCCATTTTAGTGTTAGAAACAAACAGATGTTAACTGTGAAACCCATTTTACTTTGTCTTCCTTGTAATGGACCAACTAGAACAGTTATTATTGGACTTGGACAATTGTTATTGACAAAAACAACCAGAAAATAGTGAACACTGTTTAACTGTGGGAACATCCCACCAGTAGACGGAAACAGCAGAGGTAATCTACTTATTGTTTATGCTCACCTGAGTTGTATCCTCCTACTCTCTTGTGTGAACTCTGTATGTAAGACCACGACACAGACTTGATATTATGTCGCAGCCATCCAAGAAAGTCACACATAATGATGATTATATCTCAAAATATCTTATTGCCAGTTTACATTATTCGTAGCTATTACATTTCTGTGTCTACCATTGATTGGCTCTATCAGTTGAATTGTAAACTTTTGTCCTAACTGTCAGTTTGCTCAGTTTTGTCAAAATGCAAAAAGTAAAAGTTGTATGTAGTGGAGCCTCGTGTAACAAATAATACAAAAAACAATACAATAAAACGCAAAGGAAAAGGGAAGACACGCTAAGCTTTCAGTATGTTTCCCTTTGTCAATTTTGTCAACTTACGGGGCTGCAACATAGTATTGATTCTTTGCCATTACCTCACATGTATCAGGTTCTCTTACCAGCAAGCATCAGTTGAGTTCATATCTTTGTTGTGGGACCCACAGGTCCAGCTGGCAACAGAACTAAGCTCAGCCTCAGCCCAGATCAGCACGCTACAGTTAGAGCTTGGAGAGTACAGGAAGAGAGAGGGAGAACTCAAGCAACAGCTCCAGCAAACTTCGACCAGCAGCAGTTCCACCAAAGATGAACTGGAGAGGTTGAGGATACAGAGAGAGGGTAAGCAAGAAAGAGGTGGGGAGGAAACATGATTGGAAGGATAGAAATAAAGATAGAAATGATGGCTGAAATAAAGAATGGAAACCGCAGATATTTTGTCTTCTTCTGAGTTATTAAATCTCAGTTAAGAATTTCAAATTTTAGTCAATCAGAATAACAGTGTCATGTCTAATGTCTAAATGTTGCACAAAAAAAAAAAGAGAGAGAGAGAGAGAGGGAGGGAGGGGGGGAAAAAGAGAGAGAGAGAGAGACTGACTGTGTCAAAATCACAAAAGAAATTGAAATTTTCTGCAGTTTTTACGACTATTTTGTCAATGTTTTTGTCTGTCTGTCATGCTCAGTTCTCTCTGTCTTTCCTACAGAGGATGAACAGAAGATTGGCAGCCTTACTGCACTGGTGCGTGAGGAAAAACAAGCTCGAAAGACACTGGAAGCCAAGTTGGCAGGTGTGCAAGAAGAACTAGGTGATGTGCGGGCTCATACGGAGACCTTAGAGAAGGTGAGAGAGCTGGTCTGTGTGACTTGCACATTGTAAGCTTTCAAGTCCCATGTCAAGCCAGTTGTGATGGGGGACATTAATCTTTGTCCTACGTATGTAGTGGATCTGATGGACCCAGTAGTAATCAAAACGTTTGTAATTATTGTATTGCTGGGAATTTTTTTCTGAAATTCAAGCTACTCCTCAATGACTTCATTGCCCATCTTTCTTTTCATAGTTTTAAAATTTCAAAATTCACATACGTGCTCACCAATACATGCAGTTTTACTATTCCTACCCATATGTCATGGGATCTCACAGACACCCTACTTTTAAAGAAGATTTAATTTGATTATAGGATTTTATTGTCATGCCCTTAGTTTTACGTCCTGGGATCTCAGGTATACACCACACTCATACTTTTAGTGTTATATCCCTTCTGGTACATTCTGGGATCTGACAGACATCATATTTTTAAAGAGGGTATCCTATTAAATTGCTGTTTAGAAGTGTGGTGTCGATTAGACACCATGACCTAGTTTGAAGTGACATAGGACGCTGGTTAAAGCTAGCATAGTCTGTTGTAGAGCCACTCCCATCTATTAAACCTTCTCACAAAAGTCATTTCTCTTGCAGCATTAGATAAATATCAGGTGAGGCTAAAGCAAACCAGTTCACATGTTTAGTAGGGTATTGAATTTATCATTGACTCAAGCAGAGATTCATGTGCAGGATCAGGATATAAATTCCTGGTTCAGCACAGGCAGGTGCTCATATGAAGGGTCAATTGTGTAGAAAATGAGGTATGCCCATTTTTTGCTCTAATTGGATGTAAAATCCAGGACAAAAATTGATGCATAGTACACTGAGAACAAAACGTTTGAATTGCTTTGTTTGAGGCAGGAGAAATAGCCATTCTCAGTAGTTCAAATCTGCGGGACTTCAGAGGAAGAAATGATTCATAGTGGCCTTATGCTTCGTGTCTGTTTCATTTTTATGATCAGCCATGTGATTATTCATCATTCTCGTTTGGTATGAAGGTAAGCCTTCATGTTGACTAAAATCTGAGGATCTGGCAGGATACACGACTGATTCCCTATGAAGATCACCTCTTCGCCAGTGTTCAGTCTTAAGAGCAGTCATTGTGATTTATGTGTGATACACAAGTAATAACTGAATGGAAGCCAGGCTACTGCAAAACAAAGTGTTAATTTTTGTGTCTTAAACCCTTCATGATACTGTTTGTTTCAGAATTTGAGTGAGAGGAAGAGGAAGGCAGCAGAGGAGAGAAGAAAGATGGAAGAGGATATGGAGGATGCAAAAATCAGTTATGAAGTGAGTGAGCTTTTCTTTCATTCTTTTTTTCTTTTTTTGTTCTTTCAGTCTTCTTCCTTTATTTGTTTCTCTCTCCTTTTCTTTTTAAATAATTTTCTGTCTTTCTGGTATTTTCTTTCTTTTTTAAATTTTCCTCTTTATTTCTTTCTGTCATTCTTTTCTCTTCTTTCTCTCTGTTTTTCCATTCTGTCATTCTCTGCGAGACAGGGCTGTGGGGGTAATAGTAGAAAATATAGTTGCTGTGAATAAGTGGCTTGATATTCAGATTTATATGATGGTGAAACCTGAGAGTTTCATGTCTGAAAATTATTACTTACCGTGTGCAGACCTCTAACACTCAAATGAGATCCTTTTGATACTGTTTCAGCAAACAATTGAAGGCTTGAGAGAAAGACTCCGCAAACAGAAAACATCAGTGGATGCAGAGACCGAGAGTAAGGTAGGTGGCAGCACTGATGAATTGTTTGATTTGTGAATGCTCTCAGAAATTATGAGACAGTGAGATGAAGATAGGGTTAGACACCAGTGCATGTTTGATACATTGGGAAATTTGTCTCTGAGGTTGTCTAAAACTGAGTAGCCAATGTGCTCATTTTGTTCGCTGACCAACACCCTCAAACTTCTCTGTCCAGTGCAGTTGTGTACTATAGGTGGACAAAGTTTCAACCATTTTGCTAAAAGTCATGCATTTCTCGCTCGGGTACTCATTTTCATTATTGTTGGCTATAGCGTTGTGAATGTAAAACAGAGGATGGAAATAAAGATGATGGTATCATGTAGTCTTGTATTTACACAGGTGTCAAAAATAGAAGAGGAGATTTCTCGAGAATGGCAGACCAAGAGTGAACGCATGTTGGCTGCGGCAACAGAGAAACATAACCGTCAGCTTGCTGATGTGAATGCTGAGAAGGAGGAGCTAACTCGGAAAGTGGATGAGCTGGAGAAGAGAGTGAGTTCCCTTTTGATGGTTTATTGCATACAATATTTTATTATGTCTGTTCTCTTTCCTTTTGATTTTACTACTGACTGTTTTCTTTGTTTCATGTTTGTCCTGCTTTCTTGCTCATGTCTTATCTTCGAGTATTTTCTATTGTTATATATGCACAATTGTCTTTTTGGGAAAATGAGGATCAAAACTTTAAAGAGTTGTGTAAAATCAGAGGACAATATGTGAGTGTGCATGGGAAAACCCGGCATAAGTCGGCAGAGCTGATTTTGAGAAAAACGGCTTTGAAGTGAAAATATGGGTCCGACACAAACTTCCAACTTGGCTGTTATTTAGGGGACCG
The DNA here is from genome assembly GCA_963931925.1 of Onchidella celtica. Taxonomy (NCBI): domain Eukaryota; kingdom Metazoa; phylum Mollusca; class Gastropoda; order Systellommatophora; family Onchidiidae; genus Onchidella; species Onchidella celtica. Next base: position 40,755,327 of record OZ007577.1, read on the forward strand.
TGGCATGTTACAGGGTAAACTGTAGACGAGCAGTGAACACTACTCACTATGATCTCTATAACGGCTTTGTAATTAGACTACGGTCTCCTAACAAGATCCAAAAACTTCCGACTTGGCCGTTGCTAGGGGACCGTGGCATGTTACACGGTAAATTGTAAATGAGCAGTGAACACTACTCACTATGATCTCTATAACTGCTTAATTATTAGACTACGGTTTCCTAACAACAATCACTCCAATATTACTTGGTCAATTAGCTATTGCCACTTATAGGATTAAATGCCGTTTTCTCAAAATCTTGTTTTATGGGGGTCACTGACTCCAGTTTATCAGAAATGTCTTGTCTTTTATTATATGTACAGAACTCAAAATGTCATGTTGCTGACTTATGCCGGGTTTCCCATGCACACTCACATATTACATCAAAAACATATACCTCAAAAAGTTTTTAACCGATTGGAGTGACACTTATAAATATTGAAATTAGGAGTAGGTGAGAACCATTTTCATGACAAAACCTCAAAATCTACAAAATGTCACATACAACAATATGGCAAATATCCCATAATATGCTTCTCAGCATTTGCGGTCTTCGTCTCTCTTGTTTGTCTTGCTTTCTTTCTGTCACTCTTACGCACTTTCTTTAAGAGTTGTCTCACACTTCTTTCTTCCCCAAACTGAGAACTGCATTTAGTTTGAAATTTGAAGTGGTATCACTGTGTTACAGTTGCATGCCATGAGGTCATCAGGATCATCCACAGAGCAGCAAGTAGCCCAGCTGCAGGAAGAGCTAGCAGAGATGAAAGTATGGAAGGACAAGGTAATCACATTTGACTTTTCTTTGTATGTACCACCTAATGATTGTTCTGTCAAACAGAATTGATTTATATGCTGTGGTTCAATCAAAGCATGTAAACCATGTTGCATGTTTAAGAGCATTTTCTTTCTGTGTTATTTCAATTTGTTAACTGCAGAAAATAGTTTGTAAAAGATTAATGTCTGGATTTTGTATCAGATACTTAACATAGCAATGAATGTTGTTGGAGCTGGCGTCTCTAACTCTGTAAGCATTGATAGAGCATTAAGATTACTTAAATTTCCTGGCTTTCATATCAGGTGATTAACATTGCAATGAATATTGTTGGAACTGATGTCTCTACATCTGTAAGCATTGACAGAACATAATGATAATTTAAATTACCACTTGTGTGGTTTGAAGCAATTTGTATTGGCCAGCCAGAAAGTTTATCTTCCCTCTTTTTTTTTTTTTTCAAAGCTTTAAAGTTGCCATGAGCAAGTTTTTGAGTTGATGATGCCTTTTTTTTTTTTTGGTTACAGTTGAACATGCTACACATTTTAATTTTTGTTTCATTTAAAATTAATATGAGCTTGCTGGTTTTTTAAAAGTGCCACCTCTGAAAAGTGATGAGGACACAACATTTGAAAAATGATAAAATGAATCAACTGCAAAGGTTAAAAAAAAATGTTCAGTAAATTAAAAAAAATACTTCGGATGATGAGAAAATGAGAATAAAAATCTGAATTACTTCATAATGTTGAAAATGTGTTTTCCCAGTATGACAATTTGCGCACACAAGCAGCCAGCATGAAGGAGAAGTATGAACAACGTATAGAAGAACTGGAGGGAGAGAAGGAAGAATTGGAGGAGAGGCGGAGTGAGATTGTGGAGAAAGCACGTGATCAACGCCAGGAGCTGCAGCAGCAAATTCAGCAGCTACAACAGCAAGTGCAGCAGCTGCGCACTCAACAGTCGACGACCGCAGCGGCTGCACAACAAAGTGCAGCTCCATCTGCTGCTGCAGCCGCTGGTGGAGCTAATGTAGCCGCCGAGGTAATCCGGAGACTTAACATAGATAAATACTTGTTGTGAGGTATTGCAGATTATGTGGCATATGAAAACTTGGATCAACATGTCAAAAACTGACTCTTTCTCTATATTTCTACCTCTCTCTTTCATTTTCTCTTTCTTCCCTTCTCTCTTTCTCTTTCCCTTTCTTTCTTTTTTTTCTGTCTTCTCCACCTCTCTTTTTCATTCTCTCTGTCTACTTCTCTCTCTCTTTCTATCCTTCTCTCATTTTCTCTCTCTCTCTCTTTCCCGCTTCTCTCTCTTTCCCTCTTTCTCTCATTCTTTCTCTCTCTCTCTCTTTCTTTCTGTCTCTCTCTTTTTCTATCTGTCTGTCATCACACTTTCACTCTTACATTTCTGCCCACATTCACTGATATGTTCTACTGGCTATGCTCAGATTTAGTTGTGAGATGTAGAGGGTGACCCAATATGTGTCTGGATATATAGCTTATACCAAGAGTATATTAGATAACTGCTTTACATATCCCATTACCCATGGCAAATCTTGTCATCGGCTTAGTGCTGTTCTCCAAGTTCTTACAAGTCGGATCTCTTTTCTAAACTGACAATGTTTCGCACTGATGTTTCAGGTTAAGAAAATCATGAATTCTGTCTTTCAATCACTACGGGGAGAATTTGACCCTGATGACAGCTATGCAGGCTCTGAAGTTCTGTCCACAATACTCAATGTCATAAAGGTAAGAATTTCTGTTGAGAGAACTCCTTCTTGTCAATATCAAATATTTAGTCTGCAGTTCCTTAATGGTACGAAATAAAAGTTCTGTCAACAGTATTTTATATTGTCAAAGTAAAGTGTTCCATCTGCAAAATTTAGTGTCATCAGTTGAAAATGTTTTATCTGTATTTTCATATGTCGCGAAAGAAAATAATCCTATTTGTATTTCCATATGTCATGAAAGAAAAAAGTTTTATCCATATTTCTATGCATCACCAAGGAAAAAAATTCTGTTTATATTTCCATATGTGATGAAGGCAAAAAGTTTTATCTGTATTTCCATGTCTCGCCAAGGAAAAAAGTTTTATTTGTATTTCCATATGTCACAAAGGACAAAAAAGGCTTTCATTGATATTTCCATGTGTCATACAAGGCAAAAAGTTTTATCTGTATTTCAATGTGTCAACACGAAAAAGTTCTGTCTGCAATACTCATCGTTATAAAGCTAAAAAGCCCTGCCAACACTGCATAACATTATCAGTGTAATTTGCATGTAAAACACCTAGTGGTTTGAAACTGCAGATGTCACAAGCATAATGTCATTTCTTTCCAAAAGAGTCAGGAATCAGTTTGGGATTTTAGCAGTTGTATTAATTTTGATGATTTGATGATGATCATCACGATTTTATAAACCTAGTCCTTTTTGTTTTGTTGTTGACAGCAAACAACTCTCAAACTGGTCAGTCAAGCCAATTCAAAGCCAGTCGAAAGTGAAGAAGAGGAGGAAGAGGATGAAGAAGAAGAAGAGGAAGAGGAGGAAGAAGAGGAGGAGGAAGAAGAAGAGGCTGAAGATGAGAAACAAGCAGAAGAAGATAAAGAAGAGGCAGAAACCAAGAGAGGTAAAATTTGTTACTGTTGCAGTTGCAAAGAGTTAAAATATGGCAAAAAAAAGAGAAAAGGATCTTTGTTACAAAGCCACCGGTAAGAAAGAATAAATAAATGACACAATGGTGTTTTTCCATTTCTGACTCTTTTGTAACATTTCTGTATTGTTTCTTATGTATAACATGCAGCTTTTTCTCACTTTTGTCATATATGAGTGGATTTGACAAAAGCCTGTTTAAAGTGAGAGACCCGAGAAAACCCCTCCAAAAGGTCAAAATTTGACAAAAAAGAAAAAAAACAAGAGAGAAAAAAAATTGGAAAAATTGAACATATACAAAAATCAAACCATAAAAAATTTGAATAGGAAATGTATAGAATCTAAACAGAATATTTCTACTGAACTGTGAGTTCTTGCTTGGACAGCAGCACAGAAGCACGTCTGCCAGTGTGTGGAGGCTCGAAGTGATGCTTTAGGATAGTTACCAAGTTGAAGGCACAACATGGTGCCTTAGAACACAAGACATGGTGGGTGCGCAAGATCGGGAGCTGCAGTGAAGGAAAGGAAAAGAGAAGGGAATAGAAATTAGGACAAGAGAAAGAAAAAGAGATTAGGAAAAAGAAAAAATATTCACACCCAAGGAATTATCTAATGCAGTGTTGGACATTGGTGCCACGGGGAGTGATAGTACCGAGCTGGAAAATTAAATGTTGCTCATTCTCAAAGCTGCACTTTGAGTCTGAACAACATTTAATTTTCCAGTTCTTTTCTTATCTCATTCAGTATGATGGTAGCAATTGTGAATGTCAGGCTGAAGCAATAAATTTTGTAGTCAGTCATGTGTTAATGATACAGAAAATTGTAAGGTATTTTTTCAGCTTTGTAACTTCGATTTTGAATCTTTTACAGGCGGCAAAAAAAAGTGATTAATGATTGGCTCGCAAATGTTTCAATTCCAGGACATGGATTGAGTGATGCAGCACTTTAGATATTGTCTAATATGGTTTGAAATAGTAGCATGCCTGTGATGCAGTACTATCTATTTGTAGGCATAAATGGTGTTTCTCCAAAATCCACATTAATTGAATAGAGACCCTCAGTAATGAAATGCTGTCATCCAGCAATTAAGTGCTACAAATAAAAAGAACTGCCAGTAGTGCCAGTATGGTTTGAATTTTCTGTTGACCAACAAGAGTTGTCGTGAACATTTTGTTTATTCATAAATTTACATTGCAGATGAAAAGCCAGCATCCTCTCCTGTAAGTGAAACAAAGTCTCCAGTGGCTGATCCAGAAAGAGGCAGCCAATCAGAAAAAGAGAGATCAGGTCCTCCCCCGGCAGAGAATAGTGTAGAGGTTTCACAGCCTGCGGCCTCATCAGCTGATAATGTCGTGTCTCAAAATGAGGGAACCCAAGCTCAGGTGGAGAAGAAAGAGGACGAGGTTGAAGAGAAAGAAGTTGGTACTCAGGAGGCAATTTCTGACTCAAAGTCCAACTCTGGTCAGAAGGTAGAAACAAAAGAAGACTTGCCGAATGGGGTCGAAGAAGAGAGGCAGACTACAGCCCCTTCAGAAAGGACAGTGGACGAAGAACAGGTTCCATCCAAAGTAGCAGACATTGAGGCAAGTCCCTCAGATAGTCCTGCCAAAACAGCTGCTGTTTCCCCAGCAGAAGACAGCAGGACAGCACCAGAAAACAGCGCAGCTCAAATCAATGGTGAGGATTCATCATCACCTACAAAGCCAGACAGTCCGCAAAAAGGGGAGACACTTCAGCAGGATAAAGAAGCATCATTAGCAGCCAGCACACATGTGGCCCCTAAACCGGTGACAACTGTCAGAGAAGGACCACCTCCTTTATTTGATGATGATGATGAGGATGATGATGACGATGAAGACAGGTACATATATCAGTATATAAATAACCTCTCTGGGGTATGATGTCTTGCCATGTCTATGGGCTTGTGTGAACAGGTAGTAAAGACATTTTCTCAGACAGCCTTCAAAAAGGGCTGATCAAGCCCTCACCTGTGTTGTTGTTGTAGTTTTGAAAGTGCTCTTGTCGGCTGACGCCAAAGGGATAGTAAGGTAGCGGAAAAAAAAAAGATTGATTAAAATTGGGTTTATTGGGGATGAGGTGGAGTGTGGGATAGGTGTTTGTTTATATTTATGTTCTAATCTGAGTAATTTTTTCAGTGCTTCTTGATGTAAATTAGCAGACATTTACTTCAACCACTCCTGTTCCCATTCTGTTACAGTCCCCTGTTTGGCAAGGACAGCACAGTGTCTGATACTTTTGGCACAGACTTTAACTCCAAACCTGGCAACAACCAGGAGAGCAAGCCGACTCCGCCCACCAAAACCAACAAGCCATCGGTACCCAGCAAGAAAGTGGACCTGGCCAATGACGAGGTGAGAGATAAACAGAAAGAGAGAAGAAGGAAAGAGGAAAAGATAGAAGAATATATAATAAGGAGAGAGAAAGAGAGAGAGAGAGAGAGTGAGTTAGAGAGGAAGAGGAAATAGTTGCCAGACATAGTTTTTTTTGTTTGTTAATTAACCACTTTTCGAGATTTCTGTTACTGTAAGTCTGCATTTAAAATGTACAGGCTGGTAGTACTCACCAGTAGCAGGTCTTTGGAACAATTTTAAAATGCGCAAAAAGAAAAAAAAAAAAAGAAAGAAAAATTTGTTTGTTGAAAAGCCTAGCAATAGACCCTTTCAACTTCTGCGTTACGGTTGTTTGCGGGGAGCCGCACGGCTTCGAAAAGCACTGGGTAGGGCAAAAACCTCAACTTGCCTTTATGATGGCATCTGAATATGTGCACATTCAAAGCAAAGATGCATTTTTATGCCAGAACCAGCACGTAACGGGTTTGTACAGTTGGGTGCCCAACAGGAGGATGGCATCGTTCGACTGTTGTCCACCGCTTCCGCGCTACAAGTGGGGCACACCGCCATTTTGTTTGCAAATCACGTGATATGGAGGACGGTAAATTAAAAGGGTCTATAGAACAAAATTAAAAACCCCAAAAACTATACACTAAATTCCAAAAAGAGACTTCTTCCATTCTTAATTATTTTGGAATTTAGTCTATCAATTTTGTATTGTTTGTATTTAGAATAGATTATGGTATGGAACGTACAACTTTTTCTCTCATTTTTTTTTTTTTTTTTTGGCCAAAATTGTAACTTACAGAAGAACGGAACACTTTTTTTTTTTCTTTTGTGCTCATATTCACCTTTGCTAAAAATCTTTCTACATGTCTTAGTGAGCCCGGAGGTGAATGATATAAACTAACAAAAAAAAAAGTCACTTTTTGTATTTCATATTTTGGGCCTAAGTGGGGATGTAAAATGGTGTTGAGTTCATTTCATATTATTGATTAACTGATCACATTCTGTTCATTGCAGGACCTGAAGCCCCAACCTCCCCCTCCTTTGTTTGGTGATGATGATGATGATGACGACCTTGACTGGCTAAGTTAATTCGGATTTGGCTGGCGCGGCAGGGCTAGTTACAGACATTTATGTGATTTGCCAGATGGGCTCGTTTAAGTGATTATCTCATAGTTGGCCATAAACAGTGTATAGTGTGCAGAATATCCCAGCTTGACCTGGTCCAGCCAGCATTGTGTCCACTAGAAGGTGTTCCTGTTATGTATAAGTTGATATTATTTGATGTCAGTTTCTTTCATCACCAATCCCTGGTTGCTTACAAGTTACATCAGTGATACAAACAGCAAGACAGGACCACCTCAACATCATAATGGGGTCCTGGGCAAAGCAATAGGCTGTGCGCTGCCCCCCCCCCCACCCACCCCAATTCAAAAACCAATGTAAATTTGCATGCATAGAGCACCCTGGGCAGCTGCCCACTGTGCCTTTGCGATAAGACAGCTCTGTGCTCTCTAAGCACACATAATTAGTTTAATCACTCCCGGTATCTGCTTGCAAACTCTAATCATGCGATTACCTCACCACATTTTCATCCACCAAAAAAATCTTCCCTCTTTCCCCTAATTAACACTCAGTTTTCTTCTTGGCAAGGCGACGGGTGCCGTAGCAGAGGTCGCGGGTTCTAGTCCCATCTTGATCATTTTTCTTTCTTCCTTCTTTCACTCCCGCTTTGCTTTCCTGACCACTAACTAGGCACTACAACCTTGGTCCGCCTAATACTTATTTTCTCTTAATCAGTCATGCCCTGCATCTCAGAACCGTCTTATCTGATAAATAAAATATTTCTCTCTCAGTTTCCTCGTCTTTTCACCATCATCCGTGAGCGCCCAAGACGGCCACAGCTTAAAGGTGCCCCAAGTGGGCTCAATGTTGTTTTCCTTATTGGACACGTCGCTAAGGGCCCAAGACACAGGATATGGAGACAGATCAAATAGCCAGATTTCGTCCATCATGCTGAGCTTATGTCAGTGATGTCCACAATGCAACAGTGCCTGCCTTTTTGCCTTCATAAAACAAAAAAATTTAATCAGTACTCGCCATGACCAAGCACTTATAAACACACTGTTTGCAGATATACTGAGAAAATCAGTGGTTCATTTGAGAATTTTGTGTCTCTTTATCATTTCTGCTAGATGGCAAAACTAGATCAGTGTGGTAAAGTAGAATTTGGAAAGCTTTATGGTCGTGTGCACCATAATGAGTGAGAAGATCAACTTGCTGTGATTCCTCCATACACAAGGGTTAACAGAACCTGTGAAACACCATTCGTAGGGTCTTCTTATAATAATGAGAGCAGGGGGTAAACTGCCTGTGACGCCTATGCATTTCATGGCCATTCAAGCTAGACACTTGAAAGTTTGCATACTACCGTTTTTGATACTGCCGAGTTGCATGGCTGGCTTAGTTTTGCGTTTGACCACGTCTTATATTTTTTTGAAAACTGTGAAACACCTTAGCGTTTAAACCCGGACTAAATTCCTGGTGTAGTTTTTATGATTGTTAGAGTGTTGCGTACCGGTGTAGCAATCGATACTCAGTATCGAAGGCTGTCATTTTGCGCAAACTTCTGCATAACGTCTAAGCACTTATTTTCATGGCCTTTAAGCGAGACACTCACAATTTTGGTATATCTAGGCCTAGGCCTACTGTTTTTTTTTCCTGTCGAGCTGCATGGATGCCGTAATGTATGTTTATATAATAATTATTGTTATGGATGGCGATTCCTCAACCTCTTTACTGGGCGCGAGCAAAACCGATACACAGTATCGAATATGCCATTTCCTTTCAGCGTGGCCTGCTTGAAAGTAAACAAGACATGTGCTAAGCTTGATGCTGACAATGTTACACAGGCAATGTTGTGTATACCCTGAAGGGGAGGTCCTCCGCCCGTCCGCGCCAGTCAAGAAAACACACTAGAGAGGGGACTTTTGAGTGGGCTTATCAAATGGTTGGGTTTAGTATTTGTATGGGATAAAGAAAGAAGAAAGAAAGAACGAAAGCGCGGGTTAGGGGAGGTCATCATATTAATTATGTTTGTTTACTTTTTGGTAAGTGGCGCGGATGGGGGGAAGACCTTCCCCCTGAAGTTTTGCGACCATGATTGTCCGGTAAGCTAATAGTTTAAAAAACTCAGCATTTGTCTAACGTGTCTTTGCAGTCTCTCAATCTCTTTTGTTTTGTTTGCCACTCACCGTTCGGAGAACGGGTGCATTTACTAGTTCTCCCAATGAAAACATACAAATAAGCATTTTTTGCTTATTACTGCACTGACCTACTTTTGGCTTTGTGCTAACTACTATTGGCTTTGCCTCCTGTGTCTACCAGTACAATAGACCAATAGTGATCCCCTCTTATTAAGTAACTACTCTCTGGTTACATCCCCTGGTTACCAAGTTACATCCCTCTTTACCAACAAGGATGTAGGTATTTCCCACAATCGTGCATGTGAAAAGTCATTTTTTTTGTTTTTAAAAAAAAAACGTGCTAAATTTTGATCTATGTGATTTTACCAATAGTGTGTTCTGTTGACTTTGTGTTTAGATGATGTGATGGCCCATCAGAATAGTAGATGAAAAGAATATAATTAGATGTCAGATAACAACTAACATGATGGAAATGTTAGATTGGAACACTCATTGTCTGTCTTTTGTTATTTTATTACACTGCTACTGCTGGTTTGATCTAAGTCCGTCTCAGTAGATGAGGAGGGGTGGGTGTGCCCAGTTTATGAAAAGTAAAAAAATGGCTAGAATTATGCGTGCAAACCTTACGGATGGCTCATTTACCAAATCAGATATATTCATAGATCTCGTTAAGGGCCGCGTGGTTAATTATCGTAAACTGGTTCTTTTCAGGAGAAACAAAAAAACTGAATAACTTTGTTTATTACACTCAATAGTTACAACATTAAAAAAAATATTATTTAACTTTTAGTTTTCAGAATTTAATCCCCAACTTGTAAGAAACCTGTAGGCTGTCCAGGGCTACATGCATGTCAAATATCTCAATTTCATTAAAGAGGTTGAGTTGAAATTGTTTACCATGCAGGTGTCGATGTGTCCATTGTGGCACATGTGTCCTAACCTGGTGCTGATTGGCTGGCTTGGGTGCCACTGTTTCACTGACCAATGGGCAGTTACTGTCAGTGATCATTTGAATCCTTAGTTCTGCTTCTCTTGTCTTTGTTAGGATTTTTGAACTGTTCAGTGTGGAATATTCTAGAATTCATTTCTTTATGTGATGTAAATGCTGTCTTTCTGTCCTTTGATATTCTGATGATTTAAATTAAAACATTTCAAAGTTTTAAGTACATTTGAATTTATGTGTACAATAATTAAAATTCAAGAAATGATGTAAACATTCCAACCTGTGCTTGCAGTCAACACAATTTTGAATCGACTGCATTTCATTCTTTTATGCAATTTATATGAAGCTTTTGTGTGCTTCAACAAGAAGATGACTCGAAGACAAGATGTATGGCAGAGACCATTAGAAGAGTGCGTGTGTGTGTATAAGGATGTATGTGATGTTACTAGAAGTTTATAATAATAAATATTATTGAATTGATTCATGTATGAAACTTGCTTGCCTTACATTTTTAGGAACTGGAGATGCACGGGTAGCTGACAGTGTTCTTGCTGACTCTACAGTGGTCGCTGGAATTGTTTAGTTAGATAGGCAGATTCATGTCATGGGTATGGCACGATCCTCCATAGAGACTGAGGAAGTCAATGGCCCAAAACACTTGTTTGACAAGAGTTCTTTCTTCTGAAAATCTCCTGCAGTCTCATCTCCCCCAAGAGTTTCTGTTCTCTTTCGTTTATATATTTATTCCTGTTTGCATAGGAGTTGCTTGTAGTTCTGAAACAGGGCATTTCTCGGGTCTGGCCTTCAACATTTGCTAATGTTCAGTTTCAGAAAGAAAAAAGAATTCAACTATGGTTTTTAATTCATTTTTTAAATTATGATTGAAGTATCTTCCAATTGAAACTGTGTGATTGAGAAAGAAATTGTGGTGGGAAAAAGGTCTTTGCTTCATGCAGCGTCAGTGATACTAGGCTGATCCTGAACTTGTCTGAAGAATTTCTTGGTGATTCTGGACTGTGTGTGATTGTATTTTGTGTGGATGTATAAATTAAAATAATGTATTAATGGAAGTATAAAAATATATTTTTTTCGCAATTGCTATCTACAGAAACCTTGTTACAGACTTCTTGTTTCACAAGAAAAATAAAAGAATATTGACCTTGTTCTATTGGTTGAGAGTTGTCTGTCTGTTCCTGTCATTTGTGTGTGAACGTTTAGAACTCAGAATTGTAAGCTGCTGCACTGTTGGACTGCTTCTGAAACCTGGGAAGAAATATTTTCGATCCCGTTTCATCTTAAGATAAGATGAGATAAGATAGGATATAACTTTTAAAATCCTGTTGCCAGGAAATTTGTTGTCACAGCATCAGTGACAGTACAACAGTAAATACAATATTTAAGACCTACAGGTCTTTAACGCACACAGCACACACACGCACATTGCTCACACAACATTACCAGCAAGTAAGAACATTACTCACATACACACACAGACTGTCAGAACAATCCATTAGAAAAACTAACAACAGCATACTACTACATCAGGAAACACTACTGCTTCGATTACTTCGAATTGCGGATGGTAAAAAAGATGGTCTACAGCGCACTCCGTTTGTTTGGGATCGGACTATCTGAGGGGACAAGGGGTGGAAGCAATCATTTAGAATCAGTATTACATCTTGAGAACACAGCTTTTTTTTTTTTTTTACATTTCTGACGTTGACAAGTGTAGGAGATTTAAATTTGTCACAAAAGTCAATAGGTAATTTGATCGTTTCTAGTTGGACTCAAGACTAGAGATATTTACAATCCGATGATGGGCATCCTTGACTCACTGTCATGTCCCCAGCCAGGATAAACATTCTCTAAAATGCTACTTTTACAAACAGTAACCACAGATATGGCCTAAAAAAAAATGCTGTAAAAATGTCATTTCCAAAGGCATTAACTACGGATAGTACGGAAAATGTAGCCAGATGTTACTTTTATTTAGATAAGCAGCAACCAATGACTGTTAGCTTTTACATGCAGTTTGGGTTTGAGTTTGGGTTTATCGGCCCGGCGGCACGATAGCGGCCTCTTTGCGCCTTTCGCGGACTATTTGGGTACTTTATTTATAGTATACTTGGTATTCAAACTTTCATCAATTCACAAATAGATAGTTCCTAATAAATTTAAGGAAGTGCATAGGTAGGGAAGATATTCCCTCCCTATGCACTTTGCATAGGTAGGGAAGATAGTGTACTACGTCATCACCAAACGTGTGGAATTATTATTGGTCTAAATTAGTGCATTTGATTTGAATCACGATATTATAGGCTATAGAATTAGTTGTCGGCGAGCCAGTGGCGACAGAAGCGAATCGCGATTCGAGTCAGTCAACGACAGGAGGTTATATGAATCAAAATCAACCGAATCAGTCGGCGAGTCAGCAAAGACAAGTGACAGACGAATGGCCTGGACCGAGCTCAAAGCAAAACGCAGTGACAAAGGCTCGCTGCTCCATGCGCTTACTGAAGTTGTGTGTGTGTGTGTGGGGGGGGGGGGGGGAGAGTATCTGCCGATTTCTTTATACACCAAAATTAAAAAACAAGCAAAAAAAAATCTGCACTGGCAAGAAGCAAAATAAATATTAGCTTGAAATAGTTTCAAAATTTTTCTTTCTCCTCTCCCGTGTAATTTGTGGAGAATGAACTGAAATGTGAAGGGTTCGATCGTCGAACTACTGCGTAGTCGAAGTTTCATCACTCCAACCAGCAACCCTAAGGTAATCCTCTGTATAGGGTGTTTGCGCAAAGCAATCATAATGGTATCCTTCCCTCGTAGATCCGCTGTTTACAGCATTGACCGACGTCTGTTTGATGTAGGGACCCCACCCCTACGGTAATCCTACCTACTCTACGGGATATCCTACACAAATACGTCGGATTGGCGTAGGGGTGCTGGCTGGAAAATTCCCTGGAATGCTTGACCTACAAGTAAATTAAATGCCGGTGTATTCTTCGTGTAGGTGTGCTTTACTGTATGTTTTCCTAAATAGGCAGGAAACTGCAAGTTCCCCTTGCTCATCTCCCAACAGATCCACTCTGGACTTTTCATAGGTGCCATGCTCAATTACAATAACGCATGTAATTACATTCTGCCCCCATGGGCTTAAAATGAAAGCCTATCAAATTCATTGTCCCCTCATACATGAACTTAAATTGAAGATGCATAAGAACAACAGAAAATCTATGGGGTCGCCTTTCTTCTTACAGCTTTTTCTTTTTGCCATATTTTGACAGAGGTAGGTTAGGTTTGTTGTCGCCAATGGGTCGTAATGGGGATAGGCGCTGATTTGGCTTATTACCGCCGGATGATGAGTGCGATACATGATCATTACCTATAATTATAATGTTTCATAGCTATTGCAAACATAGCAGGCAAAGCACAGGAAGAAAGGAATATCTTCCCTGCCGAAGCAAAGTAGGCCTATTACACAAGAAATATCTTCTCGACCAAAAAAAAATATGCAGAGACAAAAATATTTTCTTTTCCTAAGGTGAGTGGATAGTCAAGCAATAATTATCTTCTCTGCATGCACTTTGCACACATAGGGATTGCATAGTCTGGGGATATCTTCCTTACCTATGCAAAGCGAATAGGCAGGGGATATCTTCCTTACCTATGCAAGGTGAATAGGTAGGGAATGTCTTCCCTACCTATGCAAAGTGTATAGGTGGGGGATATCTTCCCTGTCTATGCACTTCCTAAATTTAATTACAAATGCTGAAACTCAAATGTTGTTTTGTATAGACCTGAAGTGATCCGGTACATTTCGCCCAGACAAAGTGTCAAATATTTCTTGTTAATAACTCAAGTCGTTCTGGCGATTGAAAGCTACGTCTTCCCTGATAGAAAAGAAATTGTGACCACAAAGATATGTCAGTTGTATGCAAATGCTAATGGGAATATGATTTGTGTGTGCAATCAAACTGAGGCATCGTCTCCATTCAATCCGTGTTGACCTATGTATTAGATCTTAGACTCTGTTGCTCCGGTTTCGTCAAAGATACTACATACGATAAGATAAAACAGCATTCAATGGCTTTCGAGCCTCCACCTACCGGCGAATGCGTGAGAACTGTCAACAATAACTTATTTTACAAAGCCGAACAGAGAATAATTATACTGAGTTTTGTTCGCTATTCAGTGATAGATAGAAATCGCTTACTTTGTAATAATAACTAATTCGGTGTAGGAAAGCTCTGGGCACCTTTGTTCCAATTTACATTTGATAGCACTGTGACAAAATGGCTGGTTAACTTACCATCATACAGAAGATAGATCTAGTAAGTATATTTTTAGAATTAGATAGGACAGAGGCGGGTGAAAAATCTCTCGTTCTGTTCATCTCACCCACCCATATTATGATCTCTATTTTATTGAGATACTCATTGTAAATTAAATGCATGTATTACATAATATTATTTTAATAACTTTCCGTTGAAATTGCCCCTGTGGGTGAAACTGGTGGGCTTTATGCCTTACTTTCTATGCAAATACAGTGTACGAAGCCGAGACTGGGCAGGGCCGCTGATGAAGGTTGAACGTTTTTTTTAAGAGGCACGAAGAAGGGGCTGTCCCGTCTTATTAGTAGTTTTGCTGCAGACAAGAAGGGGAAGGGGGAGGGGGGTGCCTCCAACGCGGGAAAAGCGTACATAGTGTGGGGGGGGGGGCGTATTCGTATTTCCATGTGTCACAAAGTAAAAAAGTAGGCCTACCGTCTGCAATACTACAATATATACATACGTAGGCACACAAACGGGCCCACACACACGCAGAGGCAAAAGGCAAAAGTCATTCTAAATCTGGACACATTTCAATAACGTAACTCCTTTTCTTCTCCTTGCATTCGTTGCACGATTCATGATTAATAAAAACTAGGATTGGACGCTTTACCGCCTGCATGAAAATTGCACCTTTCACCTTGGCATTGTCCATGCTGCAGGATGTAGCCCTCCGACTATGACTTCCATTCCTTTCTATCTGATGTCTTCCTCATCCATGATGTCCCACCTCTCTTTTTAATATCATCCCGCCATCTTCTTCCTGGTCGTCCTGGTGTTCCTTTTTCTGTCCATGGTTGCCATTCATTGCATCGTTTTGTCCATCAATTGTCATTCATCTTTCCCATATTTCTGGCCCAGTTCCACTTTTGTCGTAGCAAGAATTTTACTGTGTGTGTTAGTTTTGTTTGTCTGCGTATTTCGGCGTACGGAATTTTATCTTGTTGTCTGATATTAAGTATTCTTCTTTCCATTTTGCCCCCTGGGTATTTCTTATTTTGTTCGTAAGTTTTTTTTTGTAATCGACCATGTATTGGCAACCAAAGGTAATCGTTGGAATAATGCAATAATGGAATAATGAAACTATTAGAAAACACAAACAAACAAACAAATAAAAATATTTCCTATCGCTGTTGCTCATACAGCTCGGATTAGCTTGAAATTTTTAAGATATCTTCCCTTGTAGATTTGGGGACTCGAAATAATGGACAGTTTTGCTTGTTTTTCTTTTTGAGTTTGCTATGTGCTGCTAATTTCGCTTCTGATCCCATTTTGGGAAAACGCCAGAGCCCAAGCAAGACGTCATCATATCCTGCGAAATTCTCGGTGCTCACATTTCCACACTGCTTTGGCTGAGTTTGAGTTTGAGAAAGCACGAGACATGTCTGAATTTTGTAGATGACCCTAGGCATCTCGGCATCTAAGATGACGTACATTTTTGTGCGAAGTCCTTCAGGTGGTACCTGTTGTCCGTCAACCGTTTGAAGCACGGGTCAGCTATTAATAACCTAGATATTGATATGCAACACAAACTGGATTATTGTCTGCACCTACAAATTGAAAAAAAAACATGAAAATAATTACAATCGATATTTGAATGTCATGGTGTGTTTGTGTACATATAGTTTGTGTGTGTGTGTGTGTGTACAGGGAGCGGGAGAGAGAGAGAGAGAGAGAGAAAGAAAAAGATAGATAGATAGATAGATAGATAGATAGATAGATAGATAGATAGAAAGAAAGAGATGGACAGAGAGAGAAAGAGAGCGAGAGAGAGAGAGAGAGAGAGAGAGAGAGAGAGAGAGAGAGAGAGAGAGAGAGAGAGAGAGAGAGAGCAACCCGAACAAGAATACCGACAACAGCAACAATGACCACGACAACAGCGATATCTACAATAATTGCTAACATCAGCAGCATTAACTACAAACAACAACGACAACGTCAGTAACACCACCAACAGCGATGCCACGACGAAAAAAAACAACCCAAAAAACAAAAAACAAAAACAACAACTAGAACAAATAATACATGTAGTTATAAGGAAAATAATAATAATGACGTTAACAGGAAAGACAACATCAACAACCGCACAGCACATAAACATATCTGAGGAAAATACAAGATTTTCGCTGTGAGCTACCATAGGCACATAGTTAAAGCGCATTTTAATCATATCAGATACAAAGCACCGTATCAATATACATCAGGAAATGTTGGCATGACAACGATTACCAATGTAATAAAAGAAAAAAAACCCAATCACGTGAAATGACCAAGGTACGCTCGCAAACAGGCAAATAAAATCGAAATATCTCTGGAATTTTGCCCCTTTATGCCATAAACTAGAGAAGTCTCCAACATACGGACACATTCTCAACAAGCGGACATCTCCAAAATACAAAACTGAAACAGTGGACAAATTTAGACAAATTGTTCAACATATGAATGCGTGTCCAAAATATGAGCAAATTTTCAATAAGTGCACACGTCTTTAAAATACGGACAAGAAGTCTCCAACATAAAGATTCTCAACAAGTGGACGCTCCAAAACACAAAACTGAAACAGTGGACACATCTAAAAATGAAGACAATTAATGCGGAATCTGCAACATGTTAACATAAAAAATATCTATAACACATGGACCTGTTTGCATATTATTGAGTGAATGCTGTTTGCAACTTACAATGTTGGGACCCTGAACCTTGAACTACTATGGGAGCCCTTCGCAACCAGCAACGATAGAGCATCATCCAAAATTCACCCATAAGAAAAGTATGTTCAGGGCCCCTCCGGGATTAGGGTCCCTGAAGCCTACGCTTCATTGGTTTCATAGTAGATCCGCCACTGCCTGTTAGGGAAGTTTGTAAATGTGAGCAGGTCTACGAGATGTCAACAGATCCCCGAAACATGTACGTCTCCAAGATACTGACAGGTCTGCAGAGTTTGGACATCTTTCCAACATATGACAGTTAATTGGTGGATATGCCGGTAAATCTTCGCATTTTCCAACACGTGGACAGATTACCATAATGCGGACCAATCTCCTACAAGTGGCCAAATCCTAATATTGTGGACCAGTGTCCAAGCTGTGTTCCCTTGCAAAATCCATACTTACAAAACTGAGCTTTCCACAATCACTGTTCTAATCACAGAAATTGTCTTGAAGTAGGTCAGATTTAAATACCTAATGTCACTTTGAAATTCAGTGACGTAGCTTCTTTTGTGAATATTGATAGAGTAATTTAAGATCCTCTGGATTCTGCACAATACCAAGCAAGAAATGGCACTTACGACCGTTCACTTCATAGCAGCTAAACAAGTCATTACTAGAGGTCAATGGTCCAGCCATCCATTGTTGCATTCGGTAAAACCTCACATTCCCTATCCGATCAGGAACGATACCATAAACAACCACGTCATCTATCCAAAAGAATGGCACACGTTTCACTTGTTCAGCGATTTCATGTATCAAATCAGTACTGACTACCACAAAATAACCCAAACAGCGAAAGAATTCATACTTCTCTTCAGGTACCAGAGATGTGGGCACCGCCCATTTACCTGTCCTAGCAACAAGATCCCTATTCAATGCGTGACACATGAAAGCTTTTTCTTGCTTAGAGCAGACATTTCTCCAGCGGCGTGTTGTTTTGTCAATATTGATGAAAACGTCATCATCAACTCTGTACAGATAAGCTGAAAGATTTTGGCATTTTCTGTCCAGCCAATCGTAAACCATGACAGCTTTGTAAGTCAAGTTGACATAGGCGTCATAGAAACTGCCTTGTACCAAGTCGCCGAAGTCCTGGTTTTCCTTCATCAGTTGATCTTGTAATGTAGAGTTGGTGACCAGGCCGATGAAAAACACCAACTGTTAGGGTGAAACGAAAAAAAAACAACAACTGTGAACAACAGACAGAGAAACATTGACTTTGGGGAGGAAATGGGACAGTATCAACCCTGAAAAGAACCCAGAGAGAAAAAAACCCCCAGCAAAAATGCCTTAACTTAGAAATATGAAATTTTTGGGTAGATTAAAGAACAATGAAGCCACTAGTTGACGACGTCAGGATTAGGTAATAAGTGCCATACCGTGAGACTGTAGTACAAATGTAGGTGACAATCAGTCGGTCATCATCAAATGATTTGATGGAGATGAAATTAATGTCAAATAAAGATAAAGAAGGAGAGAAAGAACTAGAAGACAATTTAAAAGAGCAAGAACCTTAACCATCCAAGGTCGAGTTTTATTGGAATCTCCATACAACCATCTGTAGGCCTGTCTATGAGCAAAGTGAGTCGGTGCTGTATGCACAGCCATAAGGATGTCAAATGTACCGGGGACACCGCAGCCATCTTTGGTATCCATGACAACCTGTTAATACATGCAGAAAACACCGTTTAAACATCTTATCTATTATGTTAGCCCAAGTATAACAACAAGATAATTTAGAAATAAAGTGGGGAATGTTTGTCAGTTAATGGCTAACCCAACGGCATTTTATTCTCAACTTTTCCTTTTATAAATCTTTGGACTGTTTTTGCATTTGCAAATATCAAGTTTTAGTAGCGATGCTGAGTAATGTATTCCATTGTCTATATTGAAGTATTTCATTTACATCACCAAAAAAAAAATGAGATGTAGTCCGGTATGCAATGCTCCGCCACTACTTTGAGGAAAGTTAGTTTAAAATTTTGGAAATGGAAAAGTTTTGCGATGTCAAAGGAACAAACCAACATGTTACAAACCTTTATTAGGTGATCGTACTGAGAAGATAGTTTTGCATGTTTATCAAGCACAGAGAACTGTGAACTTGAATCTTTTATCTGACTGCTGTCTGAAACATCGATTATAGGCCGTCGTTTGTCAGCCATCTGGTTGTCCGAGAGAAACTGATAAAATTTAAGTACACTTTGATGGGCAGCCTTATCTTTTTTATCTGAAGGTGCTGCAGGATCCTGTCGATAGGTTTTGAAAGGGCCGTTCCTAGGGGCGAAGTCGTGTGGAACTGTGTCGACACGCTGACCACTAGTGCCATCTTTTCTTTGTGAAGGTGTTGGGAGATCCTTTCGATAGCTTTTTATAAAGCCGTCGTTAGAGGCAATGTCACGTGGCGCCGTGTCAATATGCATCCTCTTGGTCCTGTTTTCAGAGAGAGATAGGTAAAACTTCATCACACTTTGTTGAATTATGCTACCCCTTCTATCTGAAGGCACAGTGGCCAAGCGTAAACTCCTGGCGCTACCTTTTGTTTGTGAAGGAATTGGGAGATGATTTCGGTAGCTCTGCCCAGAGCCACCTTTATGGGATGGGTCATGTGGAACTTTATCAACATGCCGACCTCCACCGATATCTTCCCGATTTGAAAGTATGTCATTTCGGCTTCGGCTCCATACAGAATAATTTGTACGGGCATGGCCAGGCGGAACTGTGTCAGTATGCAATCGCCAGGCCCGATTGTCGTGATGTGATCGTTTGATTCTGTTAGTCAACTGAAGAGGTCCAACATAACCGTGTTGTCTGTCACGTAAAAGACTAGATCGTACAAAGAGTCGGTGTGCTTCATGTCGTGACCAATTCGAGAAGTGTGCCCTCTGTGCATTGCGGTATGTGGTCGTGTATAAAGAGACACTGGTAGCCAGAAACACACAGAAAAAGAGGACTGTCAAGCGAAGGGATCGGGTTCGCCACCACCAATTTCTGAAAACAAGCTGTAAAAGAAGATTAGACAAGAATCACTACATTATCCATTGCGTGTGTTTGGTATTGAAACGCCGAAGTGACAATCGGGGGAACGTTTCGTGGAAATGAGAAAGTGGGCAAGCAATTTATAAAGGCCAAATTATTTAAATAATACCAGTTACCACTACATGACAAAAAAGAGACGTTTCAGAAGAGCAGTAATACACGGCTCTTCAAGCCTGCCAACTGAGTTAATGATATGCAAAGATGGGCTAGCGATGGTGGTGACGGTGAACGTAATGCGATATCTCTGTTCTTGGTTTACTAGTCATAAGGGATGTTTTCTCCCACGATTTTTGGATAACTTCCTGTTTTTACGCCAACTTTGAATTTAAATAATTTTGTGTCTAATAATGCTACACACAATGACACATGTACCACGTTTGCTAGGAAAATGACATCTCTTCTGCAAATGCTTATCAGAAAATTTATACACATTTTTAAGTGATAATATTAATAGTTATGATTTTTATCTGAGAAAATGTTTTATATGATCAGAAACCTGATTCAGTGTACTTTCATGGGATATGACAACCATTTACGAGACATCAGTGGCTTTCATTTTATGGCCTGTGTTTTGCCAGGCTTCTCAGTTCAAAATGGGAGAATACATGCAAAATCATTCATGGAATTAAGTTCTCCGCTCTCTTTACTGTTAAAGATATACATTGTCCATGACTTGAAATCGAGAAAATCATACGATGTACATTTTCCTTCCTTTCTTCCCCCTCCTCATTATTCACACCTTAATCATATAAATAAAACAGTCAATAATAAAGTGTATCAAAAACATTTCATGTTCACAGATTTGATCATTACAGATTCACGGACACCCCCCACCCCCCAATCTCCTTTTTTCTGCTTCCTGTTGGGAGTCATGTAATTAGTGATTGAATACCAGTACACAAGAGTATTAAATGATATAATATGCAATATTTTTAACATAATGCTTTATTGGATGACGTACCGGACATTGCCCGGAGTAAACCTGTGCTCTTTCTCTCTCTCTCCCCCTCTCTCTAATAGTCTACATTCTTGCTTCAGAACTCACGCGCGCCAGGACACTACATACCAAATTGAATGCTTGACACGGTTACTTTTTATGACATGTACGATACTGTTACAAGGTGGAGAATGAAAATTAGAACTATTGGCAGCACGATGAAATAATGTATTTTCTATAAATTCAAAAACAAAACCAGTTAAAAAACAAATCCAAACTTTGGTGCACCCTCCACGGTATTTGACACCTACGTGTAAATTTGGTTACTGTAGGTGGCCTAATAAGAAAGCATTTTTTTAAGCATTCAAAGGTAGAGAATTTGTGGATTATATAGATTTGTTCCGTGGAGCAGCGGAACAACCATATCCTATTTATTATGACTTGAAACTACTTTTATGAAACTGTAAACTCACAAAAAATCATTTCTGAATTTTGCTTCTTTTTACTGATGGGACTTCCAGTAACAGATCAAAGGAAACTTGAGCAACGTGCATCTCATCAATGTTTCAAGTTTATCTTCTCCTTCATTATCCCCACCGACTGCCTTTCCAAGACTGCAAGTGTTAAGTGTACTTATTCTCCCCCATGTTGTCCATGTAGACCTAGTCCAAACCGCATCGTTTTATCCCTGGCAAACCACAATACTGCAAGAAACGGAACTTTGGGTAAACCAGTGACTTCATCATACGTCTATAGAAACTTTGCACATGTTTGCACTGCCAAATCTATAGTGCCAAGTGATGATGGCATCGAAGGTTTGTGCAATGCGTGCTGCTTCAAGGTGAGGATTTTCCCACTATGTTCTGAATATTGTGTTCTCTCTAAGCTCTTTAAGTCAGTGGATCTATAGATATTCTTTTCTGAATACTTTTTACGGTGAACTGTTGGAAAGTATTGAATTAAGAGGCCAGATTTAACATCCTGACTTATGAATACACATGACTGGAACGCTGTAAACCATATCACAATTTTCATTTCAAAAGTTGCGGTGGTGGGAATAGTTGTGCACCTTTCTAGTCATCGAAAAGAGAGAGAAAGGGAGAGAGAGAGAGAGAGAGAGAGAGAGAGAGAGAGAGAGAGAGAGAGAGAGAAAATCACCATTAGTGACGTCATTTGCCGTTGAGTAGAAGTGGTATGCTAGACGCTTATATCGCTACCTAGAATGGAAGATCACTCCATCTAAATAATTATGCACTTCAATGTTTTCCTTTCACAATCAGCAAGAATGGTACAGCTTTCAAGGCTTCCTCCTTGAAAAAGCCTTTAATCGCCGTTGCCAACGGGCTAAAAAGGTAATGGACTGAACTGCCACACCTGAGACAAGAGATAAAATTTGTTGCTGCTGTCATGGGGAAGCTACGGTCCTCTCGGTTGAGGGTACGGACGGGTGTATTGAGTTACGAAATCAGGGTTGCCAGATTGAACTTTTAAGTTTAAGGCAAACAATACTAAAAAAAAAAAAAAGCCAGAAAAAAGCCAAACAAATATCAGTGTAGTTTTACTACTAACATCACACCGAAAGCTCCAGAACTAGGTCAATACCACCCTCCCCACTAGAAAGAGTGGAACATTTGGCTTAAATCTTATCAGTTGAAATGTTCTTTTCGAAGAATTTCTGAAATGCAATGAAAACCTTTGCAATATGTTTTTTTTTTTTTAAGCAGCAGCTCTGCCCTGATTCTCACAATAGCATCAAGACGATCCAGCTGCACTCTGTTTTTAGACTTAGTATTCACGGAGGATACTTGAACAAATATCCTCATAACTATAGCATTGCTAACTGGGGTTATTAGGCAAACAAAGGTAACCAGGTCTTTAACTGCGTTATGGTGAAGTATATCAATCCAGAACCACAGTGTGTGTAGGGTGAGTAACAGTCTTTCAAAAAACAACAACAACAACAACAACAAACAAACAAAAACCTGCAGCAGTTTAAAAGATATAAACACATAGAACCCGGGTCTTCTTGACAATTAGCAGCAGACATCTTGGAATTTGTACACGTAACTGACCAAAACATATTTCCTCGAAAGGAAATGTTTTAGAAAAAGGATAATGTGTAATTTTCGAGCAGATGATTCTAGTGAGTAAAAAAAAAAAAAAAGCCAGGAAAAAGCCAAAACGCTAAGTGAATTTTCTGACGCCAACCGTATCTCAAAAGGCCAATCTGGTAAATCTGTAACGAAATCCCGAGCCAAATCAAGTTGGCAAATTTTGAGAGTAGAGAAACAGCTGTTAATATTGTACGGCGGTGCCGTTATCGTAACCTGTGCAAAAAAAGTCTAGCAGGTAGGCGACTGGTACCAAATCTCGGTAGATACTGACATTTTAATTAGGATGTATGATACGGCATTGCAGTCACTCGGAATCTGGAATTTCATCAGGTTGACCATTTGTCGTTATATTATACAGCCTTATTACTCGGCGTGTATTCACGAATGCACCCAGTGCAGGATTTAGAAGGGGGGTGGGTGGAGGAGAATAGGAGGGGGAAGGACAAAGGGGCAATTTCCTCGCCCCCCCTCCCTATACAAAATAAAATAGTGAAAAGATTAGTTTCATTATTAAAATTAATGATAAAGAATAATTTAAAAAAAATGCTGAATTAAAAAAAAATACGGTTTTTAATAAACAAAAAAAATTATAGATATCTACATAAAACTGCGAGTCTCAAAAATTCTGGAAAAGATTGTCTTAGGTCAAATTTTGGCACACTTTGAAATAAATGGATTGCAAGAAAAATTTCAGTCTGCATATAAAGCTCAACATAGTACCGAAACTGCACTCATAAAAGTAACCTCTGATTTCTTAGATTATATTGCCAGTAAGAAGCTGTGTCTTTTGACCCTTTTAGACCTATCTGCAGCTTTTGATACAATCGATCATTCTATCTTACTTACAAGACTTGAGCGCTCTTTTGGTATGTCGGGTACTGCCCTGTTATGGTTCAAGTCGTATTTACAGAACAGAGTTCAGTCAGTGCAAATTAAGAACAGTTTTTCTAAACAAGTTGCATTAGACTATGGAGTTCCACAAGGGTCTGTCCTTGGTCCTGTGCTTTTTACACTCTATACGCAGCCCCTTGCAAGTATTTTACAAACTCATGGACTACAATATCACTTTTATTCGGATGATGTTCAGATATATATTGATGGCACCATTCAAGATCTGTCAAATATGACTCTCGCCACTAAACAATGTGTTCAGGAAATTAAAATGTGGATGACAACAAACAAATTGAAATTAAATGAAGACAAATCAGACATAGTTCTATTCCACAACCCACGATTAACAAAAGATCTTGAAAATGTCACCATTGATTTCAATGGCCATGAATTATCATGCAAAGAAGTTGTAAAGAATTTGGGTGTGTTTATTGATCACCATTTGTCAATGGGTTCAGGTGTAGGTGTCGCGATGTGGGTTAGATGGGGATAATTCGACTGACACTCTTTCGAGGTCCGCTCCCACAATCGACGAACACACAAAAAAAAATACTTGCACTCTAAAAACTAAATAAATCAATTGCTTTGATTTTTAGCAGAACTGTAGGGCAGTTTAATTACAGGAATTAATGTATCAAATATAATTATAAATATAAATATCAATTCAAAGGCAACTGAATCTACTAATGAAACTACAGCTTTCTGTAAAGACTAACTTATTCACTCTAACTACTTGCAGGTCATATGAGTTATATGCCAAATAGAATCCGCGCACGTGGCGACGGATATAACAGTTTAAATTCTATTAATTCAATGAGACATGTTATGATATGGACATTTCCTCTAGACACGCCATGGAGAATGCTTGTACAACCATGCGTTGTCTGGCGGTAGCTCTGAAACTGTCTTCAAAAGTAAGTAGAACGGTTCACTTTCATCATTACAAATTAGTATGGACTCTCACCATGCGGCCCTCACTGGGAGTGAGAGCGCTGGATGTAAACGCTGTGGGTTTATATCAAACCAAGTAGCTTAGGCTCTGGAGCTTTAACTCATGGCGCTCCTCACAATATGGACTGCTCAACTGCGTCTCTATGTCTCTCATCTGGCTGAGGACTATCGCCGTCCACCTCGTAAATGGATTGTCTACATGTGGCATCTATCTAAGCTCTGCACGGGTTTAAATACTAAAGCTATGTCTCGACCTTCCGTCCAGATTCATACATTTGATTGGTGCAACCACCTCTAGCTCAGCTGCCGAACTGAGTTATTTTAAGTAACAGCCCTACGCAACGACCTTGGGTCGACATCAAAGGTCGAATCACTCAAGACAATAAAATGTAATTTTATAGCAATAAATTCTTAACATGTTCAAAACCCCGAGCTTTTACTCTGGATCACGGATTTTCTGTACGTCAACAGACGTCTCAATAACATTTAATTCCTACTCACCCCTTCCCTCTCTACTAAACCTAGTTCAAAACACGAGATATAAAAAGTGCTCAGTCATGCACACCTACGTTGTCCGTCTATCCTTCCCCACACCTTCTGTCTATCTATTAGGAAAAAAACTGTTCAAAACAAATTGTTTACGAGACCAAGTTATGCTGGCTCGCACAATAATTACGTTTGTAAAAATTACTTACTGCTCTCTCACAAAAATTTACTCAGTGGAAACATTTATGAATCAAATCTGTTCTTGACACACCCCCCACCCCAGTGAAAACTTAGGGTTTGAACGACATAACTGTCCACTAACGTTGCTATGTAATAGTACTTTGGAAAGGGCTATATAGTAAAAAATATATCGTTACTGAAAGTCAAAAAAAATATTCTAAGAACGTGCATTATCGATGGACAATAGCATATGTATATTTATATGCGACGTTCTGTGATAATATATAATTATTGTAGCACTTAAGAATTAAAGTGATAAACTTCTCTCACACAGACATACCGTAAAGACTGAAATATTGAGCAACTAGCTCATCGCTTCACTGAGCGTAATTAATACATTCATAGAACATGAACGAACAATAGTTAATTAAAGTACTGGTATCCTGGCAGCAGTAGGTCTGGTCGCTCGGTTTGCCATTTTCTCATCTCATTGACCCGCAGACAAAGGCGTCAATGTTGTCTGAAACTCAGGTCATGGTCAGGATGGACGTTAGTGGAAAAAGGAATCACATGGACATTTTGAGAAAGAATGTCCATAATTGGTAGGACAATATAATGTGAAACCATCCACGGTCTCCGAAAAAGGTGAAAAATGCTCAACCTCAATGCTCAACAGTCTCTATATAAAATAGCAACATATTCTGGTTTATCGATTATAAATTTCGCCATAGTGAAGCTGAAATAACAAACGCCGACAAGATAATTAGCCTGACGTACTCTTTCAAAATCTGCGTAGCGCTCGTCTTGATTTAAGAATTATATAGCGCTTCTCGCATTCAACAATAATCTAAATCTCAATTAAATAACATTACACTTTAATCTATTTCTAATTATATCCAATACGGGATAGATGAGGTGCCACCAGGCGATAGCAGTTAATTTAATGCGCCGTTTCCGTACACAAGCCATGCACACGTCAAGTGTCACAGTCATCTCGGTATATAGTCATAATCGGTTCAATTCAATATCCATATCGGGTATGTTCTTAGATAACTCATCCACTAACCGCATGGAGAGTTACAATCATAATCATTATTCTTACTTGTCATATCTAGTATTACGTTAGATGGTCCACGAAACGCGGAAAACCATAGACATAATCGGTTGTATAAAAAAAAAAACACCACTCTACTTCACAACTTCTTAAAACGCGACCGCGCAGTGTCCTCTGTTACCACTGCAAAAAACTCTCAAAACGCGAACACGCAGTGTCCTCTGTTACCACTGCAAAATATCTCAAAACGCGAATACTCCCTTCCTTACATAACTAGTCGGTCTTACACTGCCCGTCGGTCTTACACTGCCTGCGGCCTTACACTGCCCAGAGGTCTTACACTGCATCTCGGCGTCTTACACTGCCTGTGGCCTTACACTGCCCTGAGGCCTTACACTGCCCTGTGGGGCTTACAATGCCTGTAAGAAGGTTCAACAATAACACGCGAATACGCGGATACGCAGTGTACTACGTTAGCACTGCCAAACATCTCTCAAATAATCGAAAAATACCAATATCATCCATCCCATGAGGCAATCTCATTATTGCTCTCCTCGGGTCGACGTCATACGCAGACGACTAAAAAAAAGTATACTCAATATATATAATTCACATAGCTCTTATATCGACATCACCTCGATACTGATACAGACTCTTCCCATGAGACAAATTCATTGCTCTTCGGGCGGCGGCACCAGCCGACAATAAAATCAATACTCACTACTCATCACTACACAAAAAAAAAATCACCTCCCTAAACAGTCTAATACTGCCCTCTCGGGAGCTCGTCAATATAAAGACGAGATCGGTTATACCTGACGCTTAATAAGCTCCATAGAACTGGCAGTGTGCTAACTGCACGGGTTCCAACAATTCAATAAAATCGTTACTCCCAATAACCAGATCAATTACTCAATCAATGTGTCAATGTAGACACATGAGTTACTTAGGTAAAATAAGAAACAAAGGAATGTACCAACACGATAATGATAAAGGTCTAATGAAAAAAAATACACCAAACACGACGCTAGACAAACAAGAAAAGACGAACGATAACAGACACTACAAGTTCTGAATATAATTACAGATAGGTGAGAAGAGAACAAGAGAGACGTCTTCCCAAAGAGACGAGGAAGATGTGACGCCACAATCTAAACAAATATACAGGTCCCTAACAAAGACTATTCTCACGAATGCGAATCCTCACTGTTTTAATCACCACTGGTTGTTGCGAGACCGCAGACGTTGTCGTCGAAACGGCAAAATCGGCGACCAAGCCACCACTTTGGCACAGAGGACACGCGCACGTAAGAACCCTCGCCGACCTCCCGCAGTTCTAACAAAGAAGAAAAGTATAAAAAGCCTGTAAAACACGAGGAGGAACACTCAACTCCCCAGACGCAGACAAAATTTTAGGATGGAATCACTTAACTTTCAAGGAACTGGGTGGTAATTCCTTTAGCCCTTGCGTACACCACAGTCAGTCTTTTTTGTCTTTCACCGTTCCAAGTTCTGTTCTGTAGTCTCCCTGGCCTCGGTCATCGGGTCAATGGGAGAGCAGCGACATATGTGGAAGTAAAAATTACAAAGCAGTATACAAAACTAAATAATAAATAATTTTAAACTAGCTCAACGTGCGACACCCCGTGAGCGACGGATCATGAAAAGAACAAAAATGTAATGCAAACTAAGAGAAAAGGTGATTATAATCTAACGAATTTAAGAAATTAAGGATTAAGAAATTTGGTAAGTCCCCTCCAGTGTCGCGATGTGGGTTAGATGGGGATAATTCGACTGACACTCTTTCGAGGTCCGCTCCCACAATCGACGAACACACAAAAAAAAAAACTTGCACTCTAAAAACTAAATAAATCAATTGCTTTGATTTTTAGCAGAACTGTAGGGCAGTTTAATTACAGGAATTAATGTATCAAATATAATTATAAATATAAATATCAATTCAAAGGCAACTGAATCTACTAATGAAACTACAGCTTTCTATAAAGACTAACTTATTCACTCTAACTACTTGCAGGTCATATGAGTTATATGCCAAATAGAATCCGCGCACGTGGCGACGGATATAACAGTTTAAATTCTATTAATTCAATGAGACATGTTATGATATGGACATTTCCTCTAGACACGCCATGGAGAATGCTTGTACAACCATGCGTTGTCTGGCGGTAGCTCTGAAACTGTCTTCAAAAGTAAGTAGAACGGTTCACTTTCATCATTACAAATTAGTATGGACTCTCACCATGCGGCCCTCACTGGGAGTGAGAGCGCTGGATGTAAACGCTGTGGGTTTATATCAAACCAAGTAGCTTAGGCTCTGGAGCTTTAACTCATGGCGCTCCTCACAATACGGACTGCTCAACTGCGTCTCTATGTCTCTCATCTGGCTGAGGACTATCGCCGTCCACCTCGTAAATGGATTGTCTACATGTGGCATCTATCTAAGCTCTGCACGGGTTTAAATACTAAAGCTATGTCTCAACCTTCCGTCCAGATTCATACATTTGATTGGTGCAACCACCTCTAGCTCAGCTGCCGAACCGAGTTATTTTAAGTAACAGAACTACGCAACGACCTTGGGTCGACATCAAAGGTCGAATCACTCAAGACAATAAAATGTAATTTTATAGCAATAAATTCTTAACATGTTCAAAACCCCGAGCTTTTACTCTGGATCACGGATTTTCTGTACGTCAACAGACGTCTCAATAACATTTAATTCCTACTCACCCCTTCCCTCTCTACTAAACCTAGTTCAAAACACGAGATATAAAAAGTGCTCAGTCATGCACACCTACTGTCACGAGTGGAGTGAGCGGAATTCAGAGATTACGGGGGCATGGAAGTGGGGAATGACTCACGGGACAGTGAGGCTGCTCACCTATATTGACTTCTGTTAGTTAACGTTAAAGCGTGCATGTTGTGAGTTGGGGGGTCTGAATGAGGCGAGAGCGCTGTATTACTATCACTGCACACTAAGACGTCCTAGAGAGCGGACGCAGGAGAAAGCCCCAGAGGGCGAACATAAGGAGAGCAGTCGGAAGACTTGGGAGTAGTGTTTTTTCCAGTGATGATTGGTAGGTGAAACGATGATTGATAATAGTTATGATTGATGTATTATATTCGTCTATTACCATGATGTAAATAAGTATATGTGAGGAATGTGGAAGTCCTTGATACTGTGTATAGCAATGTGCGCCATAAGCGATAGATGTAAGTTGAGTTCATGGATTTGTAGCGAGAGTGAGTATTGTGTACTACGGTGGAGGTGTGTTACCGTAAGATGTTTGGTGAGTGAAATGTGAACTATTGTGTGTACGCTTCATGAGTTGTAAGGAGGGGTGAAGTGAATAGAAGTGGTATGGTATTATACCAATGTAATGTTATTCTTGTAGGTGCCGGGGACGGGCCGAAGCGCCGCCTACGGTGAGCACAGGGGATAGGCCAGCATAGTGCCGAAGGCCACACATAGGCCAGGAGTGACGCTGTCGTGGAGGACAGTCGCAGCACATGAGTCGTGGCAGTCAGGCCACCGACAGGGACGTAGATATGATCGTGAATGTGCTATTGAAATGCTAATGTGCTATTGCCATGTTGATGTGCTATTGAAATGCTAATGTGCTATTGCCATGTTGATGTGCTATTGGAATGCTAATGTGTTATGGCAATAGGAAGGTGCTATTGGGAGACTGCGGTGCCATTGAAATATTAATGTGCTATTAAGACATGGAGAGGAGAAGCTGAGACCGAAGTGTCTTTAGGAAGTAACTACCGGGTTGTGGACCCGAGGAAGTGTGCGTACGGGAGAAGGCCGTTGTACGGCAGTTGAATTGAATAATATAATGTCTGTATTTGCGCTATTATCTTTATGTTTATGTATAATAAATGTGTGAGTCTGATGGGTTGTTCTGTTAAGTGTTAAACTTGTTCGTTCGTGATTGTTGTCTTGTTATAACCATCGCATCTCCCAGTCTGGGATTTGTGACACTGGGGGCTCGTCCGTTGTGACACGTCCATTTTCGTAATATTTAGTTGTAGTTAGTTAGTAGGTATTTGTCAGTGGGTATTTGTTGCTTTAGTTTTTGTCCACGTAATACTTATCTTGTGGTAGGAATTTGTGCTGTCTTTGTTCGTGGAATGAATGGAAATTTCATGATGGTATAATTTATGTATATTTATGAATATGTATTGATGCATGTATTTTGATGAATATGTATTAATGTGTACTTAAATTTCTGCAGAGAGTGTGTGTGCCAGCCTGTAGAGGTCAAGCGGCCAGAGTTCCGGCGATCGTAAAGGTCGTCAAGTAGAGTCAGAAAAGTTAAGTAAAAGTCAAAATTTTTGTGCCCTGGATTGTGGGCTGTCTCTTTGATCTGTCTTTTTCTCTGTTTTTGCTGTTTTCGTTGTAATTGATTGTACGGGCGGTGGCGCGGGTTTGCTGTGTTGAACTTAGTTTATCCTTTTAAAAAGGTGTGGTAAACTTTGGAACTTCGTTCATCACAGTGAACAGTTCTATAGGGACCTGTATTTTTGTTTAGATTGTGGCGTTCCATCTTCCTCGTTGTTTTAGTAAGACGTTTCTCTTGTCCCTCTCTTACCTATCTGTAGATACGTTCTTTTTTTTCAGACTCTGTTCTTGTTCGTACCTTGCAGTGTAATCGGTGTAGTTAGGTTGCATTTTTTTCCCCATTATATTTTCTTTTAGAAGTCTTTGTCTTAGTCTGGTTCGTTGTCCTTGATGTCCTTGTGGTCCTTCTACTGAATTTCCTCATTCTTGTCCTTTCTAGTCTCTGTTGTTATTTAATAGTGCTATACATTTTATGAACATAGAATTAGTTAGAGAGAGTATGCTATAAAATGTTCAGTAGGTAAATTTCTGAATTGTATTTGAGACAATTGGGTGTTGTTATATCTGGTGTGATCTCAGGTCTCTGGTCGTGTCGTTAGTGATCATACCGACAGGTTAGTCTTTTTCATAATACATACCATAACCATAAATCTGTGAAATGGCGGATCTCCGTGAGCTCATGAAATTGGGTACGGAACTTGGCCTTGAGGGAGAGGAGCTGCGCGGCTGGATTAAAGAGCAGCAGGCAGAATTGCGCGATGAGCGTGCTAAGGATAGAGAGCGAGAAAAAGAGGCTCAGGAACAGGAGAGGGAGTTAAAGTTAAGGGAGATAGAAGCCCAAGAACGGGAGATAGAGGCTAGGGATAAGCAACAGGAGAGAGAGGCGCGAGTAAGAATCGCAGAATTAGAACTCAAGAAGAATGCGCCAACGGAAACAGTTGAGCGGCAGGGGCAAAATAAAGGTGGCGTTAGGATTAAGCTGCCTACGTTCGACGACCGGAAGGACGACATAGACGCCTTCCTTTACAGGTTCGAACTGAACGCACAACTGCAATGGGGCGAGAATAAACAATTATGGTCCACGTACCTGGCTTCCTTGTTGCAGGGGCGAGCGTTAACCTACTTTAAAGAGCTACAGCGCGAAGATGTACATGATTATGATAAGCTGAAGTCTTTGCTGCTTCGCCGATTTGCGCGTACCGAGGAATATTTCCGGGAGCAGTTTAGGCGAGCACGTGCGGATACCAGGGAGGACTTTGCTGCCTTCGTCGCGAGACTAGCAGAATATTTCACGAACTGGGTGGACTTGGCGCATGTGGGCGCGGATTTTGCTAAATTGAAAGACCTAATGATCCGTGACCAGCTGTACGCGTCGTGCCATAAAGATCTGGTGGCTTTCCTGAAAGAAAACGAACCCGCGACGGTGCAGGAGGCGTCTAAGTTGGCGGAAGCATACCGTACGGCACACCCGTCCAAACCAGTAGCGAGGGCGTACGTGCAGGATGCTGGTTACGTCGCCGTGGTTGAGGGGTCGCCGGCAGGACATAAAGACAGGTCGCGTCAGCGTGGTGCCTATAATGGGCAAGCCCAGGGGCAACGTAGGGGGTATCACCAATCACCTGCATATGGATCCGGTAAGTTTGACCGAGCAGGAGGGCTAGGTCGCGGTAATGGCCGAGGGCGATTTGTGACTTTTGGCGATGACCGACGGCATAGGGACTTTAGTTCCGGTCGCGATGGGTCACGGGGACCCAGGGTTGGCGGAGCACAGGGAGCGGAATGTTGGACTTGCGGACGCGTGGGTCATTTTTCACGGGATTGTAGGACCGCGAATTGTTGGAACTGCGGAAGAGCAGGTCACATCAGGGTGAATTGCCCTGCAGGTAGGATAGCGGCGAACGTGGATGACAATCGCAGTGGCTCCGCTCCATGTTCCCCTAATAAATTTCATCATGCGGCCGCGTGTGTTACATCGGACAACGGAGGCGGACAGTATTCTAAGTGTCCCAGTTGTGAGAAGTTATTATCTTCCGGTGTTTTACCTTGTGGGAGAAGGATTCCCGTTATAAATTCATGTCATACAGGAGGTGGTCTTAGGGTTTATCCGGGGTTTGTTGGGGACGAACCGGTCTCGGTTTTACGAGATACAGGATCTACCGTTGTGGGGGTGCATAGGGACTGCATTCAGGGTTCACAGCTTACAGGTGAGACTGTCCCATGCATACAATTTTCAGGGGCCATTGAGAAATTACCATTGGCAAAGATAGTGATAGATACGCCTTTCCTTAGCGGGGAAGTCGAAGCAGTCGTTGGTTGCTTTCCAGGCGCCCAGCTCATCATTGGTAATGTATCTCGGGTAGGTTCCCCTTCCGAGGAGAATGTGCAGGCATGGTCGCAATCAAAAGGTATTGACTTTTGTGCCGCAGTCGAGACACGTCGACAGGTACGTGATAGGAGTAAGATTAGACCTTTGGCAACGCCAGCGGTCAACCTGGATATCACACCAGGGCGCTTGGCGACATTACAAAAGGAGGATCCATCATTAAGTCCATGTTTTCGGGAGGCGCGAAATGGAAAAACGAGAAATTATAAGAACGGGTCATCTTCCTTTGTAATCCAGGGGGGCATTCTGTTCCGGGAGTATGTGACAGTGGCTTCGGTTCAGAAGCAGGTAGTGGTGCCAGTATCCTTGATTGCAACGGTATTGCGTCTGGCCCATGATGTTCCATTGGCGGATCATATGGGAAGTGCTAAAACCAAGCAAAGAGTTCTGAAAATTTTTTATTGGCCATCCATCCACAGATATGTACGATTACATTGTAAGACGTGCAGTGCGTGCCAAAAGACGACGCATAAGGGTCGTACACCCCAGGCTCCGCTTCAGAATATTGCGGAAGAAGCGTCTAGTATCGCTTCAGCAAGAGCAAAAGACTATAAAGATAGAGGATCCAAACTGAGAATTTTTAAGCCAGGAGACAAGGTCCTATTGTTATTACCTACGGACCATAATAAGTTATTGATGACATGGAAAGGTCCTTATGTTATTGAGCGAGTTGTTTCGAAGGTAGATTACGCTATCCACATTGATGGATCAAGTAAGGTTTTCCATGTTAATATGCTACAGAGATTTTATGAGAGACCAGAGTATCTGTGTGCTCAGACGAAACCAGTGGAGCGTGTCATACGTCGTCATGGTCTGAACGTATTCAGACATTAACAGTAATTTTTCAACTATTACGTCATTTTGGGTTAACTGCTAAACCCGCAAAGATGGATTTGGCATGTCCAGAGATATTATTCTTAGGACATATCGTGGGTAGAGGTGTTCAGAGACCTGAAGTAACAAAAATTGACAAGTTAGTAGGGTTGCAAATCCCTAAAACAAAGAAACAAGTCAGAAGCTTAGTGGGAATTTTGAATTATTACAGAAAGTTCATTCCAAATTTTTCCTCCTTGTCATCTTCTCTTACTGACCTTACTAAGAAGGGACAACCCGATAAGGTCCAGTGGACGTCTGAATGTCAGACAGCATTTGATAATTTGGTGACAGCATTATCATCGTCACCCATTTTGATATTACCCGATTTTCGATCTAATTTTATCCTCAGAACGGATGCGTCGGACTCTGGTGTCGGCGCTTGTCTTCTACAGGAGAAGAACGAATGTTTCCATCCTGTATGTTATGTCAGTAGGAAGTTATTGCAGAGAGAAAGAAAGTATTCTGTGATAGAGCGGGAGTGTCTTGCCATTGTGTGGTCCGTCCAGAAATTAGGACGTTGTCTCATGGGACGATAATTTTGTATCCAGACAGACCACAAGCCACTAACGTTTTTGTCGAAGAATCGTTCGTCCAGCCCACGCTTGTCTAGATGGGCATTGGCTTTGCAGCCGTATACCTTCGTTATTCAACCAATTCCAGGAACCAGCAATCATATCGCCGACTACCTTAGTCGAGCCTAGGGGAAGAGTTCAGGAGCTTATACATCGGAGGACAGGAACATTGACAGGATCTGTGTGAATGAGTCGTCGACTTTAAAATATTGACATTATAAATATGATATGAAGAATGGTTGATAGGTTGATTGGTTTTTGATTCTGTATTAGGTATTGTGTTTAGTTAGCTATTGATGATGTGATACATATATGCATAGTGCAGGGCATATTGATCCCCATATTTTCCCCTGATTCCGGTATTTTATGTGCTAGGGGCATTGGTAGGTCATTTTTATGTAAGTATTGCTCACGCTCACTCGTTGACAGTCATCTTGATGCGATTTGAAATTAATTGCATTAATTTTTTTGGGGTGGGGGATGATGTCACGAGTGGAGTGAGCGGAATTCAGAGATTACGGGGGCATGGAAGTGGGGAATGACTCACGGGATAGTGAGGCTGCTCACCTATATTGACTTCTGTTAGTTAACGTTAAAGCGTGCATGTTGTGAGTTGGGGGGTCTGAATGAGGCGAGAGCGCTGTATTACTATCACTGCACACTAAGACGTCCTAGAGAGCGGACGCAGGAGAAAACCCCAGAGGGCGAACATAAGGAGAGCAGTCGGAAGACTTGGGAGTAGTGTTTTTTCCAGTGATGATTGGTAGGTGAAACGATGATTGATAATAGGTATGATTGATGTATTATATTCGTCTATTACCATGATGTAAATAAGTATATGTGAGAAATGTGGAAGTCCTTGATACTGTATATAGCAATGTGCGCCATGAGCGATAGATGTAAGTTGAGTTCATGGATTTGTAGCGAGAGTGAGTATTGTGTACTACGGTAGAGGTGTGTTACCGTAAGATGTTTGGTGAGTGAAATGTGAACTATTGTGTGTACGCTTCATGAGTTGTAAGGAGGGGTGAAGTGAATAGAAGTGGTATGGTATTATACCAATGTAATGTTATTCTTGTAGGTGCCGGGGACGGGCCGAAGCGCCGCCTACGGTGAGCACAGGGGATAGGCCAGCATAGTGCCGAAGGCCACACATAGGCCAGGAGTGACGCTGTCGTGGAGGACAGTCGCAGCACATGAGTCGTGGCAGTCAGGCCACCGACAGGGACGTAGATATGATCGTGAATGTGCTATTGAAATGCTAATGTGCTATTGCCATGTTGATGTGCTATTGAAATGCTAATGTGCTATTGCCATGTTGATGTGCTATTGGAATGCTAATGTGTTATGGCAATAGGAAGGTGCTATTGGGAGACTGCGGTGCCATTGAAATATTAATGTGCTATTAAGACATGGAGAGGAGAAGCTGAGACCGAAGTGTCTTTAGGAAGTAACTACCGGGTTGTGGACCCGAGGAAGTGTGCGTACGGGAGAAGGCCGTTGTACGGCAGTTGAATTGAATAATATAATGTCTGTATTTGCGCTATTATCTTTATGTTTATGTATAATAAATGTGTGAGTCTGATGGGTTGTTCTGTTAAGTGTTAAACTTGTTCGTTCGTGATTGTTGTCTTGTTATAACCATCGCATCTCCCAGTCTGGGATTTGTGACACCTACGCTGTCCGTCTATCCTTCCCCACACCTTCTGTCTATGTATTAGGAAAAAAACTGTTCAAAACAAATTGTTTACGAGACCAAGTTATGCTGGCTCGCACAATAATTACGTTTGTAAAAATTACTCACTGCTCTCTCACAAAAATTTACTCAGTGGAAACATTTATGAATCAAATCTGTTCTTGGCAGTAGGATCTCTGTCTAAATGCTTAAATTTTCAGTTGAGAAGAATAAGCCTTGTCCGAAAATATCTAAATGAAGAGACTACAAAAACATTAGTTACATCCCTTATCTTGTCTAGACTGGACTACTGCAATTCACTTTTAGCGGGTATTCATACAAAATTTTTGAATCGTCTACAGGTAATCCAAAATAATGCTGCCAGGGTGATAACCAAATCCAAAAAACGAGATCATATCACACCACTCCTGAAAGAATTGCACTGGCTCCCCGTGAAGCAAAGGATAATTTTTAAAATCTGCATCCTGTGTTTCAAATGTCTGAATGACTCGGCTCCTTCTTATTTACAAGATTTGATAAAACTGTATACACCAGGGAGAAGTTTAAGATCATCCACTGATTCCACCATGCTAGTGACACCTGTGAAATCATACAGATGTTATGGTGAACGATCATTCACATATATTGGCCCCTTAATGTGGAACAAGTTACCTATGGAACTGAGACAAACAAAATCATTAGTAAGTTTCAAAAGGCAGCTAAAGCATTTTTTGTTCCAGCAGGCTTATTTTTCTTGATTTACCTGAGGGGAGAGAGCATGTGATAGAAGGAGTGAGAATGTGATGGGAAGAGAGAGAGAGGGGGTGGGGAGAGGGAGTGTGGGAGAGAGAGGAATGAGTTTTTATTACTTGTAAAGCGCATTGAGCATTTATTGGAAATGCGCTATATAAATGTAATTTATTATTATTATTATTATTAAACTCACAGGACGGGTATATTGGCTTGGAACAAACACCCGTGGTGACGTAGAGCTTTGTTTGGCTTTCCGGCAACGCAGTGTAAAAAAAGATTCTCGCTATATTGGCTTGGAACAAACACCCGAACCAGGAAGCAGGACATGAAGCGTGGATAAACTGTATTTACTTCAGATATCTAACTCATTTAATCTTTCAATGTCTCGTTTGTGTAACTGTAAGTTGTCCGTGCCTGTTACATGCAACAAAGGGACTTTGATGCGTAAGTTTGGTGATCTGTCGTGTATGTTAATTTCTATGTATGAGAGATCCAGCGAACCTGGAATGGCCAAGGTCCCTCAAGGTCTAAATTCGGCCCTGAGTGCACTGCGCACTCATTCTAGCAGAGGCAATAACTCAAACTTGAACCCTGAAAACAAACTCATTCTTGCCCGCTCGGGTTAGTGCGCTGCGCATTCCTCTCTTGGCACCGGAACGAAAACTGCACTAATTTAACGCCATTGAAAGGCAGCCAGTTGTAGGTAGTACCAGTCTCTGGTAGTACTAGTAGCTTCATGTCCCAACAAATATTTTAAAAGAAATAGTTAGACAAACAAACAGATACACAAACAAACAGACAGACTAACAGATCCGC
This sequence comes from Onchidella celtica, assembly GCA_963931925.1. Lineage (NCBI taxonomy): Eukaryota > Metazoa > Mollusca > Gastropoda > Systellommatophora > Onchidiidae > Onchidella > Onchidella celtica. The sequence continues at coordinate 40,793,427 of OZ007577.1, forward strand.
CCTCTCCCCATATTATTTTTCGTATCGGATCAGAGTACTCTATGTGGATCAAAGATTTAGCCATTTCGGGCGAGCGGTTTGACCGCCATTAGGTAAAGGACAAATAATTATATAGAGACATGCATGGATTTTTTCTTTTATTAGCTAATGATAAGAGCAGTAAAATGCTCTGTTAACCGTATACAGTACTTGCTTTACTCATGCACAGGGACACGTTGGTCTAGAGGCGAGGTGGTCGCCTCTCATGACGAAGGTCCTTGACCTTATGGCAGGTAGGATCGAGCACCTAATCTTCTCGGATAAGGACGAAAAGTTCGGAGGGCCCGTGTGCAAGTTGCGCACGTTAAGATACCTTGGCAGTTCAAGGTCGAGAAGAGCAGACCGAACAAGCAAAATTCTGAAAAGACTAATCTTTATCACAAAAAAACAACAACAACAACAGACAGAAAGAAGAACAAACAAAAACAAGAAAAGTGAGATGTAAATGCCAAGAACAGCCCGAACCTCCTAAGGTAAAGATCTAAACACTTTTTTTAATTAGGTAATGAAAAGAGTGGTAAAATGCTCTATTAACCCTTTACAGTACTTGCTTTACCCATGCAGAAGAAGAAATCGTTTTTAAAACATTGTCAAAAACAAGTGTCAGGCCGTGATTGTTTACAGGACAAGTAAACAATGTTTATGGTGTTTCTTCCTGATTGCCGCCGATCACTCAAGCAGAAATATCGTGTTTGGGGTAGACGAAAATGTTCACACACGATAGAGAACGAAACGGTTGGCAGGCGTGCGATAGGTTCCGGGATCTATACAATTATTATTGGAGTCGCATAAAATCACAACTGATCCGTGAAAAAAAATGCCGTCTCCACCCACGTTTGAGTGCAACGAAGGCAAACAACAACAACAACAAAAAAAGTACATGCATCACTGTTTATCGCTTGCTTTTCCGTTCTCTTTGCCTTCATCGCCCGATCTTGATTCTCACAGTTACATGTTCCATCTCCATTTTCTGAAAAACTGCAGGTCTTTTGGTTTGTAGAAGAGTTAAAACAAATTCATACTTTGATACCAGTTTAAACTGCGGTGTGGCACATATCAAGCTGTTTAACATTTCCGATTCATTCGAACTCCTTATGATAATACTAAAGCCACAAACGTTTAACGTCCAATTTCTCAGTTGCGCAAAACGTGCAGTTGGAACAAACAAGAATTAAGGTCGTGATCGGTCGGATAATGGCCATAATTATGCCAGATGTTTAAAGGAAGAAAAGAAAGAAAGAAAGAACTGAAGACCTACAAATTAATGAATTACTTAGTATCTTAGTGTTACTTAATATGAAAATTATTTCATAGATTTAGAATTTGATGCATGACCAATTTCACATGTTGATGTGATGTATAATTTAGAATTCGTCCTTTTGTAGAATGTGCGGGATTAACATCGATTCTCTCGATTTATTTCAAATTTGAACAGGCTTATAGTTCACACTAAACCTGATGGAACAGATTTTCTTTTTTTTACGCGTAGACTCTAGCCTGATAGGTATATTCTGTTATTTTTTGAACAGCTGCACATTATGTTCACACTGTTTTAGTTTTATTTTAACAACTGCTCATACTGACATTCCGTTATTTTAACAACTACATAGGTACCTTCTGTTATTTTAACAACTGCGCATACGTACATTCTGTTATTTTAACAACTGCGCATATGTACATTCTGTTATTTTAACAACTACATATATGTACATTCTGTTATTTTAACAACTACATATATGTACATTCTGTTATTTTAACAACTACATAGTGTAGTAGATCTTTCTTTTTGGAGGTGTCGCTGCCGTGGGCATTTGTGCCTCCTTTTCTTGTTGGTATTTTCTTGTTTTCTTTCTGTCTTCTTCGTGGTTTTCCTAGCCCTCAAAAGGGCTCCCATATGGGTATCTTCTTCTTTCCTTGTTTGTTGGCGCCCGAAAAAAAACAAAAAAAACAGGAGAGAGTAAAGATTCCTATCATGGGTGAGGGGGGGGGGTAGTGGGGGATCCTTATAACTTAGAAGGATTTATCCCCACAGCAAGGGCGGTAAATGTTTACAAATGTATGTTTTATTTATTTATTTAATTGTTATGGCAGGGGAGACAGGCTATAGTGGGTTTTGTTGGGGGAGGGTTGGGGGGGGGGGGGTGGACATGGCTGTTTGCCACACACGAAAGAAAAAAAATTGGGGGGGGGGGGAGGAGGGGATGGCCATGGCGGTGTGCCGATGGCGCTAGCATTATATTTATTAATTTACTTAACAACTACATAATAATACATACATTCTATTATTTTAATAACTACATATACGTACATTCTACTATTTTAACAACTAGGCCTACACATACGTACATTCTGTTACTTCAACAACCGCACCATGACGATGTATTTTAATTCAACACTTGCACCCCTTGAGTTTAACAAAAGAAAACGTGGGTTAGACATAGGAAAACCGACATTCTTTTCTGAGACTCTTTAAAAACCGAAACTAAAATTTACAAGCTCTTATCAATGAACTACTGACCGACAGGAAAGACTGACCGTGGCAACTCATGCATGACAAACTAACTAAATATCCCGTAACGTTTGGCCAAATAATGTTCAGAAGGGACAACAAAATAGCACCGCGTTTTGCAAGCAGTATTGTCAAATTGTCAAACACATATTAGCCAATAACAGACACAATCACATATTTTTGTATTTTGTATCTATATTTTGCGCACTTCTTTAATCCCATTTGGAAATTTGCCTTCATGTCATTGCAGCCCAATCACAACTGGAGCAGACACGTCGTCGCCATAGTGCAGCGCTGATCGGCGATTTTTGGGGGGATTTTGGGGGGAAGGGGGTTGGGGGGGGGGGGGAGGGTGCAAATGGTATGGATAAATTTTATTTAATTTTGCCCTTTTCGGCCTACTCTTTTCGATTTCCAACTGGCAAGGTATCTATAACGTGCGCAACGTGCACACCGGCCCTCCGAGTTTTTCGTTATTATCCGAGAAGATTAGGTGCTCGATCTTACCTACCATAGAATCAGGGACAGGACAATATGAGAAAAATCCCAAAAGTCCAACATGCCTGTGGCGACAGGGATTCGAACCCGGTACCTTCGGTATAAGAGGCGAGCACCTTGCCTCTTAACCACTGTGTCCCCTGACATTTAACAAGTCAAGGACAATTATAGTTACATATTAACAGGCATTGGACATGACAAACACAATCACATAAACAATCCAGAGACAAACACAATCACTTATTAACAAGTTAATGGCAAACACAATCACATATCAACAAACGAAGAACAATACAATCACATATTAACAAATCAGTGACAAACACAATCACAAATTAAACTGTCAATGACAAACACAATCACATATCAACAAGCCAATGACGAACACAATCACATATTAACAAGTCAGTGACAAATACAATCACATATAAACAAGTCAGTGACAAACACAATCACATATTAAAAAGACAGTGACAAACACAATCACATATTAACAAGTCAATGACAAACACAATCACAATCACATATTAACTAGTCAATGACAAACACAATCACATATTAACAATCCAGTCACAAACACAATCACATATTAACAATCCAGTCACAAACACAATCACATATTAACAATCCAGTCACAAACACAATCACATATTAACAATTCGATGACAAACACAATCACATATTAACAATCCAGTGACAAACACACTCTCTCAAACACAATATTAACAGTCCAGTGACAAACACAATCACATATTAACAAGTCCATGACAACCAAAACAAGTCAGCGATTCACTATTGACGAATCAATGAGATACACATTAATAATGATCTAATGATAAACACAATCACATATTAACAAGCAAGAACAAACACAATATCATAACTATTAACAAGTCAATGACAAACACAATCACATATTAACAAGTCCACGACAAAGAAAATATTCTGTTACATAACCAAATAAATCAGTGACTCACTTTAAGCCTGCGCATACCCATGGTTCAGTGTCGTAATGGTAAGCAGCTGAGTATCCAGTCAAATTCCTGCCTTCATTTCTTCCAACCACCGATAAAGCGGAGTCTATACACAGCAAGACAAGTAGGGCCTCTCTCTCAATTCCCATCTAAAGGTAGACATATTGTACTGCATTGTTCAAGCTGATAACTGGCCAGGACCACCCAGCCTACCCATACAAATGACATTAAATTAAGGCTGCCGTTATCCGCCAACATTATCGGCGGATACTACCCAGGTTTATCGGCAAACAATATCGGCCCGGGTTTATCCGGCGTTATTGGCGTTGACTAAATACAACAACAACAACAACAACAACAAGATTTATTCCCTTTTGTTGTTGGATAAAAAAAAATTAAACAGATTGATTCCTAATTAAAAAATAACCAACCCGACTGAGAATAGAACCACGGTCATCCGAATGACAAACGAAGATGCTAACTACTACGCTATTGCAGATCCTGTATAATTGTGAAGGAATTTTCCCAAAATAAACACCACTATAGCAACCATCGGCGGCCAAGCGCTTCGTAAAGTTAAAACGTAATCTGCCCCTACCACACATAGGAAGTCTGTCCCTACCATACAAAAGCCAAATCCTCTCCCCATTGGCATAACCCGGGACTAATCTGCACTCTATACGCACTTATGTCTTCAAAATGAATCCAAACAGCCCCATTCCTCTGAAACGATTGAATAATCCAACCTATAAATACCTGGCAAATCAGAGGAGAATTCGCAACCTGTTACCTCCCACAAAATAAAAAAAAACCCACCCAGCTTGTTAATTCCTAACGTCCCCACCCACCCATCCCCCCCAGGCCTGAATACCCCATCCCCCACCCTGTGCGTCTACCAAATGCTACATCCCATTCGGCGGTGAAAGCTGTAGTCTATCATTCCGTTATGCAACCCGTGGGAGAACATCAGGGCTCTTACACATACACCGACTCTTCGCCGTCCGCCGTGGACGGCACGGCGCCGCGCATTGAAATAACCACTACCGTCTGTGGGCACTTCCATACACATCGACCACGGCTGTCGCGATGTGGGTTAGATGGGGATAATTCGACTGACACTCTTTCGAGGTCCGCTCCCACAATCGACGAACACACAAAAAAAAAATACTTGCACTCTAAAAACTAAATAAATCAATTGCTTTGATTTTTAGCAGAACTGTAGGGCAGTTTAATTACAGGAATTAATGTAACAAATATAATTATAAATATCAATTCAAAGGCAACTGATCTAACTAATGAAACTACAGCTTTCTATAAAGACTAACTTATTCACTCTAACTACTTGCAGGTCATATGAGTTATATGCCAAATAGAATCCGCGCACGTGGCGACGGATATAACAGTTTAAATTCTATTAATTCAATGAGACATGTTATGATATGGACATTTCCTCTAGACACGCCATGGAGAATGCTTGTACAACCATGCGTTGTCTGGCGGTAGCTCTGAATCTGTCTTCAAAAGTAAGTAGAACGGTTCACTTTCATCATTAAAAATTAGTATGGACTCTCACCATGCGGCCCTCACTGGGAGTGAGAGCGCTGGATGTAAAAGCTGTGGGTTCATATCAAACCAAGTAGCTTAGGCTCTGGAGCTTTAAAACATCACGCTCCTCACAATATGGACTGCTCAACTGCGTCTCTATGTCTCTCATCTGGCTGAAGACTATCGCCGTCCACCTCGTAAATGGATTGTCTACATGTGGCCTCTATCTAAGCTCTGCACGGGTTTAAATACTAAAGCTATGTCTCGACCTTCCGTCCAGATTCATACATTTGATTGGTGCAGTCGCTTCAGCTCAGCCTGCAATATTAATTTATGCTTGTCATGGCCTTGCGCCAAAATCAAGGTCAATTTTATGGTCTAGACAAAATTTAAAATGCGAAACATTAACTACTAAAATCTTCAAACCCCGTGCTTTCTACTCTTATGCACGAATTTCCGAACGCCAACTAAGCGTCTAAATAAACTACCTTTACTCGCCCCTTATCTATGTTAATCAAAATCGCGGGGTCGAGAACTGCTCTGTCATTCCTAGCTATACATTTATTCTGTCTCGCCCCTCCTTCTCTCCATCCATCAGAAAAAAGGTGTTTCAAAACAAACTGTTCACGAGAACAGCTCAAGGACAAATTACGCTGGTTATAATCAACAAGATCGTAAAAATTAACTCACTGACGTCGTGACCTAGCACGGCATTTATGATCCTAATGTGATCATGACAACGGCATCTCGCCGTGTACGACCGCCGTGGTTAGGACGGCGCATATTTCATTCCGACACGACGCCGTGCCGTCTACGGCGTTGAGAAATAAACGTTGGAGTCTATGAGTGTGTTCATACTTGTCGACTTCCTGCCGTCGCCGTCGCAGTTCCCGCACACACACTTCCTAACTAAACATGTGATTTCAGCACTTTTCCTGTCATGGAGGACATAGACACAGAACTTCTGATCACATTAGTACATGACAGACCTGTTCTTTGGGACAAAAGTCTGGAAATTTACAAATAAAGCCAATGTGAGACTTTGCACATTTAGGGGGTGAATCCATTAAGTTCTTCGGCATCGTCTTTTTTTTTTTTTTTCAGATACAGATAATATAAGTATCCCAGTTCCATACGACTGTCCATAATGATAAACTAAAGCCAAATGACAGGCTAAAGCCAATGATAATTAATGCCGTCCATAACACGGCTAAAAATAAGTCGATGTGTGTGAACGAAGGCGCCGTGTCCATCACGGCGCGCCGTGCACGGCGGACGGCGTTTGGTCGATGTGTGTGAAAGAGGCCTGATGCTGTCGTTGTTGTTGTTTTGCGTGCGCATTCCAATATAGATTTCAATCACAAAAACTAATGTTGCCATTGTGAAGTCTCAGTCCCAATCCATTTATTTTCTCAATTCATTTTGTTTTTGCTGTTTTATTGATTAACTAGCCAACCCCAGCAAGATAAATCTTGCAAAATTTCCTTGTATCACATCCAGCTGTAGGCCTATATCTAGATCTAGATCGCATGCATAACGGCACTTATGCAAAGACAAAAAAAATCTGTTGTCCCCTTTCCTAACCAGCTGGAAGATGCAAGTAGGATTTTGAGCTAAATAATACTTATTGGTTGCAGCGATGGCTTCTATAAACTGTTTAAAAATTTCACAATGAATTGTTTACAATATTAATATTTTGTGCTCATAGGAACAAACATGATCACACTTGGTAATCTTTCCTCAGCAAAGTAGGTCTTAGTGTCGACACCATCGTCAAATCGTGATAATATTTCATCTGATGCATATTTGACATGATAATTGTCCTCTGAAACACATTCTCATGACATGTGCGCCATACAATTATTTACAATTTAATGCATGTTTGTGTCCACTGTTCCGGTCTGCTAATTTGGTTAAAGATGTGCAGAAAAGCGTTGCTGGCTACGGAGCCGACGATGAAAGAAAATATGATACCTCTATTCATGCTTCCCCGGTCACACCCACAGTTTTTTGGGAGGAAAATTTCGAGTTTTAGGCGTACTTTGAATGTAAATAACTTTGTGTCTAATAATGCTACACGCATGTGCCACGAGTGATATGAAGAGTACTCCTCGTCTACAGAATAATCATTCAAAAAAAAAAAAAAAAGTCATAAGCATTTTGAGATGATTGTATTAACAGGCTAAAGCGCCCGCTCTACGATCAGTACTATAGGCATATTTTGACATTTAATCTGGGCAGGTCTAGATGAGGTCTTGCCAAGGGATAACCCTAGCTCCGCCCTTCCCTCCCCCTCCTCCAGCTAATTTCTCCTATCCATCCCATCTTTCTCCACTCCCCCCCCCCCCCATGTCCCTTCTCTCCCTGCCCTCTCTATCCCCCTTTTGTCCTCAAGACCCACCCCTCTCGTCCATTTCCCCCTCCCTTCCTCTCTCTCCCTGACAGATGCTCTAATGCCAGATGTGCTCATAGTTTCCCCAAGCTCAGGAGACTTGACAAAGCTGCAAAATGAGTTCAACAGTAACTTCATGAAACAACCTGAACACATTTTATACTTCGTTCAACAATCATTATTAGTGCGCTACACAACACACACTGACAGTGACACAGGCTGCTAGAGCCCAAGTCTAGATCTACTACTACTACTGCTACTGATCCCATAATCCACCAGGATCGTAGGGGCGCTGCATGACAGAGCGCCTCGTCAGGTGCCTCCACTTTTCGCGGTTGTTTGCGAGCGCCTGAGTTTGGGCGAAGGATTTCCCGGTCCACCTCTTCCTTTGCCTCCCTTTTCTTCTCCTCCCCTGCACAGTTCCCCGAAGAATGGTCTTGGATAGGCCACACGATCTTGTTATGTGGCCATACTATTTCAGTTTTCTTCGTTTCACAGAAGACAGCAAGTCTTCATAATGACTCATTGTGTTGTTTCACTCTACTGCGCACTTCCTCATTTGTGACGTGGTCAGTGTATGAGATGCCAAGGAGTCCTCTAAAGCATCTCATTTCGGCTGCTTGGATCTTCCTCTGCAGCTCTGCCGTAAGGTCCATGATTCACAAGCATACAGAAGGACGGGGATAACGAGGGCATAGAGTAATCTGAGTTTGGATTTGACTGAGACGTTTCTATCTTTCCATATTGGTCTTAATTTTGTAAGCGCCCCCGTTGTTTGTGCAATTCTTGCATGGACTTCTGGCTTGGATCCTTCTTGGCTGATGATAGCACCAAGGTACTTGAACTGGTCAACAGTTTCGAGCTGTTGACCACTGACCGTGATTTTGGTTTTGATGGGCTCGTCGCTATTTCTCATCATCTTTGTTTTCTCGGCACTAATTTCCATGCCATATCTGGTTGATGTTTCATCCAGTCGTTTCACCAGTCTGGCGAGTTCTTCATCATTTCCTGCCAGACCGTCAATGTCATAGGCAAACCTAAGGTTGGTGACTGTTCTTCCACCGATGCTGACTGTGCTCGTGTGGTTTTCAAGGGCATCAGTCATGATTTGCTCAAGGAAGATGTTGAACAGGGTAGGTGATAGCAGGCAACCTTGGCGAACCCCGACGGTAGTGTGGAACCATTCTCCTATTTTCCCTTGGGCGAGGACTGCGCTGGTGGCTTTGCTGTATAGCTGTTGAATCGACTCTATCAGCTTTTGGCCCATGTTGTAATTCTTCATTGTTGCCCATAATGCATCATGCCACATTCTATCGAAGGCCTTTTAGAAATCCACGAACACATGGAAGATGTCCTATTGATGTTGGCAGTATTTCTCACACAAAACTGAGATTGAATATCTGTTCTGTTGTACTTCTTCCGTGCCTGAACCCGGCTTGTTCTTCAGCGATTATTTCTTCAGCCTGAGGTCTCAATCGGTTCAGTAAAAACTTTCAGCATCACTCTGCTTACATGACTGATCAGGCTAATGGTTGGATAATTTTGGCATAGCTGTAGGTTGCCTTTCTTGGGGAGAGTGATGATAAGAGATTCCGTCTAAGGTGTGGGCCATTCTCCCGTCTTCCAGATTTTATTGCAGATGTTAGTGAGGATGTCCACCACTGTCTCTGCGCCATGTTTGATCAGTTCTGCAGGGATGTTGTCAACTCCTGCTGCTTTTCCATTTTTCAGTGATCTAATGTCTGTCTCTACTTCTTCTCTAAGAATTGGAAAATCATCATTGTTTGTCGATTCATAGCAGGATGTTACATTGGGGTCCACGTTGGCTTGATGGTTATAAAGGTCTGAACAATACTCGGTCCACCTTTTTAGGATGTCATCGTCCTCTGTGAGGCAGTTCCCAGCTTTGTCTTGGATGGTGCTAACTCGTGCTTGCCTTGGTTTTGTTAGATTCTTTACTGTTTGGAATGCTCGCTTGCTGTTGTTCTTCTCCAGATTTTGTTCAATTTCCTTGCACTGTTTCTTAATCCAATCTTCTTTGGCTTGTTTCATGCCTTTCCTAATCTCTTTATTGTCATCTCAGTATTCTTCAGCTCCTGAGGGCGTGTTCTTGCTTTTCTTCAGATCCCTCCTTTTATCACACATTTTGATGATTTCGTGCGTGGCCCATGGTTGAGTTTTCCTGCTTACCTTTCCAAGCACCTCGTTTGCTATCATGACTGTATTGAGCTGATCTGTTAGAGTCTCTGCGCTTTGATCTTTTAGCATTAAAAGAGGAGTCTAGATCTAGGTCACGTTAATAACGATCAAATTAGCCGTCAAATATTTGAGTCAAATTATTTGACTCAAATATTTGATGCGAAATTTGATGGTGTGTAGGGCGATTTGACGTCAAAAAAAAATTTGTATCAAATATTTGACGGATCAACTCCGGTTGATATTTTTTGACGAGTCGTCAAATTTTTGTTTCGTTTGTAGGCTCCCGTCAAATTTTTTGATCAAATATCATTTCGAAAGTAACCTCCACGTTGTTCAAAACAAACTGAAAACCCAACCTATGTATCGATAGATCATTTGTTTTCTTCTTTTTCAACTTAGTTTATCTCTAGGATTACAACAAGAATGTCTAGAAAGGAGTCAGAAAAGAAGTTTATGCTAGAGGTTCTTCAGGTTTATCGAACTTTGCCTTCTTTGTGGAAGGTTAAGTCGGAGGAGTACCACAACAGGCAAAGGAAGATAGAAGACTATCAAGTCCTTCTAAAAAGTACAAGGAATACTTTCCTGAAGGGACCCTGGAGGAGCTCAAGAAAAAACTAAATACACTGCGGACGGGCTTCAGAACGGAGCTTCGGAAAATTAACCACAGTGCCAAGTCTGGCGCTGGACTGGACGACTTATATGAATCACAGGCATGGTTCATGTCGGCAATGATGTTCCTTGTGGATCAGGAGACACCAGCACAATCCAGGACCTCCTTACCAATGCCACAACTGGTGCAAAGTGATGCTGGAGGGAAACAAGTCGTGCTCCAGGTAATTAGAAGTCTAGATCCTAACAGCCGAATGTGACGTGTCAGTGTTCAATGTTTCTGTTTCTCCCTCTGGTGTTATGGCTTTGTAAAGCGCCCAGAGCCTGGTTTGAAAATTTGCTGGGGGTGGCGCTATGTAATTGTTCATTTTTTAAATTATTCTTTTTTGTTAGTTTTAAGAAAACCTGTTCATTTGTTGATTTTGTCGTTAACAAATCAACACGCTATTAGTTGGAATGTCAGGTTCAAATATTTATATCAAAACCAAGTCTTAAAAATCAGTACTGCAGTACCTTGTCCTTCAACATTGTGGGGTTATTGCTGCAGCTGGTTGGCCCAATGTCAGTATAATTTTAATGTTAATGAGTGAAATATCCCTGGTGTGAGTAGAGTACACATGAAATCGGATAATTCGAATAATTATCAATTCAAATTCTTTTGAAGCAATATGGCCCTAAAAGAAGCCGATGATTTAATAATGAAAAAGATACAAAAAAAAAATCAGGCATTTTAAAGTTATTGTTACAAAGCATGAAAATGAAATGTTTATGCAATTCTTTCCTCTTGCCAATTTACGCGCCCTTGCGTGCAAAAGTATTCTCGGAAAGAATCTCTTACGGTACGTGCCCCTGCTCCAATGTTTCTACTTCTGCATGCCCCCAACCGCTCCAGCTGATTTTGATGATCACGCCATTCCGCCAGATGGACCTCGTGATTCGCATCTTCCCAGTCCACACTTCCGGGTCTCAAGTAGTTCTTTGACTTTTTCCGAAGAAAATTATGCAGATAGCAGCAGGCTAGTGTTATTGTCGTGGCTTTTTCCGGTGAAAGCTGTATAGGACTCCGAAATACACCAAATCTGGCAGACAGAATCCCAAAAGCATTTTCAGACACACGCCTCGCCCTACTCAGGCGATAATTGAACACTCTTTGGTCATGGTCTAACTTATCCCCTCCGTACGGCTTCAATAGGTTTTCTGACATAGCAAATGCGTCATCTGCGACAAAAAAAAATGGCATTTTTTTTCCGCTCTGAACTATGGGTTTTGGTTCAGGGAGGTTCAACTCAGCTAGTTCCATCCGTCGACCAAATTCTGTTACCGCAATTACTCCTCCATCCGAAACCCGTCCGTTTACGCCAACATCTGTCATTATGAACTCGTAGTTCGCATTAACAACAGCCATCAAAACGATGCTGAAAAACTTCTTGTAGTTAAAGAAGTATGGTCCTGTTCCCACTGGTTTCCTGATGGCGATATGTTTGCCATCTATTGCACCTAGGCAGTGGGGGAAGTTCCAGGTCGACATGAATTCCTCGCTTGTCCGATTCCATTCGTCTGGTGTGTTTGGCATCTGGGAAAAAATAATTGTTCATAAAAACGTGAAATGCATGCATGTATGTAGTTAAGATATTAAGCAAAACATATTTCATTCTGTTTCAGATTGAGGACCAAGAACCGGAAGAAAGTAATGCTGATGACGTTGTAATCGAAGGGACTGACAGTTCCTTTGTTTCAGTTACTTCGCTGCCAACACCCACGCCGACAAAGTCGCTGCCTCCGACCAGAAAAAGAAAATTGAACAAAATGCCTGAGAGTGAGAGAAATGAGTTGCTGATCATGGCAAAAGCAAAACTGTCTGAACAAGATGATCGCCACTCAGCTCGGGCCAAGGCCTGGGCTTATGAGCTGAGTCAGCTGGATGCTCAACAAGAGTTATTTGCGACAAAGGCCATTAATGACGTTCTATTCGAAGCTCGGTGTGGGCAACTCCACAGAGATTCTGTTAAAATTAATGAAGCCACGATCCAATCGACCCCATCCACAAGTCGCTGCTCAACACCATACTTCACTGTTCAGCCTGAGGGTATCCCAGTTTATCAAGCAAAAGACGTACAAGAAGTGCATGACTCTGGAGCAAATGGAGCGAATGCACTTACCCTTTCCCAATTTTTCAATACCTTCAATCCTAATCAATAAATTTGTACATGTTCTGAACCCGTTTTTATAATGGTCTCACACTTTTTTTTTGTCTGGGGCTAACCTAACTCTAACCCTAACCTAATAAAAAGCATATGAAAAGATAATAAATAGAAAAATCTATGAAACGATTGTGAACATAATAATTGAGGACTTTGTAATTGTATTCTTTATGCATTTCGTAACCAATTTCTGAAATTTTTTGTGCTGATGCAGAACACAAAGTATTACATCTTTGTTGAGGACTTCTTTTTTACACTTAATGCTCTTCGGAGCGTGTGGATGTCTTTCTGATGAACGACGCCTGCGCAAAAAGCTAAAACATAAATTTCTGCCTTCCACTACCTTCCCTCCTCTGGTGGGCCACCTCTCTACTGAGCCACCGGGGCGGTCCCCTCCTCTGTCTCTCATCCACAGCGTAGCAATAATCCCCGTTCATTGAACGGGTAAGCAGTCTTGTAAAATATAAAACTGGTCAAGATAGCTTCAAGATCAAAGAGACGTGGGTTCAAGCCTGACCCGCGTCAAACTCAGGACGTAAAAATTGGTATTACAGTAGTTTAAGATGGGTACCCATTTACACTTGCGTGAATTGAAGCAATAATTAGAGAAAATTTTCTTGTTCAATGGCGAAAAAGTAACAAACTATTGCTTTAGCTCACCTTGATAGTCTCCTGGTCCTTCAGACACTCGATGATTGCCTCGCATGTTTCAATAACCAGCATTCCAATCGCTTGCGGGGATGTTGCTGTCAGGAATTTTAAATCTTGAAATGAATTTCCGGACGCCAGATACCTCAAGGTGATAGACAAGCGTTCGGACGGTGGTATGGATGCACGCATCACAGTATCTTCTTTGCGTATCAATGGCTAAACAAGTCCGAGTAGCTCATCAAATGACGGGCCGTCCATACGAAGAAAGTTGCGGAAGTCCTCTGGTTCTTTAATACGCAATTCTTTGAGAAGGCTAGCGTGTCCGTAATTAATGCCCCGTTGTAAAAACCACTCTTTTGACCACTTTCGCCGTTTACGAGGTCTTTCACGTTCTTCAGAGTCCAAAGCGATCACAATAATTGCTGCGGCCATAGATCCGTCCATGGTTAAAAATTTGACGAAACTGATTTTTGATGGGTTTTTTGACGGAATGCACGAATACGTTTGTGGGAAATTTGCCAGGAAATTAATAAGAAAAATTGATTTAGGGAAGGAGAGGGGGTGCACATAACGATCTTTACCGTCACGACCACAAAAGCTCCCAGACACCTTGTAGACCCTTTTCGCTTCCGCGTTACGGTTGTTTGCGGGGAGCCGCACGGCATCGAAAAGCACCGTGTAGGGCAAAAACCTCGGCTTGCCTTAGTGATGGCATCTGAATATGTGCACAGTCTAAGCAAAGATGCATTTTTATGCCAGAACCAGCACGTAACGGGTTTGCACAGTTGGGTGCCCAACAAGAGGATGGCATCGTTCGACTGTTGTCCACCGCTTCCGCCCTACTAGTGGAGCACGCCGCCATTTTGTTTGCAAATTACGTGATATGGAGGACGGTAAATGAAAAGGGTCTATAGAAAGATAACATATATATAAATTTGACCATTACTGTACTGCATCCCTTCCATGATATGCTCTTGTTTGCCCTTAAAATGGGGGGGGGGTGTGAAGGGGGAAAAGGTAAGTTTCAAACGGGAACAAAAAAGTATGCAAAAAGCACACAGGTATAATGATCACTTAGTGAATATTTTTGGTTTATAATTCACAAGCTTAAAATCCGCTCTCCGCGCGCACTTTAAAGCTTGCCCCTGCGGAGGGCTACTTAGGCCTTTGCCCCATATAACTACGGGTTTACAATCATTAAAAACGAAGTTTAATGAGAGACAATTTATTGAAGTAAACAACAAAAGCTATGAAATTTAACTATCACAACCAATTTGAGAACCATTCAAAGTCAGCAGGGTATTCCTGTATTCCAATTTTAGCTCGAGTACGTCGAACAGTTTATCCCGAGACACCGGATACTGAGACGGTTCAATGCCCTCAGTTCCGTCTGTCGTCTTGCGCGCTGTATCATCCATGTCAACAATGCAACAGTTCGCACCACACCCCTTCATAACTGAAAAAAAAGACTGGTACCACAGAGCTCTGCGAGAAGTACTCGCCGTGTTTATACGCGCGCAAGTTGTGGACATATAGAGAAAGAAGGAACGGTCCGTTTCGATAATTCTGTGTCTTGGGTTTAAATCAGCGATAGGAAATGTTGACGTAACAGGTCATATGCTCTTGAAAAAAAAGAAAAAGAAAACGATCGGAGGCGAGCAGTCAGCGACATAAAGCAAACAATATAAAATATTCCCTCTCCATTTGGAGCCTCTAAATATTAATGTTTAAAAGAACCTTCTGCAGGGCGAAAGGTAGGCATCTTCAAAATTTCACGTAAACCCGTGTTGTTTAATCCAGTATGTTTTCCGAACACCCAGGCAAACAGATATTCACTTTTATTTACATAGATGGGTGACGTACGCACAGAATTCAGGGGGCCAGAGCTGTGACGCATCATTTCAGACATGGGCAGATCATGTTACTGCCTTACCCCCAACACGGTATCGCTGTCCTGTTTGATTTTCAATGGTCCCGTCATTTCTCAGGCAACCTTTACCTTCCAGATCAGGAGATAACACACTTTTTTTGGTCTTCATTTTTGGAGGTTCGCTGCTCTTGTCACGTACCCCTCACAGTTCTTGTTAATGTTTTTGTGATAGGGATTTGTTTTTTTTTGTTTTTTTAAATTTTGCCCGGGCAGCGACCTTGTTAGGCCGGCTCTTCTCGACTTTCCAACTGCCAAGGTATCTTTAACATGCGCACGCCCCCCCCCCCCCCGAGTTTTTCGTCCTTGTCCGAGAAGACTAGGTGCTCGATCTTACCTACCATAAGATCAGGGATAGGAAGTTTCCCCCTAAATTCCAACATGCCTGTACCGACCGGGAATCGAACCCGGTACCTTCGGCATGAAAGGCGAGCAACTTGCCTGTAGACTAACGTGTCCCCCGTTATCACGAGATAACGCACTTTGGTACCAACTTTTTAACTATGCGGACCCACACTGTGTCTATGTGTAAACCGATCACACCGATTATTCTAGATTGCGTCAACAACTTGGATTTTTTTTTTATATGTGTGTTTGTGTGTGTATGTGTGTATGTTGTTGTTCTAGCTATCATTGCTGCGTATGAAGAAAAAAAACATACCGGTCTGCTGAATTTGAAGAAGGCTCCAAGCATTGATCTATTTAGATCTTTCTTCTCCAGTCTCTCTCTTTTTACGTCACGGAGCATGCTTTCAGATGAAAAGACCGCAAACATTTGAACACACTGAATGACAACCATATCCCAGCGTCAACAAAAATGCAGGTTTTTCTTCTTAAGCTGTGTTTTCATGGGTAAGGAAACGGCAAAATCCACCCATGTGTACAGAAATGACGTTTCCACCCACTTGAAAACAGTCTTTGTTTCATTAACATTGAAAAGTTTTGCCGTTTCTGTTTCCGTCCACATGAAAACAATGGTTTAATCTTTAGAAAGTGGCTTTAGCGTGCAGTTTGGCGCAGTTGTTATTATTGTTATTATATTACTGAACTGAATGAATGAAGTTCATAGAAATTAAGATATTTCCTACAATACATTAACGCTTTTCAGCTCTGGACGTTATGCCAGAATCATGCTCGAACTTATAGAAACTGACAAAAATATATATACGCACCAATAGGCGGTGCGGCAATGCGCACATAAGTTGAGCTGTTTGGAAGCACCTTGCAAAGTCTGATGAGTGTATGAAGTTTATTAACGGAGACGTTCGAACAATAAAGCACCAGCTAGAAACAAACGAGAAGTCCAGCTTCATAGATACAAGACGGAAGACAATAATTAGCGATGGCTTTTGTCCCGCGCGCCCCATGGCCCAGGGCTGCGCGTTTTTTTAATTTTTATCCCTTGTATGCCAAAGCCGGAAAGATGTGGTTTTCATGTTCCTTGTTATTTTTAAATATGTCTAGTTACTGCCCCATTCTTCGAAGATAAAAGAACAACAACAAAACAACAACAACAACAACAAAAAACACAACTTCAGACCGAAAGGAATCAGCAACAAAACATTGATGTCGAGATGCGCAGGGTCATCCACAAAACTCAGCGATTAATAGATAATAGATAAGACAGTACACAGTGTGCAGGGGTGCGCACCGAGAATTTTTCAAGACGTGGTGGCGTTATGAACTCATGAATTCGTAAAAAAGGAAACATTGGAGGTTAGCGGCACAAAACAAACTCAAAGAAATACCTGCCTCTCATTTCAAGACTCCAAATCTAAAAAAAAACAAAACTTTTGTAGGTAGAAAGGGGGGACATGTGAAAAATTGCATGCAAATTTGAGCTGTGTGAGCCGCAATAGGTTTTGTTCAAAATCGGCCGAGTTTTTTTTTTCATTATATAAAATTATTGCAGACATATCAAGATGTGAGTGCATATCTAAACAGGGAAACATACTGAGTTCCTTTAAAGGACTTTTGTAATTTCAAATGCCACTGGTTACTGGCCCCGTGACCTGGGCTGGTCGTGAGAGAGCTATGCTGATGATCCTGCCAGCTCTCTCCATCTTTATCCACCATGAGCCAGTACCAGAGTTTCAGTGTAGCTTCTCTGGGCCCGTTCAGTAATGTTGTCGGACCATTTCTTCCTCTGTCTACCTCTTCTGCTGCTGCCGTGAACCTCGCAAGCTAAATTAAATAACAATGGACAATTCACAAGTATGCACTGCCAGTACTGCCAAGAGCTTTTGAGTGGATGTGTTAAATCTTATAGATTTGTAAATTAATCTTGTTACTTGAATCATTTATTGACCCAGAATTTCCAACAAAGTATACATTTCTGCGAAAATGATTTCATTGGCTGTGGTAGCACAGTGCTGGAAAATTAGAATTTTAATTAGGCCGATAGCAGTACTGCGGTTTACATAGTTTTTTTGTTTTTTTTTTGAGTGTAATTACTAATTTACATTATATTTCTCAAAAGGTCCACGAGGAGTGAAAAAAAAGGGGTGGGGGTGGGTGGGGGGGAGTTAACATAACTTTAAGCCTATGTTTATTAGTCAGGAAATCCAATATCGTGAGAATGACGCCAAAGTACGATTAACAGTCTCGGAGAGGGGCTAACCCTTCTTTCAGTATATCAGATAATTCTGAATTAAATGCTGCGATGAGTTATCTCCATTCAACATCAGAAAAACACACCCACAAAGATCTTTTGTTCCGTTGTGACCCCTTTGAAAACATTTGCCTGTGAATACCGTACACAATCATCAACGAGTTTAAGTGTACAGCAATGTTCGTGCTTAAAGAATGGGATTGTCGATTCAATGAGATGTATTACAAGTCGTCATGATAGGGTTCGGTGTGCCAGTCGCTGGCTTCCTGCTAGTACGTATAGGGTATAATTACTGTTGGTACCGGTGGTGTCCGTGTAACTTTTGACACAAAAGAGGAAATGTTCCTCTGCACACAGACTTGTGTTACTATGACACACATGTGTTGTGTTGTGTTGTTGTTGTTTTTCGTCAATCGGGCTCGACTAAGACCATCTATCTAGTCATCAAGGGGGGGGGGGGTGTTGGTGGTGGTAGACATAAATTAACTAACTAACACTGTGTTTCTGAAGATGGGGCTCATGCCCCACCGGTGGGGGCCTGGCATGCAATATTTTGGTGGGGCCAGGGACTTCAGAATGGGACGTAGGGATTTGTCATAGAAATCTGAATTTCACACTGTATGTTAACCTCCTGTAAGGATAAACTGTTTTTTCCTTATGTTCTGTGAGTGGTTTCCTTGTTGGATCGGGTTAAAACATGGAACTGAACAAAAGAAAATAAAGTTTTAATGAAAACTACTTTTGAATGTATAGCTCTACATAGTGAATATAAAAATGTTTTAAAAAAGGAAGAGCATAACCGTACAATGATTGTTGTACAGATATGGGCAGTGCATATCCATACAACGCACACAATTCGATGACGTTGAACACACACCGGAATACTGTATTACTGACCTTGTTAATTTGCATAGTTTTTAAAAATATGAATCGGCTTAGTAGCAAAACAATCCGACTTCTGCTCGGAGATTGCGTGATCTGCGCTAATAATAATTATACTTGAGCGTACATCGATCACCATTGGCTACCCCAACCCCTTTTCGCCTGATTAGTCAATCTGACAACCGCCCATTGATACAAACCGACTAGACCCTCACGCCCCCAGGTCCATTTGACTATTCCATGTGTTGTCACTTTAAATTCGTGAATACCATACCAAGCTTTGTTTCAGCAAACCTTCGCCAGTCGCGTTATTTGGTAAACATGTTGTACGGATAATGCACTGTCCATATCCATACAACATGTTGTGCGGATATACACTACCTTTAAAAAAATCTTTTTGTATAGGCCTGTACTAACTTTGTCCGATCTTGCGGGAGGCACTTTTTTGTTTTTGTTTGAAAATTGAAGTGGGGCGGGGAAAAAAAAAAAGCTGAGAAACACTACAGTACATGTCTGCCTTGCATAGAAAGACATTAAAGATAAAGGTAGATGAAATGCAATACAGGTGAACACTGCGCTAATGAACTCAGTGTGGCCGGGGGTCTAGAAGATGTCAGGAAGTTAAAAGGCCGAGACATCTAAAGAAAGAATCCACTCTTCCTCTGAAGCTCGTCATCTGCCTCGCTCCACCCGAGGAGTTTCTTACCAACAGGGCATCTACCGTCCACCACCCCAACTCTCAGTGTTCAGACATCCCACTGATTCCCACTTACGTGAACAAAGACAATGAACAAACTACTGAAACAACAACAACAATAATAACAAAGCGACAGAGTTAGCAACAAATCGTCATGGTGCTAACCTTTTTGGCCAAAGTCAGATTATGTTATCTCTCTATAAGGTGTCTGGGAGCCTTTGTGGTCGTGACGATAAAGATCGTCATGTGCGCCCCCCCCCTTCCCTAAATCAATTTTTCTCATTGATTTCCTCCACCAACATTTCAATTATTTTGAAGGAAAGAGAGGGGCTCCAAGTGAAGGGGGGGGGCAGAACGATGACGATATTAATAACTTGGTAATTCCATTTCCCTTTGAATAGCCATCAGGGCTGTCTTAACATCGTTAAAACTCATTCCCGACCTTAATTTTTTGTGCCTGTGGACGGGAACTCTCGACACTATCTAGTTTGAAATTTAGAGGTCGTTTCAAGGCTGTTTTATCTTTCACTCAGTTATAAACCCAGGATATACCGTGTTATACATTTAAATACAGGAAAGTCAATGAACCAGGGTAGAATTCGATATTTCGAACAGTAATTGTTGGCTTAGATATTAATATTGGAAAATTGGTGTCCACTCGAGCAGAATAATAAATTTGGCTTTCCGTAGTGAAAAAAAAAAAAGCTGCCAGCCGAATATTCGGCTTACCGTAGCGAATGAGTTATGGGCCCTTGGGCATTGCCCCATTAGGGAGTCTTTTGTAACGCATTGGATGTTCATCCCTGTTTGAGAAACCAATTGAAATCTGCATGCGTTATGTCTTCTCTGAAAGCGATCCATCGTCAACATCCTAATCTCAGCACACCCAGATTTGGTTGGCCGCCTGAAGGTTTGACGCACTGCAAAAACCGCCGCAGTTGTTTACGAAGTACCGAACGATTAGTTCATGGAACTGTCTGGGGGGGGGGGGCGCGGAGGGGACCTTATCTGACCTTAGACGTGTGTGTGTGTGGGGGGGGGGGATCAAATAAAGTGATTCTTATCAATATTATCTTATTTTTACATGATTCAACAACTTGCTTTGACTTGTCTACCTCAGTTATCAGTTAAGTGCTACGTATGCTGCGCACAAACCCCCTTACCTCTCTAAACTTTGTATTTTCTGGGGCCCCCCACCGCCCATGCCCCACCGCCCATACCCCCTCCCTTCCGGGTACATCTACATGTACTTTACTGATCGCCTTTCATGGGAAATCATGCAGATCATGTCTGGCTGTAGACCGCGGGATGAAAATCCTAGCCCGTCACTAGATGAAGTTTCGCCACGGCGCAATAGGGAAAATGTAAATAAACTGTGGATTAGATGTGTTTTTTGTGACCATTTTAAACGAAAAATAAAATGTTATTGTTCGTAAACAAGAAAAAAAAAAACAACACCCCAGAAAAAACTGTTTTTCCTCATTATGTATTATTTGCAGCAATCCACTGTATTGTTCACCTATGAATGTCAATTCTTTCCCTTTCTCTCTCCCCCCCCCTCTCTCTCTCTATCTCCCCTGTCCTCTATCTCTCTCTCTCTCTATCTATCTATCTATCTCTCCTCTCTCTCTCTCTCTCTCCTATCTATCAATCTATCTACCTCCCCCCTCCTCTGTCTCTCTCTCTATCTATCCATCTATCTATGTCCCCTCTCTCTCTCTCTCTCTATCTATCTCCCCTCTCCTCTCTCTCTCTTCCTCTCCCCTCCTCTCTCTCTCTTTCTCTATCTATCTCTCCCCTCCCTCTCCCCCTCTCTCTCTTTCTCTTTCCCTCTCTCTCTTTCTCCTCCCTCCCCTCTCTCTTTCTCCCCCCCCCTCTCTCCATCTCTCCCCCACCCCCTCTATTTGTGTTTGCATACAGAATGAGTCTCTACTGCTAGGTGAACGAGTCTCCCGCACCATTTACTATAATAGTATAATTTGTTCAAAAAATTAATTCACTATTTACATAAAAATTTGCAACCATTGAAATGATAATAATAATAATAATAATAATGAAGATCATTTCTGTAGCGCCCAATCCAAACAGTTTGCTTTTGACGCTTTACAGAAAGTTTTGTTGTCTCCATCTGCAACTCACCTTCTCTGTCTCTCTCTCTCTCTCTCTCTCTCTCTCTCTATCTATCTATCTATCTATCTAACACAATCTATTGCTTACACTCTTATGCTAGACATACACTGTATACACACACACATAACATACCACAAGGCAGAAATTAATCAATAAAACAGCGAAAACAAAATGAATTGAGAAAATAAATGGATTGGGAATGAGACTTCACAATGGCAACATTAGTTTTTGTGATTGAAAACTATATTGGAATGCGCAAGCAAAACAACAACAACGACAGCATCAGATGTTCTCCTGCGGAGTGCATAACGGAATGATAGACTACAGCTTCCACCGCCGAATGGGCGGTAGCATCTGGTAGACGCAGCAGGAAGGGGGATGGGGTATTCAGGGCGAACATACACAATATATGTGCATAAATTAACAAGCTGGGTGTCCTTTTTTATGTGGGAGTTAACAGGTTGCGAATTGTACTCTGATTTGTCTTGTAATTATAGGTTGGATTATTCAATCGTTTTTTTAGAGGAACGGGGCTGTTTGGATTCATTTTGAAGATATGAATGCGTACAGAGTGGAGATTAGTCGCAGGTAATTGGGAGAGGATTTGGCTTTTTGTAATGGTAGGGACAGGCTTCCTATGTGTGGTAGGGGCAGACTACGCATTAACTTTACGAAGCGTTTATCCGCCGACAGTTGCTTTTTAGTAGTGTTTATTTTGGAAAAATTCCTTCACAGTTATACAGGATCTGCAATAGCGTAGTGGTTAGCATCTTCGCCTGTCAATCGGATGACCGTGGTTTTATTCTCAGTCGGTTTTTTTTGTTTGTTTTTTTTTATGTTAGGAATCGATCTGTTTAATTATTATTTTTTTATCCAACAACAATAATTGGGAATAAATCTTGTTGTTGTTTTTGTTGCATTTAGTCAACCCCAATACTGGCGGATAAACCCGGGGCCGATATTGTTGGCGGACAGACCTGGGTAGTATCCGCCGATAATGTTGGCGGATAATGGCAGCCTTAATTTAATGTCATTTGTATGGGTAGGCTGGGTGGTCCTGGCCAAGTAATTTTTTTTCGTACTCACTTTACCAAATTCAGGAACGGGGCAGCAACACACTCTCCAACATGGGTCCCCGGGTAAGGGATTTCTCGTCCTACCGAACACTGCCATGGGTGCTGCAATCTCTGGGACTGTGCACCCTAACCCTAACCTTAAAATGACTCTGAACGTCACCGAAAATCCCTGTGGTATATTGGAGCTGTTGCTGCCACGCTCCTGAATTTGGTAAAATGAGTACGAAAAAAAAAATCACGCGTCCTGGCCAATTATCGGCTTGAACAATGCAGTACAATATTTCTTACCTTTAGATGAGAATCGAGAGATAGGCTCTACTTGTCTTGCTGTGTATAGACTCCGCTCTATCAGTGGTTGGAAGAAATGAAGGCAGGAATTCGACTGGATACTCAGCTGCTTACCATTACGACACTGAACCATGGGTATGCGCAGGCTTAAAGTGAGTCACTGCTTTGTTTGGTTAGATCTATATGTAACAGATTATCTTGTTTGACATGGACTTGTTATTATGTGATTGTATTTGTTATCGACTTGTTAATAGTTATGAGATAGTGTTTGTTCTTGCTTTTTAATATGTGACTGTGTTTGTTATGAGATCATTTAATATGTGATTGTGTTTCTCATTGATTCGGTAATAGTGAGTCGCTGACTTATTGATATAAAAAAGAAATTATTTTGGTTGTCAAGTTCTTGTTACTATGTGATTGTGTTTGTCACTGGATTGTTAATACGTGATTGTGTTTGACATTGATTCACTAATCAGGAGTAACTGATTTATTTGTATTATTATACCAGAGATTATTCTGTTTGTCACTGAATTGTTAATATGTGATTGTGTTTGTCAATGACCTGTTAATATCTCAGGGGAAACGGTGGTCTTGAGGCAAGGTGCTCGCCTCTCATGCCGAAGGTACCGGGTTCGAATCCCTGTCTGTACAGGCATGTTGGAATTTGGGGATTTTTCTCATATTTTATTTGTCTCTGATTCTGTGATTGATAGGATCGAGCAGCTAGTGTTCTCGGATAGGGACCAAAAACTCTGGGGGCCCGTGTGCACGTTATAGATACCTTGGCAGTGGGAAATCGAGAAGAGAAGGCCGAAAAGGCCGTTGCCTGGGCAAAATTAAATAAAATTAAATTTATCCCTACCATTCACCCCCCCCCCCCAAAAACAACAACAAACCCCCCCCCCCCAAAAAAAAAACAACAACCGCCAATCGGCGCTGCACTGTGGCGACGACGTGTTTGCTCCAGTTGTGATTGGGCTGCAATGACATGAAGGCAAATTTCCCAAATGAGATTAAAGAAGCACACAAAAATAGAAATACAAAATTCAAAAATATGAGATTGTGTCTGTTATTGGCTAATATGTGATTGACAATTTGACAGTACTGCTTGCAAAACGCGGTGCTATTTTGTCGTCGCTGCTGAACATTATTTGGCCAAACGTTACGGGATATTTAGTTAGTTTGTCATGCGTGAGTTGCCCCGGTCAGTCTTTCCCGTCGGTCAGTAGTTCATTGATAAGAGCTTGTAAATTTTAGTTTCGGTTTTTAAAGAGTCTCAGAAAAGAATGTCGGTTTTCCTATGTCTAACCCACGTTTTCTTTTGTTAAACTCAAGGGATGCAAGTGTTCAATTAAAATACAGTGTCATGGTGCGGTTGTTAAAATAAAAGAATGTATGTATATGTAGTTGTTAAAATAATAGAATGTACGTTTATGTAGTTGTTAAAATAAAAGAATGTATTATTATGTAGTTGTTAAAATAATAAAATGTACATATAGGTAGTTGTTAAAATAACAGAAGGTACATATATGTAGTTGTTAAAATAATAGAATGTACATATGTGCAGTTGTTAAAATAAAACTAAAACAGTGAACATATGTGCAGCTGTTAAAAAAAAAACAGAATATACCTATCAGGCTTGAGTCTACGCGTAAAAAAAAAATCTGTTCCATCAGGTTTAGTGTGAACTATAAGCCTGTTCAAATCTGAAATAAATCGAGAGAATCGATGTTAAACCCGCACATTCTACAAAAAGACGAATACTAAATTATACATCACATCAACATGTGAAATTCCCCATGTATCAAATTCTAAATCTATGAAATAATTTTCATATTAAGTAACACTAAGATACTAAGTAATTCATTAATTTGTAGGTCTTCAGTTCTTTCTTTCTTTCTTTTCTTCCTTTAAACATCTGGCATAATTATGGCCATTATCCGACCGATCACGGCCTTAATTCTTGTTTGTTCCAACTGCACGTTTTGCGCAACTGAGAAATTGGACGTTAAACGTTTGTGGCTTTAGTATTATCATAAGGAGTTCGAATGAATCGGAAATGTTAAACAGCTTGATATGTGCCACACCGCAGTTTAAACTGGTATCAAAGTATGAATTTGTTTTAACTCTTCTACAAACCAAAAGACCTGCAGTTTTTCAGAAAATGGAGATGGAACATGTAACTGTGAGAATCAAGATCGGGCGATGAAGGCAAAGAGAACGGAAAAGCCAACGATAAACAGTGATGCATGTACTTTTTTTGTGGTTGTTGTTGTTTGCCTTCGTTGCACTCAAACTTGGGTGGAGACGGCAATTTTTTTCACAGATCAGGCGTGATTTTATGGGACTCCAATATTGAATAGATCCCGGAACCTATTGCACGCCTGCCAATGGCTTCGTTCTCTATCGTGTGTGAACAGTTTCGTCTACCCTAAACATAAATTCCTCATCACAGTATCAGTGTAATCTCTCACGATATTTCTGCTTGAGTGATCGGCGGCGATCAGGAAGAAACACCATAAACATTGTTTACTTGTCCTGTAAATAGTCACGGCCTGACACTTATTTTTGACGATGTTTTAAAAACGATTTCTTCTTCTGCATGGGTAAAGCAAGTACTGTAAAGGGTTAATAGAGCATTTTACCACTCTTTTCATTACCTAATTAAAAAAAAGTGTTTAGATCTTTACCTTAGGAGGTTCGGGCTGCTCTTGGCATTTACATCTCACTTTTCTTGTTTTTGTGTTTGTTCTTCTTTCTGTCTGTTTTTTTAAAAAAGAGATTAGTTTTTTTAGAATATTGCTTGTTCGGCCTGCTCTTCTCCACTTTGAACTGCCAAGGTATCTTAAAGGGGGGGGGGGGGGGGGGAGGCGTGCGGGTCCTGAAGCCTTTTTTTGTTATTATTAGAAATAGACAATTTTAACTATTATAATCGACTTCAGGATGTCTGAATTAGCAGAAAAAAAATGTAAACAAATTTGTTTGT
The DNA here is from genome assembly GCA_963931925.1 of Onchidella celtica. Taxonomy (NCBI): domain Eukaryota; kingdom Metazoa; phylum Mollusca; class Gastropoda; order Systellommatophora; family Onchidiidae; genus Onchidella; species Onchidella celtica. The sequence continues at coordinate 40,819,641 of OZ007577.1, forward strand.
CATATTGTTGCCATGGAAGCGCCGCCATCTTGGATTTTGAGTCCCCAAAAAGTACCAAATTCAATACAGATAGGCTTCGCCAAATTTTACTGGATTTATTTGAAACTTCTCTTATGTCTTATTCAATCCAATTGAAAACTTTATACAAAAGGGAATTTTGATATTTCTGACAGACCTTTTGTTATAAATTTTTGAAAATGGTATGTAGCGGAATTCCATTTTTTCTTATTTTCTATCACAAAAAAATTCAACCAAAAAAAAATAAATAAATGAAAAGTTAAACAAATTTCCTTCTGTATGAATTTTTTGATTTGTTCAAACATGTTGTTAGCCAAATTTTATACCAATTGGTCAATAAATAAAAAACTAGTTCACAAATCACTGATCAAAAGTGCAATTTCGAGAAAATCGCATGAAAGTTTTTTTCAATAAAAATGTTATTGAAACGTGTTACACATGGCTAAAGTCATCATTACTGGTGTGCTGAGCCTCAACAATGATTTCCAAGCCACCAAAGGCTTATGACAGATGTGTACGGAAGAGTGGGGGTTTTGATAGTGACGCTAAGATTTTATTTAGGGCTAATTTTGCAGCCCAATGGCATGATTCTTGTGCCTTTTTCTTGACCCCCCACCTCACTAAAAGGCATATTTCAGAGTTATAAACATTCAAAATTGACATTTGGTTAGTAAAACAGTGTTCCTAATTGGATAAACTAACCGAAAAGTACAAAATCGCAATATCGGTATTTTTAAGCCTAATTTCCATTCCAGGACCCACGCCCCCCTTCACGTGCGCAACTTGCATACGGGCACCATCGTCCTTATCCGAGATACCTGCCATAGGATCAGGGAGAGGAATTCCCCCCCCCCGCCCCCCCCCCCCCCAAAATAATTCCAACTTACTAGTACCGATCGGGGATCGAAACCGGTACCTTCCGCATGAGAGGCGAGCACTTCGCCTCCAGACCAATGCATGAGTAAAGCAAGTACTGTATAAGGTTAATAGAGCATTTCACTGCTGTTATCATTAGTTAATAAAATAAAAAAATCCACGTATGTCTCTATATAATTATTTGTCCTTTTCCTAATGACTGTCAAACCGCTCGCCCGAAATGGCTAGAGCTTGGTCCACATAGGGTACTCCGACCTGCTACGAAACTAACATGGGGAAGGGAGGGTTCCTTCAGTCTGTCTGAGTGTTCGTGTATCTGTTGTTTGTCTAACTATTTCTTTTAAAATATGTGTTGGGACATGAAGCTGCTAGTACTACCTACAACTGGCTGCCTTTCAAGGGCGTTAAATTAGTGCAGTTTTAGTTCCGGTGCCAAGAGAGGAATGCGCAGCGCACTAACCCGAGCGGGCAAGAATGCGTTTGTTTTAAGGGTTCGAGTTTGAGTTACTCGCCTTGCTAGAAAGAGTGCGCAGTGCACGCAGGGCCGAATTTAGACCTTGGGGGACCCTGGCCATTCCAGGTTCGCTGGATCTCTCATACACAGAAATTAACATACACGACAGATCACCAAACTTACACATCAAAGTCCCTTTGTTGTATGTAACAGGCACGGACAACTTATAGTTACACATACGAGACATGGAAAGATTAAATGAGTTAGCTATCTGAAGTAAATACAGTTTATCCGTGCTTCATGTCCTGCTTCGGGTGTTTGTTCCAAGCCAATATACCTGTCCTCGGAGTATTGGCAGTCAAGAGGGACTCGCAGTTTTATGTATCTATATATTTTTTTTATTTATTAAAACTCTTTTGTTTAATTATAGTTAAATCATTTTTTAAATTACTTTTTTATTATTACTTTTAATAATGAAACTTATCTTTTCTATAGAGGGCAGCCCCTTGGGGGGGGGGGGAAGGGGGGGCGCAATTGTCCCTTTTGCCCCCACCCCCACCCCCACCCCCCACCCCCGCCATGGGTGCATTCGCGCATACATGATGAGTAATAAGGCTGCATAATTATCACGACAAATGCTCAGCCTGATGAAATTCTAGATTCCGAGTGACTACAATGACGTATCATATATGTCATGATCACATTAGGATCATAAATGCCGTGCTAGGTCACGACGTCAGTGAGTTAATTTTTACGATCTTGTTGATTATAACCAGCGTAATTTGTCCTTGAGCTGTTCTCGTGAACAGTTTGTTTTGAAACACCTTTTTTCTGATAGATGGAGAGAAGGAGGGGCGAGACAGAATAAATGTATAGCTAGGAATGACAGAGCAGTTCTCGACCCCGTGATTTTGATTAACATAGATAGGGGGCGAGTAAAGGTAGTTTATTTAGACGCTTAGTTGGCGTTCGGAAATTCGTGCATAGGAGTAGAAAGCACGGGGTTTGACGATTTTAGTAGTTAATGTTTCGCATTTTAAATTTTGTCTAGACCGTAAAATTGACCTTGATTTTGGCGCAAGGCCATGACAAGCATAAATTAATATTGCAGGCTGAGCTGAAGCGACTGCACCAATCAAATGTATGAATCTGGACGGAAGGTCGAGACATAGCTTTAGTATTTAAACCCGTGCAGAGCTTAGATAGAGGCCACATGTAGACAATCCATTTACGAGGTGGACGGCGATAGTCCTCAGCCAGATGAGAGACATTTAAGACGCAGTTGAGCAGTCCATATTGTGAGGAGCATGATTTTAAAGCTCCAGAGCCTAAGCTACTTGGTTTGATATGAACCCACAGCGTTTACATCCAGCGCTCTCACTCCCAGTGAGGGCCTAATGGTGAGAGTCCATACTAATTTGTAATGATGAAAGTGAACCGTTCTACTTACTTTTGAAGACAGTTTCAGAGCTACCGCCAGACAACGCATGGTTGTACAAGCATTCTCCATGGCGTGTCTAGAGGAGATGTCCATATCATAACATGTCTCATTGAATTAATAGAATTTAAACTGTTATATCCGTCGCCACGTGCGCGGATTCTATTTGGCATATAACTCATATGACCTGCAAGTAGTTAGAGTGAATAAGTTAGTCTTTATAGAAAGCTGTAGTTTCATTAGTTAGATTCAGTTGCCTTTGAATTGATATTTATATTTATAATTATATTTGTTACATTAATTCCTGTAATTAAACTGCCCTACAGTTCTGCTAAAAATCAAAGCAATTGATTTATTTAGTTTTTAGAGTGCAAGTATTTTTTTTGTGTGTTCGTCGATTGTGGGAGCGGACCTCGAAAGAGTGTCAGTCGAGTTCTCCCCATCTAACCCACATCGCGACAATATATATATCCTAATTAAAATCTCAGTATCTGCCGAGATTTGATACCAGCCGCGTACCTGCTAGACTGTTAGCTGTCAAGGGGAGAAACTTTTTTTTTTCCCACAGGTTACGATAATGGCACCGCCGTACAAATATTCACAGCTGTTTCTCTACTCTCAAAATTTGCCAGCTTGGTTTGGCGCGAGATTTCGCACAGGCTTACCAGATTGGCTTTTTTAAAGTCAAATTCGAGAAATTTGGCTTTCTTGAGACGTGGTTGGCGTCAGAAAATTCACTCGGTTTTATGGCTTTTTCCTGGCTTTTTTCTTTACGTACTAAAATCATCTGCAGTTCAGTCCATTACCTGTTTAGCCCATAGGCAACTGGGATTAAAGGCTTAAAAAGTCGATTTTTATCATTCAGTAACTAGCTGCATTTTGCCTTCACAATTTTTGGTAAAATATCCATCAGTTCGAGCATCCTTTGCTGATGGCAGCGATGCAACTTTCGTACAGGACAAATAATAAGTACTATTAAAATTGTCTGTTTCTAACCTGTAATCAGTATCATCATCATAAACAGTGGATAGCTTTCAGATAAAATAAACTCCCTTTTGAACGTTTATAGGGACTTCTAATGTGCAGGCTTTTGGTCCTGAATATATCCTGTGCACAGTCATTTGCGTTTCATTTTCATCAGCAGATGATTTTTAAACGGCATTTTTTCTAGGATGAAGCCTTGGAAAATGTATCATCTTTGCTGATTGGGAAAGGAAAACATTGAAGTGAATATTTAGATGGAGTGATCTTCCATTCCAAGTAGTGATATAAGCGTCTAGCATACCACTTCTACTCAACGGCAAATGACGTCACTAATGGTGATTCTTTCTCTCTCTCTCTGTCTCTTTTTTTCTCTCTCTCTCTCTTTCAATGAAACGAAAGGTGCACAACTATTCCCACCACTGCAACTGTTGAAATGAAAATTGTGATATGGTTTACAACAGGTTCACTGCATTTTGAATCTAAGATTCTAAGTTGTATGTTAAAGTGAATAATGCCGATAGGCACACCAGCATAGATTCGGTTTCTTTTATTTTTTGTTTCAGGGCTTCGCCAGACTTGTAGATCTCCAAAGGCTGGGAAATGTCAATATGTCAAATAAAGGTTGAGCACCCCTGGTTTACAGGGTTCCAATCATGCGTATTTATACATGTATTATGTCAGGGTGTAAAATCTGGCCTCTTAATTCAATATTTCCCAGTGGTTCACCGTAAAAAGTATTCACAAAAGAATATCAGATTCTATAGATCCACTGACTTACACAAGAGCTTAGTCAGAGAACAACAATATTCACAACTTAGTGGGGAAAATCTTCACCTTGAAGCAGCACGCATTGAACAAACCTTCGATGGTCTTAATACCGTACATGCGCATCCGTCCACAAATTGATTTCACGGAGCCAAAAAAACTCGACCATCATCACTTGGCACTATCGATTTGGCAGTGCAAACATGTGCAAAGATTCTATAGACGTATGATGAAATCACTGGTTTACCCAAAGTTCCGTTTCTTGCAGTATTGTGGTTTGCCACGGATAAAACGATACGGTTTGGACTAGGTCTACATGGAGAACATAGGGAGAATAAGTACACTTAACACTTGCAGTCTTGGAAAGGCAGTCGGTGGGGATAAGGAAGGAGAAGATAGACTTGAAACATTGATGAGAAAGCACGTTGCTCAAGTTTCCCTTGATCTGTTACTGGAAGTCCCATCAGTAAAAAGAAGCAAAGTTCAGAAATGAATTTTTGTGAGTTTACAGTTTCATAAAAGTAAAAATAGTTTCAAGTCAGAATAAATAGGATGTGGTTGTTCCCCTGCTCCACAGAACAAATCTATATAATTCACAAATTCTCGACTTTTGAACGCAAAAGGCGTTTTTTTAATTAGGCCACCTAAAGTAACCAAATTTTGCATACAGGTTTCAAATACCGTGAAGGGTGTACCAAATTTTGGATTAAAAAAAAAATGATTTTGTTTTTGAATTCATAGAAAATGCATTGTTTCATCGTGCTGCCAACAGTTCTAATTTTCATTCTCCATCTTGGCGCCATAATGTCATAAAAAGTAGCCATGTCTAGCATTCAATTTGGTGCGTGGTGTCCTGGCGCGCATGAGTTCTGAAGCAAAAATGTAGACTATTAGAATTAGAGAGAGAGAGAGAGAGAGCACAGGTTTATTCCGGGCAATGCCTGTACGTCATCTAGTAAATTATTAAAATTATTGCATATATCATTTAATATTGTTGTGTACAGGTATTCATACACTAATTATATGGCCCCAACAGTGAGGAGAGAAAAGGAGAGGGGAGCGGATTTTATTTCCCGTGAATCTGTAATGATCACAATTATCTGTGTACATGAAATGTTTTTGATACAATTTATTATTGACTGTTTTATTTATATGATTGAGGGGTGAATAATGAGGAGGGGGAAGAGAGGAAGGAAAATGTACATCCTATGATTTTCTCGATTTCAAGTCATGGACGATGTATATCCTTAACAGTAACGACAGCAGAGAACTTAATTCCATGAATGATTTTGCACGTGTTCTCCCATTTTGAACTGAGAAGCCTGGCAAAACACAAGACATAAAATGAAGGCAGTGGCTACGTTTACGGCAGCCAGTGAATACAAATCACCATTTTTCTTTGTTCGGTTTTAATCCTGTTTGTTTTTGTTCTATTGGGGTATGAGCGTATTCTGCCGTAAACGTAGCCACTGCCTAAAATGAAAGCCACTGATGACTCGTAAATGGTTGTCATATCCCATTAAAGTACACTGAATCAGGTTTCTTATGATATAAAGCATTTTCCCCCGTAAACTTGCAAACTCGTGATATAATTTTTTTTTTAAAATTGATTTTCCTTCCATTTTATATTATGTCTTTGTAAAATCATTTATTAATACCATCACCTAAAACTGTGTATAAATTATTTTATAAGCATTTGCAGAAGAGATGTCCTTTTCCTAGCAAATGTGATACATGTGTCATTGTGTGTAGCATTATTAGACACAAAATTATTTAAATTCAAAGTTGGCATAAAACAGGAAGTTTTCCAAAAATCGTGTGAGAAAACACCCCTTATGACTAGTAAATCATGAACAGAGATACCGCATTACTATCGACGTCACCACCATCCCTAGCCCTCTTTGCATATCATTAACTCAGTTGGCAGGCTTGAAGAGCCATGTATTACTGCTCTTCTGAAACGTGTCTTTTTTGTCACGTAGTGGTAACTGGTATTGCTTAAATAATTTGGCCTTTATAAATTGCTTGCCCACTTTCTTATTTCCACGAAACGTTCCCCCGATTGCCATTTTGGGGTTTCAATACCAAACACACACAATGTGGATGACAATGTGTAGTGCACTAATAAAGTGCCTGACATATGCCATCACTAAATAAGAGACCCTGTTTGAAACTGTTCCAGATGTTAATCTTCCTTGCAAAGCGATCACATTTTTTAATCGTTTTTAAAAAATTAAATTCACATACCATGTTACTTCCGGTGCTATGCTATGCCTGTTATTGATTTATAACACGTTCCGGTAATGATACGTAAGATGTGTGATTCATATTTTTATTTGTGCTCTTCAAGGCTTTGTGCACATGAGCTTCCTCAAGGGATAATGTAGTGATTCTTGTCTTCTCTTCTATTGACAGCTTGTTTTCAGAAATTGGTGGCGGCGAACCCGATCCCTTCGCTTGACAGTCCTCTTTTTCTGTGTGTTTCTGGCTACCAATGTCTCTTTATACACGACCACATACCGCAATGCACAGAGGGCACACGTCTCGACTTGGTCACGACATGAAACACACCGACTCTTTGTACGATCTAGTCTTTTACGTGACAGACAACACGGTTATGTTGGACCTCTTCAGTTGACTAACAGAATCAAACGATCACATCACGACAATCGAGCCTGGCGATTGCATACTGACACAGTTCCGCCTGGCCATGCCCGTACAAATTATTCTGTAAGGAGCCGAAGACAAAATGATATACTTTCAAATCGGGAAGATATCGGTGGAGGTCGGCATGTTGATAAAGTTCCACATGACCCATCCCATAAAGATGGCTCTGGGCAAAGCTACCGAAATCATCTCCCAGTTCCTTCACATACAAAAGGTAGCGCCAGGAGTTTACACTTGGCTACTGTGCCACGTGACCCCGTCTCTAGCGAAGGCTCCATCAAATTTTATCGAAGTGGGCTTCCTGCGCCTTCAGATAGAAGGGGTAGCATAATTCAACAAAGTGTGATGAAGTTTTACCAATCTCTCTCTGAAAATAGGACCAAGAGGATGCATATTGACACGGTGCCACGTGACATTGCCTCTAACGACGGCTTTATGAAAAGCTATCGAAAGAATCTCCCAACGCCTTCACAAAGAAAAGATGGCACTAGTGGTCAGCGTGTCGACATAGTTCCACACGACTTCGCCCCTAGGGACGGCCCTTTGAATACCTATCGACAGGATCCTACAGCACCTTCAGATAGAAAAGATAAGGCTGCTCATCAAAGTGTACTTCAGTTTTATCAGTTTCTCTCGGACAACCAGATGGCTGACAAACGACGGCCTATAAACGGTGTTTCAGACAGCAGTCAGATAGAAGATTCAAGTTCACAGTTCTCTGTGCTTGGTAAACATGCAAAACTATCTTCTCAGTACGATCACCTAATAAAGGTTTGTAATATGTTGGTTTGTTCCTTTGACATCGCAAAATTTTTCCATTTCCAAAATTTTAAACTAACTTTACTCAAAGTAGTGGCGGAGAGTTGCACATCGGTCCACATCTCATTTTTTTGTTTGTTTGTTGTGATGTAAATGAAACACTTCAATATAGACAATGGAATGCATTACTCAGCATCGCTATTAAAACTTGATATTTTCAAAAGCAAGAACAGTCCAAAGATTTATAAAAGGAAAAGTTGAGAATAAAATGCCGTTGGATTAGCCATTAACTGACAAACATTGCCCACTTTTTTTCTAAATTATCTTGTTGTGATACTTGGGCTAACATAATAGATAAGATGTTTAAACGGTGTTTTCTGCATGTATTGACAGGTTGTTATGGATACCAAAGATGGCTGCGGTGTCCCCGGTACATTTGACATCCTTATGGCTGTGCATACAGCACCGACTCACTTTGCTCATAGACAGGCCTACAGATGGTTGTATGGAGATGCCAGTAAAACTCGACCTTGGAGGGTTAAGGTTCTTGCTCTTTTAAATTGTCTTCTAGGTCTTTCTCTCCTTCTTTATCTTTCTTTGTCATTTCATCTGCATCAAATCATTTGATGATGACCGACTGATTGTCACCTTCATTTGTACTACAGTCTCACGGTATGGCAATTATTACCTAATCCTGACGTCGTCAAATAGTGGCTTCATTGTTCTTTCACTTACCCACAATTTCATATTTCTAAGTTAAAACTTTTCAGCTGACTTTTTTTTCTCTCAGTGTTCTTTTCGGGGTTGATACTGTCCCATTTCCTCCCCAAAGTCAATGTTTCTCTATCTGTTGTTCACAGTTGTTGTTTTTTTTCGTTTCACCCTGACAGTTGGTGTTTTTCATCGGCCTGGTCACCAACTCTACATTACAAGATCAACTGGTGAAGGAAAACCAGGACTTCGGCGACTTGGTACAAGGCAGTTTCTATGACGCCTATGGCAACATGACTTACAAAGCTGTCATGGTTTACGACTGGCTGGACAGAAAATGCCAAAATCTTTCAGCTTATCTGTACAGAGTTGATGATGACGTTTTCATCAATATTGAGAGAACAACACGCCGCTTGAGAAATGTCTTCTCTAAGCAAGAAAAAGCTTTCATGTGTCACACATTGAATAATGATCCTGTTGCTAGGACAGGTAAATGGGCGGTGCCCAGATCCCTGGTACCTGAAGAGAAGTATGAATTCATGCGCTGTTTGGGTTATTTTGTGGTAGTTAGTGCTGATTTGATACATGAAATAGCCGAACAAGTGAAACGTGTGCCATTCTTTTGGATAGATGACGTGGTTGTTTATGGTATCGTTCCTGATCGGATAGGGAATGTGAGGTTTTACCGAATGCAACAATGGATGGCTGGACCATTGACCTCTAGTAACGACTTGATTAGCTGCTATGAAATGAACGGTCGTAAGTGCCATTTCTGGATTGGTATTGTACAGAATCCGGAAGATCTTAAATTACTCTATCAACATTCACGAAAGAAGCTACGTCACTGAATTTCAAAGTGACATTAGGTATTTAAATCTAGCCTACTTCAAGACAATTTCTGTGATTAGGACAGTGATTGTGGAAAGCTCAGTTTTGTAAGCATGGATTTTACACGGGAACACAGCTTGGACATTGGTCTACAATATTAGGATTTGGCCGATTGTAGGAGATTGGTCCGCATTATGTTAAGCTGTCCACGTGTTGGAACATGCGAAGATTTACCGGCATATGGACCAATTAACCGTCATATGTTGGAAAGATGTCCAAACTCCGCGATTGGAGACTTGTACATGTTTCGGGGATCTGTTGACATCTCGTAGACCTGCTCACATTTACAAACTTCCCTAACAGGCAGTGGCGGCTCTACTATGAAACCAATGAACCTTAGGCTTCAGGGACCCTAATCCCGGAGGGGCCCTGAACATACTTTTCTTATGGGTGAATTTTGGATGATGCCCTATCTTTGCTGGTTGCGAAGGGCTCTCATAATAGTTCAAGGTTCAGGGTCCCAACAGTATAAGTTGCAAACAGCATTCACTTAATAATATTATGCAAACTTGTCCATGTGTTATAGATATTTTTATGTTAACATGTTGCAGATTCCGCCCATGTCTTAGAAGTCTGTCATCATGTCGATGACAAGTTCTCGTTGTGAAAACCTGTCCACATGTCTGTAATTTGGAGAAGTGTACATTTTTAAAAACTTCTCCGTATTTTAAAGACGTTTTCACCTGTTGAAAATTTGCTCATATTTTGGAGACGCGTTCGTTTGTTGAACATTTTGTCTACATTTTTGGATGTGTCCACTGTTTCAGTTTTGTGTTTTGGAGTGTCCATTTGTTGAGAATTTTTAAGTTGGAGACTTCTTGTCCGTATTTTAAAGACGTGTCCACTTGTTGAAAATTTGCTCATATTTTGAAGACGCATTCATATGTTGAACAATTTGTCTAAATTTGTCAACCGTTTCAGTTTTGTATTTTGGAGACGTCCGCTTGTTGAGAATGTGTCCGTATGTTGGAGACTTCTTTATTTTATGGCATAAAGAGGCAAAATTCTAGAGATATTTGTATTTTATTTGTCTGTTTGCGCACCTTGGTCATTTCACCTCTTCACCTTATCCTTCCTTAAGTTTGTTTTGTTGTTTGTTTGTTTGTTTTTAGATAAGACTTAGTGCAGTCCCTCTGTGCATGAATGCCTTGCGCACCTCGCCAGCGTTCGAGATGACGATTGTCACGAAATGGCTAGTACAATGGCCTACAGCGAGGTCACGTGACGCGGCCCTCTAAGAATAACAGAGCGCCGCCATCTTACGGGCAAGTCGATCGATGCGCTGACTCTGACCTGTGACATAGATCTTGAGTTACAAGAAAAGAAAGCAGTCATGGTGCAGAACTGTTGCGTTGTAAATTGCTCCAACAGAGCTTCAAAGGATTCTACATTCACTTTCCATTCGTAAGTATATTTCAATACACTTCAGCATAGCTACAATTTTGAATGACACCATTTTGACGCGCCTACTGAACGCGGAAGTTTGGTTCCGCACCAAGAAATTAATACATGTACCACCAATCTTGCCCGTAAGATGGCGTCGCTCGCTGTGTCTAGGAAGGTCGCGAGCCCACCCAGCCGCGAAGAGAGCGCGCTCTCTCTAGGGGGTATTATGAGTATCTCTATGGGCTAGTATAATCTGTGCACTGGGTCGTTTAATAGTGAACACATCGCAGGATGTGACAACGTCATGGGCTCATGCGTTCGTGAAAAAGAAAGGATTGACAGACGAAATCAGCGACACAGAGCAAACTCAAAAAAAATACTTCTCCACCATTTCAAGTCTTCAAAAGAACCAACTGCAGGTCGATAGGAAAGAACCTGTAAAATTTCAGGCAAACCGAGCTGTATGAGAGGCATTAGGACTTGTTAAAAATCCCGCAAGTTGTTGTATTGTATGAAGATTCATATTGCCATATTTCAGACCCAATAAAGTAAATGCAGTTATGTGTGACAAAATTATTTGGCGTTACAGCGTATCATGTAACATTCTAACGTGAAAAACACATGAATGTTTGTAACATATCATCATCGTCATCATCATCAGTTGCCCTTTCCGGAACAGACATTGGCGATCATGGCTCTCCACTCGGATCTGTCATCAGCCAACCTCAAGAAGGAGTTGTTGTTGTGACGTTTATTTGTTGTCCATGAATTAAGACTTTCAGTGTAAGTTTTACCCTGTCTGCCCCTGCTTTTCCTGCCTTCGATCTTCCCCGTGACTGCTAGATGTTCGACACTCCCGAGGTGACAGATGTGCCCTAGAAATTTTAGTTGCCTCTGAACGAAGAGAAGACTGAAATTTTAGTACGCCATGGTAAGAATACACCTGACATAAACATCAATCAAATGACTATCGAGCAAAAAATGATTGAAACATCAGTGAAAGCAAAGAATCTTGGTGTTATTTTCGACTGCAACTTGTCAATGGTACATCACATCAATAACCTGTCAAAATCACTATATTTCGAATTACGTGGGTTAAGTAAACTATCATTAACACCCCCTAAAGAGTCAATGCAAGTTTTGGTTTCATCCTTCATATTTTCTCTTCTCGACTATTGCAAATCTCTTCTTAAAAACTTTCCAGCAGAACAAATAAGCAAACTTCAGAGAATTCAAAACAATGCTGCTCGATTAATACTTAAACAACGTAGAAGAGAACATGTTACACCTTTGCTTATTAGTCTTCATTGGCTCCCTGTAAAGGCAAGGATAGATTTTTAAAATTGCAGTGTTATGCCACAAATGTCAGTACAACAATGCTCCTCTTTATCTTATAAACTCTATTCATCCATATAAACCATCAAGAGCATTAAGATCTTCTGATAAAAAACTACTAGAATCTAAATTTGTTAAACAAAAAACATTTGGAGAGAGAGCGTTTTCTGTGTGCGCACCAGCTGTATTGAACTCCTTACCACCAAATATTCGAAACACAAAAAGCGAGGCACTTTTTAGATCTGAAATGAAGACTTATCTCTTCAGAAAACACTTTGATGTATAGTCTGATATGTAGGCCTATTGGTGTTTGTGTGTGTGTTTGTGTGTGTGTGTGTGAAGGAGAGAGAGAGAGAAAGAGAGAGAGAGAGAGAGAGAGAGGAGGGAGAGATAGTGTTTGTGTGTGTGTGTGTGTGTGTGCCTTTGTGTGTGTGGTCAGTTGTTAGGAATGTGATTTGTTCTGTTTTATGCATGTTTTGTAAAGCGCATAGAGCATCTCTGGATATGTGCTATATAAATGAACTTTATTATTATTATTATTATTATTATTATTGTTTTAATTAATGACCTTTCAGTTTAGAGCCTCTCAAGACTGCCTCATTTGATTTTTTGTCCATCCATGATATTCTCAATATTCTTCTAATAAACCATATTTCTGCTGCTTCTAGTTTCCTCTCTATTTCTTTGTTCATTGTTCAACATTGCAGCATACAATCAAATCAACAGAGTTAAATTTAAAATTTCTACTGAGGGAAGGAATTTCAAAATGGTGGCTGTAAAGGAATGTGGGATTTCAGTCACAGAAGGGAAAACTCCCACAAACTGGAAACACTCCTTCTTTTTATTACTTAGTGGATTTTTGACATTTCCGTTGTCCGTTTCCGTTTTGGTACACATGAAAACACGGCTTAAAGGTGGGTTTTCGTGTGCACTGAAACGGAAACGGCCACAGAAACGTCAAAAACCCTTCTATTAGTGAATCGAAAGAATGTTTTGATGTCGTTTCTGTACACATGGAAACAACTCTTTTCGCTGTTTGGTGAATTTTTGCCGTTTCCGTTTCCGTACACATGAAAACACAGCTTTAGTGAGCACTATACAGGATATTTTAATATGGGGAAATGTTTGTATAGCGTCAGGTTGGGTAACACTTCTTTTGCCAAACGTCCAGAACACAGCAAAAACGAATTAGAACGTCATGAACGTGTCGGGCCGCAGAGACTTGAAAGTTAGTATGAGCGGTGAATGGACATTAACTCTTTGTGTGCCAATCACCGATATATCGGTTCTTCTGCTAGCCACATCTGTGCCAGTCACCGATGTATCGGTGCACAAGAATGCTAGGTTATTTTGTTTCGGGAAGAAAGAAAGCCAACTTTCTATTAATAAATGTTTGCTTGATACATATAGTTAGTCTTCATTCATCTCCCCCACTATGGTCTTCCTGTATCGGCAATTGTAGAAAACTTCATGACAGACAAAGAGTTAAGAAAACTATATTATTATTATTATTGTTCATAAAACGGATCTAAGGGTGCCACCGAGCAAGTCAGTGACTACCCTGTATTTGCTACCAAATTTCCTCCATTCATGTCTTCGCCCCCCCCCACCCCCAATCGCCCCCTTTCATCGTTTTCACCCCCCCCCCCCAATCGCCCCATTTCATCGTTATCGCCTCTTTCCGTCGTTTTCGCTCCCCCCATCCCCTTGGACATCAAAATGCACCCCCCTCCCCCAGGCGATATCGATCTCATTGAGAACCACTGCTCCACTGCGGCAATATGAATCTTCATATATGAATCATACAATACAACAACTTGCGGGATTTTTAACAAGTCCCAACGCCGCTCATACAGCTCGGTTTTTGCGCGAAATTTTACAGGTTCTTTCCTATCGACCTGCAGATGGTTCTTTTGGAGACTTGAAATGGTGGAGAAGTATTTATTTGAGTTTGCTCTGTGTCGCTGATTTCGTCTGTCGATCCTTTCTTTTTCACGATCCCATGAGCCCATGACGTGGTCACATCTTGCGATGTGTTCACTATTAAACTGCCCCAGTGCGCAGATTATTGCCATTTCATGACAACCGTCATCTCGAACGCTGGCGAGGTGCGCAAGGCATTCATGCACAGAGGGACTGCACAAAGTCTTATCTAAAAACAAACAAACAAACAACAAAACAAACTTAAGGAAGGATAAGGCGAAGCAGATCCCTTTTAATCAACCAGAACTGAAACTAATCAACAACATTTATTCAGGGCAATCCCGGGTACCCCAACCAGTTAAAAAAAAAAAATAAAAAATAACATAACAAATAAATCAGCGTTCGATCTACATCGAAGGTTATTCAACCGTAGAATGTACTCCAGTAAATTGAATAATATGTCAGTGAGTCCCAGACCTGGTTTGTCACTGTGTCACACCGTGGCGTAACTACATGGCCAAACACAATGCCGATATGCAGGTAAGTGACGTCACGGGATGCGGCGGTACCGTCTCAAGGCTGCGCTCTCTAGGCCAAGGCTACAGGAAACAAAGTTTGAATACCGGCACTATAACAATGCTTGTGTGTTGACTGCTGTTTCTTGTCTTTGTGTGGATTTATTAGACTTATTGTTATTCTCAAGATTGGATATTTGTTGTGTCGGTCTCACGTCTTGGAGACCGCACACACAGTGACACTGGCATATTTATGTGGTCAGTACCCTCCTAACAGTTAACCTTGTCTTTGTCTCCCCTCCACCTGTCCTAGGGTACATCGTGAGAAAGCAAGTTCGTTGTCCGTCTTTGTTCTTGTTTGACTATATATGTAGGATGCCTGGGAGTCGGTGTAGTAGACGTGTACCTGTGCTATGCCTATCTGTACAGTGTTCATTTATATGTGAAATTATTTCTGTGTATAACGTATACCTATACAGTGACAGTAACTTTCATATCCGTATATAGACTTATGTGTGTCGATTAAATGTCAACTCTGTATACCATACAGAAGGACTTACGTTATTCTGTAATATTCTAAAAACCCCACGCACGACACCACAATATTCAATGTGAAAATGCCTAGAAAGTGCTGTGTTCCAGGTTGTAGAGGAAATTACGACGATGGTGAGAAAGTTTCTGTGTTTAAATTCCCGACTGAATCGACAAGGCGAGATCTATGGCTAAGTAAAATTCCTAGAGCTGACTTTACTCCTACATCTCAGTCTGTTGTGTGTGCTAAACACTTTAGTGATCAGTTCCTCATCCGATCTGATTCTGTTACAAGACCAGACGGAGGTGTTTTGACGGTGCAAAGATCAAAACCAAAACTTAGGGATGATGCTTACCCGTCAATTTTTCCAAATTGTCCATCGTATTTGTCTGACGAACCAGCTCCAAAAAGAAAAACACCGGAGGAAAGGCATAGGGAGGCCCAGCAAAGAGATGAGGAATCATTTTCTGATTGGTTAGAAAGTGACAAAATAGATACTTTTTCGGATTTTGGTAACAGTCTAAACAGTCATGTATCAGGGACCGTCTGGATTTATAGGCTACACAACAATGTTGAAAAACATGCCACTACCAGCACCAATTTATCCGACGAAAAGGAAAGTCCATACTGGAGTTTTTACAATTTACAAGATTTACTTAGCAGCAAGCCAGCTTTAGTTTCGGCAATTAGAGTACATTCTGACATGCACGTAGAGATTTTCACACAAGAGAATACAGGTATTGTTCAAGTTCCAAACACATCTTTGAAATGGCTCTTTGGTCAGCAATCTCCCCTTATCCTCACACCCTGGTCACAGTTTGATACAATGCTATCACACTTCGCCAGTGCCAGCGCCAAAGAGATGGATGTCAAACAGCAAATTCAAGTTTTTGTTGATGGCTTGCAGAATTTGTGCTTAGACGAACCAGCAGAAGAAACTGATGAACACAGCGAAGACCAGGTTTTACCACTGAAAGACAAACTTTCCTTTTTGGTGGAACAGTTAAAGCTATTGACTTCTCCGGTGAGACGATACTCATCTGAAACACTGCTTTGGGCTTTTCAAATTTTTGCAGCAGCCCCTAGAACCTATTCTATGTTAAGAAACTCTCATTTAACTCTACCACATACTTCATATTTGAAGAGACTTTCATCAGTATTTACTATTGGAAGCGGATTGACAGATGGAAGCGTTCACGAGGAATATTTGAAGCAAAAGTGTCAAAGTTTGAATGAGGGAGAGAGAATGGTAATTTTAATGTTAGACGAAATTCATGTCGCGCACCAAGTATCCTACAAAGAGGGAAAACTGGAAGGCACAGCCTCAAATTCTCTGTCTCAAGAAGCCAGCACAGCTCAAGTTTTCATGGTATCATCCCTGTTATGCAAAAGTAAAGATGTTGTGGGAATTGTTCCTGTCAAAAATTTGACCACTGATTTGTTGTACGACATGCTTCTTGAGGTTCTGAAATTGCTCCACAGTATAGGATATTCTGTTGTATGCGTGATCTCAGACAACAACAGAGTAAATCGTAATGCATTTACCAAAATGTGTGGAGGAGAACTGAAGCTTTCTACACAGAATCCCTTCAGCAGTTCTGAGAAATTGTTCTTTCTGTTTGATACTGTGCATATATGTCTGAGTAGTCATTGCGCTAGCAGGCAGCATATTTTCTGCTCTCACTATTCTGTTTAATTTTCATGTGCCTATACATTTCCTGGATTTAAAATTTACATCATTGGAAAGTGCTAATCATGGAGATTCCGACAATGCATAATTCTTCCAGATTGATTTGGAAATTTTGTGAAAATTGAAAATTTTAGATTCATTCTTCTTTGAAGTTGGTGGAAGGTTGTGAATTGTGTTCCATCTTAAACTGTGTCAGTGAATTTGATCACCTTACTTGGGCGGGCCCAATCCTATCGGGTTTCGGTTGACGGTTAGGCCGTCTCCATCCGTTCCACCGAGCGCACTTGGGACCATGAAGATCTAGCAAGCCACCCACAGGTAAAAACGGATCGGATTACGACCAGTCCTGGTGGTTACTGGGCAATAAATCTGTCAACCTGCACCGCCCACTAGACCAAACTTAGTTGCTGAATCGGTAGAGGAATGGAGCCCATGTGTACAACAAAAACAACAACAACAGAGACTGTCAAGAAACAAAGTATTTGATCACATGTATGGCTCAGAGCCCTCAGTGTGTCAGTGTGTAGACAAAACAAACAATGACTTGAGGTATTCAAGATCTGAATTGCTAGGCCTGAAAAAGGACTGTGTTAAGACTGTTTTACCAGCAAATGTTTATTTACAATTAAGGCGATTGGGTATAACAAAAACAAAACCTACAAAGAGGGGAACCAGAGGAGGCAGGAATAGAAAGATCAGAGTGTTAAAATCTGTGAACAGATCTAGAGAAAATGACACGCCTGAACTTGGTACAGAGCTCAAATGTAAACAAAGTGGTGCAAACGTGAATAATCTGATAGTAGTTACATCCAGGGCCCGTGATAAAAACACTTTAGTTTGTCTGATCAATGCACGATCTATCTGTAATAAGGCCACTCTCATGAATGACTATATTCTGCAACTAGATATCGATATTTGCATCATAACTGAAACTTGGCTCACTGGAAATGATGAGGCCGTACTGAGTGAGCTGGTGCCTGTTGGCTACTCAATATTAAATCAAGATCGACAGGGAAGAAGAGGAGGTGGTATTTTGGTCTTGTTCAAAAGTGGTTTACGCATTACGAAGATGGATACACAAACTTTTAGCTCTTTTGAAATTCTCATGATTGATCTCTATTTGAAAAACACACATCACAGAATTGCATGTATCTATCGACCACCGCCCTCCCCCAAACATCGAGTAACAGCCAACCAGTTTATTATTGAATTCCAAGAGTTTGTCTCTGACCAGTCCGTACTGTCTGGGAATTTAATTCTTGCAGGCGATTTCAATCTTCACATGGACTGTCCCAATGACCCAGATGTATCCAAATTTCAAGATTTGCTAGAGTCGACAAACTTGAGACAACTTATCTCCGAGCCAACTCACATCAAATGGCACATAATTGACTTTGTGATTAATAATATCAACGATAACTCTATCTCAGCCGTTGAAGTAGACAAAAACAGTCCATCAGATCATTTTTATGTATTATTTTCGTTATCATCATCCAAGCCTAGACCAGTTAGTCGCACAGTTTTATCGCGTAACACCAAGAACTTAAACCTTGAGACAGTTAAGAGTGACATCTCAGCCATAGGCCTCCTGGAGAAACTTGATATGGCAATATGTGTACAAGAAAAGGTAGAACTTTTCAATAGAGCCCTCAATGAGACCCTAGAGAAACATGCACCTCTGAAACAACGTAAGATCATTCTGCGACCCAACACCAGATGGTACAATGATGAAATTCGACTCGCCAAACATGAAAGGCGTCGTTCTGAAAGAAGATGGAGAAGAACTCATATGGAAATTGATAGACAGAACTATCACGCTGCAAAAACCAGAACCAATAAATTAATATTACAATCCAAAAGAAAACACATTCTCCAAAACATCAATGAGGCAAAACGCGAACCCAAACAACTTTTCAAAATAGTCAAAGGCCTGATGGGACATGATGCAGATCAGAATAGTCTACCATTGCACACTGACCCCCAAGAACTGGCTCGGGATTTTTCAGACTTTTTCGTTAACAAAATTCAAACAATCAGAGACCAATTTGACCAACAAAAGGGAGACGATCATTATACGCCTGGAAAAAGTGATTTAGATGTATTACTTAATGAATTCCAGCCTGTCAATTTGGATGAAACCATGAAATTATTACTATCGTCATCAAACAAAACATGTATGTTAGATGCCATTCCGACTTGGATTCTCAAATCATGTACTAGAGAACTCGCCCCATCAATAACATCTATTGTGAACAGCAGTTTTCATGAATCCACAGTACCGGTCGCACTAAAACAAGCACTCGTGACCCCTCTTCTCAAAAAGCCCAGCCTCGATCGCAACAACATGAGCAACTATCGACCCGTTTCCAACATTGCTTTCCTTTTTAAAGTCATCGAAAGATTGGTTGCAATGCAATTGAAGGCGCATCTTACCAACAATGACCTCTCTGTGAAATTTCAATCTGCCTACAAAGAGTTTCACTCTACGGAAACTGCCCTCTTGCGAGTCCACAATGACATCACCAGATATGCAGACCAGAAACAATGTGTGGCGCTCATTCTTCTTGACCTCAGCGCTGCATTTGATACGATTGACCAGGCTCTACTCTTAGCGCGACTGAGATCATATTTCAAGATTGGAGGGAAGGCATTAGAATGGATTAAATCTTATCTAACTGACCGATCACAATCAGTTCTCATTCATTCCTCAACATTTGGAAGGGGTGCAATAACATCACCATCAGCACCACTTATCTATGGGGTGCCTCAAGGCTCTGTCTTAGGGCCCATTTTGTTCATCATGTACACATCACCCCTATCAGACATCATCAGCAGTCATGGATTGGATTATCACCTGTACGCTGATGACACCCAAGTGTACATTCCCATCTGCCAAGGTGACGAGCAACAACGGATCCAGGCCATCGAGAACTGCTTACAGGATGTCAAGCAATGGATGTTTGACAATAAACTCAAACTCAATGACAGCAAAACTGAGATAATTTTACTTGGAGCAAAAAATTCTAGATCTAATGTGAAAATTGATAACTTAAATCTTGACGGTACTACCATCAACGTAACATCTGGAGCCATTAAGAACCTTGGCGTCTATTTCGACTCAGACCTGTCCATGAAAACCTATGTTACAAAACTTTGCCAAACAATGCACTTTCACTTGCGGAATATCAGTAAGATCAGAAAATGTATTGATGAAGAGACCGCAAAGATTCTGGTCCAGGCATTTATTGTCAGTCATCTAGATTATTGCAACTCTTTGCTCATTGGTATCCCTGAGGCAACTATTTATAGATTACAAAAGATCCAGAACAAGGCTGCTAGACTTGTTACTTTATCAAAAACATCAGAACATATTCAACCAGTTCTTCAAAACCTTCATTGGTTGCCTGTTAGAGAGCGTATTCGATTTAAGATTTTATGCATTGTGTTTAAATGCCTCAATCAAAGCTCACCAGAATATCTTGCAGAGCTCATTGAAAAATACATCCCACCCAAAAAATTGAGATCAGCAGAAGGAAATTTATTAGTAGTGCCCAGATCAAGAACAATCATAGGAGAAAGAGCTTTTTCAGTGTGTGCACCTAAAATGTGGAATGACTTGACTGATCATGTGAAACATTCAAACAGCTTGATCCAATTCAAAAGAAAACAAAACAGCGTTGTTTACAAAAGCGTATACGCAGGATATGTAACATTCTTGAGACAGTGATTAGGTATAGGTTGATGAAAATGTGTGTGTGTGACTGAGAGAACTGTTAAGCGCTTTAGAGCACTCTTCTGTGGAATCAGGCGCTATAGAAATGACTTATTATTATTATTATTATTATATATTTAAATGTATCAGAAATAACTGGCTTGCTCAGAAAGATGTGGAGAAAACATTCCAGTTTCCTTCATTTGAAAGTTCTGCCTGTACTGAAATTATGAAAGCATCATTTTCTCATTTAAGAAAGTTGTATTCTGCTGAAAAGTCGTCTGCACTAAAACTGGCACCGGCACTGAACCAAAAGGCTTTGTATCCAACAGCTACTGAAAAGCAGAACGTCAAATTGATGCTTAAAGTTTTTGATCAACGAAATATTTTTGCCTTACAGCATTTTGAGAAGCACTGGCAGGAAGATACACGAGTCACTAGAGAATTTCTAGACATAATTCTACGTCTGTGGAACATAGTTAATGTTAAACATCCATACAAAGCTTAGAGACTCAGGAATGACGACTTTAAAGTTATAACCTCCATCTCTGATATGAACATGCAGTATATGAAGAAAGCAGTTGAATGGCTTCAGGAGTGGCAGAAGTTAAATCTGAAACCAAGAGAAGGCACTATATCGAACGAGACAATGACTGCTCTGGATCATACACTGAGAGGCTTACAAGAAATTTCTTCCTACCTGTTAGATAAAAAAAAGTTCAAATATATTTTACTTGGCAAGTTCCAAACTGACAACCTTGAATTTAGATTTAGTCAGTACAGACAAATGAGTGGATGTAACTTCCACGCGTCGGTCCAACAGTTACTTGAAGGAGAAAAAAAGCTCAAGCTAATTAGCGTCCTAAAACTGGTTTCAGCGTCCAAAGGGGCTTTAACACTCAAAGATGTCACTGAACCTCTGGAGGAAACAGTTACCCAACTGAAAGATTCTTCAGCTCAACAGTATATAGTTTCTGCCATTGATCCCCGACTGTGAGAACGTCGAATTAACAGAGGAACAACAAAAAGCTTTAGTATTTGTGTCAGGTTATGCAGTCTCCAAAGTACTGCCGCGCACCAACTGTGACGACTGCAAGAACGAGTTAAGACTAGACAAAACGCTTCATGTGGAGGGGACTGATGATTGTTACACCTATTTGTCTGCTCTAGACAGAGGAGGTTTAGTGTGGCCGTCTGATCTTGCCGTGTCAATTATTACAGAAGCTTTCAAAGTTTTTCAAGTTCTGGTTGGAAAAGATGACAGTGAGAATAAATTTCTGCAGACCACAAACCACAGAATAATTCTTTTGCAATTGTCCCTGCGAAGAGTTATGGATCTGGAATTATGTCAAGGAAAATGTGAAGAATGCGGGGTTCTTTATGAAGAGGTGGCTGCCAAATGTATCAAACCAGTGGTAAATATTTTCCTGAACAATTATTCTAAAAGCTTCTGTGACCAGGCATCATCTGCAAATACTTCAAGAAAAGTGAAGACGTTCACCAAAAGGATTTAGTTCTATCCGTCTGAGCAGCTCCTTATGTCCAGCTAAGGTAAAGCATCTTAGACTGTTCATGTTTGCAAGTTTCCTCTCACCATCTGTCTTTTCTCCTGTCTATCAAGTGTGCATGTGCTCTCTCTCTCTCTCTCTCCTTTCCCTATTTTTCTCGTTTCTTTCCTTACAGACACGAAAGATACAGGAGTGGTGAACACATTATACATGTATTAAAATACAACAGTGGCCTAATCTATTATTATGTCGATATTTCCTTATTAAATATATCGGTATGCTGCTTAAGATAATAATATTATCATTAACCTACTCAGGCTAGCAATATTGGTGTCTATAATGGTAGATAAGTAAAGTAAGTCGTCGGACAAACTCTAAGCCTTGGCTTCCCGTTGATCTATTCCGTTTTAAATAATAATTAATAGTAGTAGTCACTTTTTAGTGGTCGAATTTTAAGACTTGCAGATCTACAGTGTAAACATTCTTTCATCTTAAGGCACATGCATGCTACATCTTGCTTTGAGTAATACGACAACACAAGTACCGGTACGGTACACATTACGTTGGTACACTGATATCAGGTTATCAAAACACCTCTGCCGAAAGCCGAGCATCGCCGCTTGCTGTGACGTCACGCGCCCGCTGTGTTTGGCCATGTAGTCACGAAGGCCACGGTCACACCGTGGCCTTCGTAACGGTCACACCGACCTGGCTGAGACAGCTTAAGTTAACTGAATAATTATAATGTGACATCCATGATGCATGCATGCATGCAGTTTAGTTGCAAGGGTTATCTGGAGCTCCTATGTTTGTACTGTGTGAAAAAAAAACAACAACAAAAAACAATATGACCAGAAACAAAATTCTTTTATCTGAAATATGAAAATGAAGATTTTGTTTTCAGTAAAAAGTACCTTGTTTTGCAAGAAAAGTCACGTCAAAGGAAGGAAAGGAAAGCAAGCAGGGGGGGGGGGGGGGGGAGGAGAATGAAATTGACTGTGGTGGAAATCCTATCTGAACGAAAGAACTCAAAAGAGTTTCCTTGCAGTGGCAAATTTTTCTCTTGTCATTTAAATTGCAAACAAATGCCCCATTAGTGTCGGCATGCAAATTTCTTGAGTATTCTACACATTATATTATTATCTATTCGTATTACCCGAGAGCGATCTACAGTGGTAGATTTACCTGTGTGCAGAAGGTGGGCCGGCTTAATGCAAACATATGTTCAAAATGACACCTTGGAGGTTTCAAATAGCAAAGTGAAAAGAAGAAAAGTCAGATTGAGCAAATACGAAAGAGTTCTAACATTGAATTTCTCAGTAGTGCAAAAAGATAGGAGAGCCTTGCCTCTAGACCAACATGGCCCCGACAGGAGGAGTCTCTACATTGGTGATTTAAAGTATACAAAATACAGCGCTGATTCTTTTCTTTTCTATTTGTTTATTATCGTTTTTGTATTTGTCGTCCGTAATATTTGGTGTAAATCTGAAAAAAAAAAGGAAATAAATTTGTCGCAGGGGATAATTTGTTTTTGTTTTTTGTTTTTTTTTAAACTTCAGGTGGCATATCAGAGTTTGTGTATTGTGAATAGCTGATGCTCCAAGAAGAAGAGCACGCCCAACAAGGCTCACTGCCCAGGAAAAATTCTAAAAAGCGAATTCCTACCCCATTCCCCCCCCCCCCCTTTTTTTTTCCAAATATAAAAAAAAAAGAAAAAAAAGATCGACCCTTGCTGCACTGCGGCGACGACGTGTTTGCTCCAGTTGTAACTGGGCTGCAATAACACTAAGGCAAATTTGCCAAATGGGATCAGAGAAGTATCTGGTCCCTGATCCCATAACCCGCCGGGATCGTAGGGGCGCTGCAGTGACGAACGCTGCGCCAGCTGGCTCCATTTGTGGCGGTTGTGGGCGAGTGCCTGGGTTGTGGGAAAGCTCATCTTGGTCCATTCCGCAATGTTGTCTGCCCATTTCTTCCTCGGTCTGCCTCGCCTTCTCTTCCCCTGCACTGTTCCTTGTAGTATGGTCTTAGAAAGCCCATCTGATCGTGTCACATGCCCATAACGTCTGAGCTCCCTTTTCTGAACTGTGGTCAGCAGGTCTTCACAGTGCCTTACTTGTCGGGTGATGGTTTGTCGGACTTCTTCGCTGGTGATGTGGTCAGTGTATGAGAAGTATACAATTACAAAACACAAAAAACAAAAATGTAAGTGTGAAGTTTCGGTAATATAGTGAAACTTGACTCCTTCAGCAAGTGAAGCATTGACATAATTATTTTCCATCATTCTATGTAGGCAAATGTGGATCTAGAGTTGTTATCGATTCCCTGCAAGCTTGCAAGAGAAATCGACTGGAAATCACGAACGTGGTGATTCAAGGCTAAAACTGACAAAATTGACCCCTCGCATCAAACAAATCTGCAGCCAGCGTCAAAGGCAAAGGCTGTCTTTGAAGTAAGAAAGTGAATAAAACTTGAAACAAAATTTTAATCAACACTTCTTTTGAGTGTATAACATGCTGAATCTATAATTGGCTCTTTTCGTCTTGGCAGACGGTCAGCAGCTATGCTGAATCTATCGTCGGGTATTTTCTATATTGTTGCCAGGGAATTCCTCTGTGTATACTCAGTCATCTGTCACACCTTGGAATTAGAAACAAATGTAACTGTGCTTATAAATCTAAAAAGAAGAAAAGGGGCTGTAGAGGAGGGACACACAGAAGAATTAAAGTTGTTGTGAGTGATAGAGGAGGGAGAAGCCATACCAGTAGAGGGGTCAACAAGTCCAATCTTGTACAACTGGACACTAGTAACATCCTCAGTGAGAGGTCCACAGAATGTAAAATAATGTATTTTAATGCACATTCAGTGTGTAATAAGACTGTCATTATCAGTGACCTAATTAGTGAAAGCAATGCTGATGTTGTATTTATAACAGAGACTTGGCTTGATGGTCAGAGTGATGAAGTTATCAGAAGTGAAGTGACACCACCTGGATTTGAAATGTTCTCAAATCCTAGGAATTCGAGAAAAGGAGGAGGGTGTTTGTGTCGTCTACAGAGCGTGTACATGGCTGAAGGCAGAGTCTCTTAATGACTATAGTTCTTTTGAGGCCATCAAAATCAATGCTTTTAATGTTACATTTATTTGTCTCTATCATCCACCCCCCTCAACGAAGAACAAATGTACAAACAGAGTTTTCATCGACGAACTTGCTGAGCTATTTGAAAAGTATGCTAACACCTCTTGTCAACTCATTGTTTTGGGTGACTTTAACCTCCATTTTCAAATATCATCTGACACGTACGTAAAGTGTGCTAAGTCATTCATCAACAACCACGGACTTCAGCAAATAGTTGACTCTCCAACGCATGAGAAGGGACATGTTCTAGATTGGGTGATCACAAGGGAAGACTCTCCCCTCATAAAGAATCTTCAAGTGTCAGATAAAGCTTTGTCTGATCACTACGTAATTACTTTTTCACTAGATTTACCGAAGCCTTCGGGCCAATCATCACCAAAAGCGCCCCACTTAAGTCTGTAAATGGTGAACCCATCACAGATAAAAATGAACAACTGAATAGGTGGGTAGAGCATTACTCTCTGTTGTATTCAACTGAGAAAAATATTCCACCAGATTTTGAGGAACACCTCCAAAAACTGCCAATAATGGCCGAACTTGACGCTGAACCTTCCTTAGTCGAGCTTTCCAATGCAATCGACCACCTGTCTGCTGGAAAAGCCACAGGAAGTGACAACATTCCTGCAGAGGTATTAAAAGACCTAAAAGGCCCACTATTACCACACCTGTATAATCTGTTACTGCAGTGTTGGAAAGAAGGCGTGATACCACATGATATGAGAGACGCCAAAATTGTCACACTTTACAAGAACAAAGGAGACAAAGGCGACTGCAACAACTATCGAGGCATATCCCTCCTCAGCATTACTGGAAAGGCTTTTGCTCGCGTGATCCTCTGCCGCCTTCAACAACTGGCGGAAAAAGTCTTACCAGAAACACAATGTGGCTTTCGAAGCAAACGATCAACTATTGACATGATATTTGCACTTCGGCAAATCCAAGAAAAATGTAAAGAACAAAACAGGCCGCTTATAACATGCTTTGTGGACCTAACAAAGGCTTTCGACACCGTAAGCCGATCTGGCCTGTATGCAGTCCTTAAATCCATAGGCTGTCCACCAACATTGCTAAAACTTATTGCATCCTTCCACACTGACATGAGGGCATGTGTCAACTTTGAGGGCTGCACATCCAATTCATTTGCTGTAAACAGCGGTGTGAAGCAGGGATGTGTTCTTGCTCCTACCTTATTTGGTATATATTTTGCAGCCCTACTCAAGAATGCCTTTGGTCAATGTTCAGGTGGAGTACTTATTAACACCAGAGTGGACGGCTCCATTTTTAATGTTGCCAGACTAAAAGCAAAATCTCGTACAGAGCATATTATGTTACAAGAGCTCCTCTTCGCAGATGATGCTGCAATCGTGGCCCACGATGAAACCACGCTCCAGGCTCTCATCAATAGCCTTGCCAAAGCCTGTGACAAATTCATGCTAAAGATCAGTCTCTCAAAAACTGTAGTTTTGACACAAGGCTTGCGAAACCCCAAACCAATCATGCTGAATGGCTCTCCTCTGGAGCAAGTGGGAAAATTCTGCTACCTAGGCTCAACCATCAGTGGTAGCACAGACATAACAACTGAAATAAATGCCAGAATAGGAAAGGCGGCCACAGCTTTTGGCCAACTCTCAAAAAGGGTGTGGAACAATAGCAAGCTGACCATCAAAACAAAGGTACTCGTGTACCAAACTTGCGTCCTAAGCACCCTGCTGTATGGCTCAGAGACATGGACCACCTACTCCAAACATGAAAGATCCCTCAACTCCTTCCACCTGCGCTGCCTACGCAAAATTCTCAAGATCAAGTGGCAAGACAGGATCTCAAATATCGAAGTTCTGAGCCGAGCCAACATTCCATCAACTCAGGCTCTCCTAGGCAAAAAAAGACTGCGGTGGCTTGGACATCTCCACCGTATGGAAAATGATCGCATCCCCAGACAAATTCTCTACGGGGAACTTGCTACTGGCAACCGACCCAGAGGTAGGCCACATCTGCGATTCAAAGACACTTGCAAGGTCACGATGAAAGCATTCAACATCGACCCCAATGAATGGGAGAACCTTGCAAATGATCGAAGCAGATGGAGACAAAAATTGCGCAGTGGCACGCTCGCAATAGACTTCAAGGCAAAAGAAACATACCTGACAAAACGACAGAGGCGGAATGAAAACACTCGCCAAAGTGAACCCAAAAGACTGACCTGCAATCACTGCCATCGCACTCTCGGGTCAAACATTGGTAGAATAAGCCACGAGAGAAGCTGTCAGTCAAAATGAAAGTGAATATTCTAGCTGCTAAGACCGTCTGTAAAGACGCTAAAGGCCATATATAGATTTACCGAAGCCTTCACCACATAAAAGAACAATAACATCTAGATATCTTAAAGCCATCGACCCTCAAGTCTTCAGTAAGACATTAGTATCCATCGTGTCATCTTCATCATCGTCCGACATGGAGACCCTGACTGACTTGCACAATTCACAGCTGAGTGAAGCTCTAGATGAGCACGCTCCCATCAAGACAAGGACTGTTAGCAGTCGACCTTCACTACCCTGGTACACACTGGAAATCAAACAGGCCAAACAACATCGACGCGCCGCAGAAAGGAAATGGAAGAAAACCAAATTGACAGTTGATCGGCAAATTTATCAACAACACACAGAAATTGTGAAAGAACTTTTAGTTTGTGAAAAAAAAAAGTATTTAAATGAAAAGATTGTCACAAGTACAAATTCTAAAGCTTTGTTTAAAGTTGTAAATGAAATGAAAGGTAACTCAAAATCTCCTACTCTACCAACTGCAATTCCTGTTTCAGAATTGCCAGACAAATTTGGATATTTCTTTGTCAACAAAGTGTCTCAAATAAGAGAATGTCTAGACAACATGAATGGAAACACAAAACAGGGGCCTGATAATGATATTCATAATCCAGAGTCTTTTAATGGCACCACCTTTAGTGAATTTAAAACTGTTTCAGCAGAAGAAATAAGAAAGATCATTTTATCATCCCCACCAAAGTCTTGTTCCCTTGACCCCATCCCTACTACGCTTTTAGTTCAATGTATTGATCCCCTTCTCAACACAATCACAACAATTATCAACTCCTCATTAATGTCAGGAGAGGTACCATCACACTTTAAGAAAGCTGTTGTGTGTCCACTGTTAAAAAAGCAAAGTCTAGATCCAGAGGAAATGAAAAATTATCGCCCTGTGTCAAACTTACCTTTCGTCTCAAAAATTTTGGAGAAGGTTGTGTTAGCACAACTTAAAGAACACCTGAATAAGAATGAGCTAATTGAACCTTTTCAGTCAGCATACAGGGAGAATCATAGCACCGAAACAGCACTTTTAAGAATTACAAATTAATGATGTACTTAGGTCAATAGATGATGGTAATGTTTCTATTTTAACATTTCTGGACATGTCCGCTGCATTTGACACTATTGACCATTCCATTCTTCTCAAAAGATTAGCCAAAAACTTTGGATTAACTGGAAATGTTTTATTGTGGTTTAAATCTTATCTCACTGAAAGATTACAATCAGTGATTGTTCAAGGAAAGTGTTCCAGCCAATTTCACTTGAAATTCGGTGTACCCCAAGGGTCTGTTTTAGGCCCTATTCTATACACGTTGTACACTTTACCTTTAGCAGCTGTTTTTAGGCAACATGATATTCATTATCACTTTTATGCTGATGATTCTCAGCTGTATCAATCTACTTGTCTATCTGCCTTTTCATCCCTTGTCTCTAATTTGCAAAACTGTTATGAATCTGTACAATCATGGATGTATACCAACAAACTCAAATTAAATAATGACAAAACTGAGGTACTGCTGTGCTCCACTGATTCCAGACTGAATAAAGTCGAAATAGAAAACATCAATATTGCAGGTGCAGTTGTCAACTTTGTAGATAGAGCCAAAAATTTGGGTGTTATTCTTGACTGCACCTTGTCCATGGAACATCAAATAAACTCTATGATCAGGTCAATGTTCTATTAAATTCGAAAGATCTCTCAAATGAAGTCTGTTTTAAACAAAGAATCAATAAAGACACTGGTAATTTCTTTGGTTTTGTCCCGTTTAGACTATTGCAACTCACTGCTAGCGGGCCTGTCTGATGAAAATATCCAAAAACTTCAAAAAGTACAAAATTACGCTGCTCGTCTGGTTCTCGGCAAGTCTAAATCAGAAAGTGCAACAGAAATGCTACAAACTCTCCACTGGCTACCTGTTAAAGCCAGGATTGAATACAAAATTGCGGTTTTATGTTTTAATGCACTTCAAACCTCAGAACCTTTTTATTTAAAAGAACTACTCTGTCCCTATGCACCTACGAGAGATCTTAGGTCACAAAATTCAAAATTTTTAGAGGTACCAAGATCCAAACTTAAGAGATATGGTGACAGAGCTTTTAGTATTGTCGGACCATCTGTTTGGAATTCATTGCCATTTTCATTGAGGTCTGCATGCAGTGTTGCAATATTCAAAAAACACCTCAAGACTTACCTTTTTAAGAAATATTTTTCAAACTAACTTCTACAGCATTAGGAATCTGTGCATGTGCTTGAGTGAGATTGTGTGCATATTATGTACAATTAGAATGTGGGAGTGAATGCGTTTGTAGAGCGCTTTGAGGTCTAGGCATAAAGCGCTATAATAATAATAGTTCGTCCATCAGGTATGATGATGACCTTAACAACACCAGAGGAATAAAGAACAGAAATTGTTGAGAATTTCAACACATGGACAATAAAGAGAACTAAAGGACACAGAGGACAGAATGGAAAGACTGTTCTTTCATGACTTATGGCTTCTCATGTGACTGATAAGTCCTATTTTTGCCCTGCAGACCCTTCCGCATAAATGACAAGAGTGCTCCGTTGGTTCAGTACCATTGGGCCTTTTCTTGCGCCGTTCTCTTTTTTTGATAGCCTGCTGGACTCTGTCAGCTTCCCATGCTTTGCTGCCTCTGGTAAGGGCCGCCCTCCAATTTGCACGATCAAGCGAGAGCTTTTCCCACTCACTCACATCAATGGCAAAGGCCTTCAGTGATTGCTTGAGAGTGTCTTTGTAACGTCTCTTTGGGGCCCCAACATTCCTCGTTCCATTGGAGAGCTCAGAGAAGAAGATTTGCTTAGGGAGTCTGGAGTCGGGCATTCTGACAACATGTCCTGCCCAACGTAGCTGAAATTTTTTCAGGTGGCAGAAGATGCTCAATTCCTTGGCATGATTGAGGACCTCAGTGTCTGGAATTTTATCCTGCCATTTGATCCTTAGGATCTTTCTAAGGCAGGCCAGATGAAAGTGATTTAGCTTTCTGGCATGCGATTGGTACACTGTCCAGGTTTCAGCCCCATAGAGTAGGGTGGGAAGGACCACAGCATTGTACACTTTCAGCTTAGTGTCTGTGCGAATGCCGGCAACATCCCATACTCTCTTTCGAAGCCTGCCAAATGCAGAGCTGGCTTTGCTGATTCTTGAGAGAATTTCAGTATCAACACGAGCCGCGGAAGACAGTGTACTGCCAAGATAGGTGAAGTTCTCCGACACCTTCAGAAGACTGTCATGGACTTTGATATTTGGGGTCACAGGATACTTGTCGTCTGGAGTAGGCTGATGGAGCACTTCCGTCTTTTTTGTGCTTATTGTGAGGCCAAAGTTGTCACAGGCACTAGAGAACTTATCAACACAGTTTTGCATGCTATCCTCATCGTGTGCCAGAAGTGCACAATCATCAGCAAATAGTAGGTCACAGACTTGAGTACTTTTGGTTTTGGTTTTTGCCTGAAGTCTCCTGAGGTTGAATAGACTGCCACCAGTTCGGTACTTGATGCTTACCCCTTGAGGAGGAGAGCTAAAGGCTTCTTGTAGCATTGCAGAGAACATGATGCTGAACAGAGTTGGGGCTAAGACACAACCCTGTTTTACCTCATTTGTGACAGCAAAGGGCTCTGAAACACTGCCGTTACTTTTGACTGCAGCTTGCATGCCATCATGAAACTGGCGCACTATTGTGATGAATTCGGGTGGATACCCAAACTTCGCCAAGATTTTCCAGAGGCCTTCTCGACACACTGTGTCAAATGCTTTTGTGAGGTCAACAAATGTGATATACAGCGCTTTATTTTGTTCCATGCATTTTTCCTGAATCTGTCTGGCAGCAAAAATCATATCCGCCGTTCCCCTCTCTTTACGAAAGCCACATTGGCTCTCGGGAAGCAAGTCATTTGACAAGAGGTGATCAAGAAGGCGATTCAGAAGCATTCTTGCCAATATTTTGCCAGCAATTGAAAGTAGAGAGATTCCCCGATGGTTGTCACAGACTTGGCTGTCCCCTTTGTTTTTGTACAGATGGATGATTGAAGCATCTTTGAAGTCCTGTGGCAGCTTCCCTGCTTTCAACATATGATTGAACAACTCGGTCAACCTTTCAATAAGCTTTTCTCCACCGAAGGCATACACCTCAGCAGGAATTGAATCCACGCCTGGTGATTTGTTAAAGGACATCTGATTTGTGGCAGTTCGGGTCTCATTTGCTGTGAATGGCTTGGCAAGAGCTGCATTAATAGGAGTCTGAGAGAGGCGGTCAATGGACTCAGTATTTATATTTGATGGCCGATTTAGCACACCTCCGAAATGTTCTACCCAACGCTGAATTATGGCATTCAATTCAACAATGCGTGTTGAACCATCTGACGCAAGAAGTGGCGTAGTGCCAGAGCGGGATGGTCCAAACACAGTTCGGAGGCTCTCAAAGAACGTTCTAGTGTTGTTTGTGTCGGCATATTTCTGAGTTTCTCTTACTCGCTCTTCAAGCCAGTCATTTTTCATTTGCCTCAGCTTCTTCTGGAGTACAATCAGCTTTTGCTGTGGAAGAAGGGTCACTGCAGTGAGCTTGGATGAGACTGTTTTTTTCTTTGATGAGCACTTTGATTTCATTATCATTATCATTGAACCAGTCCTGGTGCTTGCGGACAGGAAAACCAACTGTGCTGCTGGCGCAAGAGTGTACAGTCGTATTTAGGTCAGTCCAGCTCTGTTCAATGTTCTCAGGGTCAAAAGTCACGCAATCCAATTTTGAGGAGAGTTCTGATGAGAGCTCGCTCTGTTTCTCAGCTGAGCAGAGTTTTGAAACATTTAGGCGTTTAGGTGGCGCTTTCCCTTGAGGGCGTCTATTGCGCCTCAATGTTAGTCTGAGCTTGCAAACAATGAGTCTGTGGTCAGTTCCACACTCGGCACCACACATCGCCTTTGTTACAAGGACATCCTTTCTGTCAGTCTTCCTCACAATGACATAGTCTATGAGATGCCAATGCTTTGAGCGGGGATGCATCCATGACGTTCTGTTTCTCACGGGGAGACTAAAATTTGTGTTGGTAATGAACAGGCCAAATTCAGCGCACAAAGTAAGTAAGCGCAACCCATTGTTATTGCATGAACCAACTCCATGAGGGCCCAAAACATTTGGCCACGCTGAGATTTCGGAGCCAACCCTAGCGTTGAAGTCCCCCAAGAGAATCAGCTTATCAGCTGCCGGGACAGAGCATATGACAGATTCTAGATCAGAATAGAACTTGTCTTTGGCTTCATCTGGGTTTGTCATGGTGGGCGCATATGCGCTAATGAGGGTGGCTGACTGGCTTTTCCCAACTGGGATCCTGAGTGTCATTAGCCTGTCATTTATTTCAATTGGCATGGACTGCAAGTTTCTGACAAGGTCATTTTTAATTGCAAACCCAACACCATGCTGTCTCGGTTCGACTGCACCCTTGCCTTTCCAGAAGAAGGTGTATCCACCACTGAGCTCTTTGAGTTGGCCACTATCAGGGAGTCTGGTCTCACTGAGTGCCACTATGTCCAGGTTGTACCTGCTGAGCTCAATGGCCATAAGTGCAGTGCGTCTTTCCGGGTTGTTTGAGTTGTCCTGTAGTGTGCGTATATTCCAGGCTCCTAGCCTGAGTAAGCTGAATTTCTTTTTGTTTCGACCGCAAAAAGGGATCCCCACTGGTCGCGGTATACCAGTCAGGGTGATGTGAAGTGGGCTTTCTTTAGGGCACCTTTTCTAGCCCCTTCCTCAGTTGGGGTGAGCAGTGCTATCCTTAAATAAGGCTGCTCAGCTACTGTGGGTGCTGCCTCCCCACGCCTCCACTTCAATCGACGATGAAGCGACCATAGCCCACAGCCACCAACGTGTAGGTCTGTGCTAACAGCTTCCAGTCTATCCAAACCTGCTGCCACCGCACTCGCCCATCGCCGTTGGAATTTTGAGAGGAAAGAAGACGAGACAAAGATGAAAGAAGACGAGGTGAGTGTTAAGACTGGCGCAAAGAATTTGTTTTTAGTGAGAAAGAGCTGCGCAAACATCAGACTCACTCTCTCGCCTGGACACAACTTATCCAAGTGGCAAGACAGGGTCAAGACGACTGGAAATGTATCCAGACTGAATAAAGCGCTATATAAATGTACTTATTATTATTATTATTATTGTATGTACATTTCTGACTTTTCGAAAAACTTGAGGATTGGAAGTTTGAAGAGTTGTGTAAACTCAGGGCCAAAACGCATACAACATTACATCACAAACACAAATCTCGCAAAGTTTTCAACCGATTGGAATGGCACTTATACATAGTGAAATGAGGAGTGAAAGAACCTCAAAATTGGCAAAATGTCACATACAACAATATTATTATGGCAAATACCCGTCATATAAATATTTTTGTCTAATCCTCTAATGTATAGTGTATGGTAATGTGTCCGATTAGGAGTACGGTTGTTTTGAAAACTGAAGTGGGGCGTGTGACAGAAAAAAAAAAAGAGGTTGAGAAAAATGCTGATGTCGGGCAAGGCCGGGGGACTGGGCGTATGGGAATCAGTAATATAGGGGACAAACATGGGAATCAAGTTGCTGAGGAAAAAACAATTATTTTTGTAAGCCCGGGCGTGCTGGGGCTCTTCACCCTTGTGTACATGGACTTTTCACGGCTTTTGTGGACGTCTTGTACACAGAAAGGTGGTGGAAGAATGACTGCTCTGAAATGCGAGCTTCATTCTGTAATAGGGTACAGTCAATCTGAGGCGTGCAGGGGCAGGCCATTGTTATGCAAAAGCCACACTGTGAAATGTGCTCGGCGATTTGTACTTTTTTACGTTGAAACCAGATGATAATTTTATATAGACACATCGACTTTTCGCCGTCCACATCAATAGACCCTTCTCCATTATTGCAGAAAATCAAATACAAAAATAAAAAAAATATCACAGTAAATGAATGCCGTAGCGGGGTGACGACACAGCAAACACTCGATATGTTTGAACACACCAATATAGGGCTGTGTATTTTTCATGCCGTAGATTGCTTGATGCCGTGCCGCTTTGAAATGGTCACCGTGATGACAATGACGGTCGCACATGGCATTTTGCCGTGATCGTAGTGTTTGAAGAGATGTATAAAGAGATACGTACACGATGGCCGGAGAAAAGTCGATGTGTCCGAAACTGGCCTGAAATGTTCGGTACATTTCTCGTTATCTATAAGTGCTTCTCCAAGTAGGAGACATTCTCCTAATGCATCAAGTTGTTTTTGAACATTAGATGGAATCAAAATCTACCTTGACTTGGATAGTTGTTTTTTTTTCTCCTGTACTATCACCAGCAGACTAGTTTTTTGCTTCATCTTGTCAACTGACTGGCATAGTGGGCCACTGAAATTTGTGTTGCGTGTCGAGGGCTGTGGGTTTGCTTTTCTCCGTCAAATTGTGACGGACTTACATTAATTTTTTTCCATTGCAGTCTGTGCGTGCTCTGTGAGCGGGAGCCGGTAGAGTAATGCGAACAAATGGCTGTTGTTCGGGGATCATAGACAAAAACACCAAGCAGAGAAAATATTGAGTAATGTTCATTGTTTAGCTGAAGCTTACATAGTTATATGAGAAAAAACAACAACAACAGCGTTTCTTGGGAGTAACATTTTAATTTAATACCAATGGACTGATTATGCTAGCCAGCACTAACAGCAACACTTCTACAGAAAGTTCGAAGTTGAAAACAGAAATATTGACGAGTGAAATGGCACCAGAAAATACAGAGCATGTCCTCCAGCATCGCTTGATATATATGAGCAAGACAGGGAAAACTGCAGCTGGCCTGGTGTGAGGTGTAAATGCCAAGAGCAGCGAACCTCTTTAAATAAAGACCTAAAACAACGGTTGGCCCTGGGGCAGGGCGGCTTCAGTCGAAGCTGTATGGAACTGGAGGAGAACTTGAACTCACGGCATCTTCCACACAGGCCATTGGCCTCTTGATCTAGTGATGACTGACACGAAGATAGCAGAAAAAGAAAAGAAAATGATCCCCTCGACTCCATCCAGATACTTTTATCGCCTTCATTTTGTAACTGCATACATCACAGCCAGACCAGGTCAAATCCCTTCCCAGCTTGCGGAGTACCAGGTCTTTGTTCAATATGCTTCAAATTCCAAATTTGCAGAAAAATGACCACGCAAAACACATCCTTATGACAGTTATATATAATAAAAATCAGGAGTGAGAGAATCACTTTTATGAAAAAACCTCAAAATCGGTAAAATTCGCATACAACAATTATTATGGCAAACACGCCACGACCTAGTCTCATAGATCTGTGGAATCATGTGAACCCAAATTTCATCAATGCGTTTGAATATTGTCCACATTTCTCTTTCTCGGACATACCCCAAATTGATAACAAATATGCAAGAGAAACAAAATGGAGACAACTGCAAGGGGGAGGTAACAAAACTGCACACACGTGACTGCTGTTCACGACCACCATACAGTCTTGGGAATGCAAAATGATGTAATTTAGTCTGTTATAAAAATAACCATTGAGTAATGATGGGGGGATGCGGCAGGCTGGGTAAACCACTGTCTTCTACTAGAAATAACACATGGACACATTTCCAATACATGGACACATCTCCAGCATATGGACATATATCCAAATATGGACACATCTCCAACACATGAACACATTTCTAATCTCCGACACATGGACATATCCACAACATAAACACATGTCTCGAACATAATGGACGTATCTCCATCACATGGACACATCTATAACATAAAGACACTATCTCCAAAATATGGACACCATCTCAAAAAAATGGACACACGTTCGGACTAATGTTACCAATAAAAAACCCGAACTTACTGCACACGATTGGCTGCTCGCAATTTGCTGTGGCAATAATAAAATCATAACAAGATCAATGCAAAATTTGACTTCTCCCTTTGTTTCACTATATCGTCATTGCTTCAATGTTTCTCCAGTGAATATTGATAGAGTAATTTAAGTTCTGCAGGATCTTGCACAATGCCCACCCAATATCCACAGTTACCTCCTTGTTCTCTGTAACAACTAATCAACTTTTCATGAAGTCCAGGCTTCGCCATCCATCTCTGCATTCGATAAAATTTAACTTGACCGATGCGAGACGGGACGATGCCATAGAGAATGATATCGTCTATCCAAAAGAATGGTACACGTTTGACCTGTTCAACAATTTTGGGTATCAAATCGATACTGACGGCCACAAAGTAACCAGGGCAGCGCTCGAATCCATATCTTTCCCCGGGTACGAGAGATTTGGGCACCGCCCACTTGCCTTTCCGTAACACACGATCA
This sequence comes from Onchidella celtica, assembly GCA_963931925.1. NCBI lineage: Eukaryota > Metazoa > Mollusca > Gastropoda > Systellommatophora > Onchidiidae > Onchidella > Onchidella celtica. Next base: position 40,856,613 of record OZ007577.1, read on the forward strand.
TTGTAGAGGCAATGACACATAAGAGTTTGGTGTTTCTGCGTATGCAAGACATATCGCCAGCGATATGTAGTTCTTTCTATATCAATGAAAACGTCATCGTCAACCCTGTACAGATAAGCTGAAAGATTCTGACATTTCCTGTCCAGCCAGTCGTAAACCATGACAGCTTTGTAGGTCATGTTGACATAGGCGTCATAGAAACTGCCTTGTACCAAGTCGCCAAAGTTCTGGTTTTCCTTCACCAGTTGATCTTGTAATGTAGAGTTGCTGACCAGGCCAATGAAAAACACCAACTGTAAAAAAAGAAAACGAACAATGGAGAGAACTGTCAACAACAACAACAACAACAACAACAACAACAACAACAACAACACAAAAAGCAATGTTTCTATCCACGACATGAAAGAACGTAACTTCATACCCTAGTGAAGGATACCTGAACCTAAATCTGGCATGCTGGTCTTGGGAGGTACCCAGAAAGTACATGTAAGCGGTGTTTGGCGATTTTTTGTTACCTCCCGCCCCCGACCACCCTTAATAATTTTCATACCTTTGCCTTCCCCCCTCCCCCCTCCCCTTGTACGAGATTACGGCCAAGAAGATGTTGAATGTCCACAATACAGCCATCGTATTTAGAAATCATAAATGGTGTATGTGACGGTTTTATAAGAAACATAGCTTGTATTTGATTTTTATGCAATCCTACATTTTATTTTGAAATTAAAAAAAAAAAAAAAGAACTAAACCTACATTTTTAATTCATTACTAACACCGAAAAGCGTACGTGTTTTACAAACCACCCTCCATCCAAATTTGTGCGCTTTTCATACACTAAAGCTACCCGCACCTTCTACAAAGCATATACTTTACGCGGATACGGCTCCTCAGTACATTCACGACAGAAGTAAGAGGTTTTAACCTTCTTAAAACCTGCTTCAGCCCAACACTTTTTTTGTTTTTTCTTTTAATGACAGGTTCCATGTCATTGATGGGCCACCCCCGGTCAAAGGCGTTAAGCAACGGAGACTGGGTTAAATGACAATGGAGTTAAGTTACAGGGACTGGGTTGAACGACAATGGAGTTAAGCAACGGAGACTGGCTTGAACGACGATGAAGTTAAACAACGGACGCTGGGTTGAAGGACAACGGAGTTAAGCAAAGGAGACTGGGTTGAACGACAATGGAGTTAAGGAACGGAGACTGGGTTGAACGACAATGGAGTTAAACAACGGACACTGGGTTGAACGACAATGGAGTTAAACAACGGACACTGGGTTGAACGACAATGGAGTTAAGGAACGGAGACTGGGTTGAACGACCATGAACTTAAACAACGGACACTGAGTTGAATGACAATGGAGTTAAGCAATGGAGACTGGGTTGAACCACAGTAGAAAATATTCAGCACAAACTGGAATAAAAAGAAACCAAAATGGCACGCTGTGCTTTCAGAACACATGCAAGATGAAATGATCTCGTTCTCCTCTTGTCAGATTAACTTGTTTTTCGTAGATGTTCTCGCAGTTCAGTACCGAATTTAATACGTTCAGTGTCGCGATGTGGGTTAGATGGGGAGAATTCGACTGACACTCTTTCGAGGTCCGCTCCCACAATCGACGAACACACAAAAAAAATACTTGCACTCTAAAAACTAAATAAATCAATTGCTTTGATTTTTAGCAGAACTGTAGGGCAGTTTAATTACAGGAATTAATGTAACAAATATAATTATAAATATAAATATCAATTCAAAGGCAACTGAATCTAACCAATGAAACTACAGCTTTCTATAAAGACTAACTTATTCACTCTAACTACTTGCAGGTCATATGAGTTATATGCCAAATAGAATCCGCGCACGTGGCGACGGATATAACAGTTTAAATTCTATTAATTCAATGAGACATGTTATGATATGGACATTTCCTCTAGACACGCCATGGAGAATGCTTGTACAACCATGCGTTGTCTGGCGGTAGCTCTGAAACTGTCTTCAAAAGTAAGTAGAACGGTTCACTTTCATCATTGCAAATTAGTATGGACTCTCACCATTAGGCCCTCACTGGGAGTGAGAGCGCTGGATGTAAACGCTGTGGGTTCATATCAAACCAAGTAGCTTAGGCTCTGGAGCTTTAAAATCATGCTCCTCACAATATGGACTGCTCAACTGCGTCTTAAATGTCTCTCATCTGGCTGAGGACTATCGCCGTCCACCTCGTAAATGGATTGTCTACATGTGGCCTCTATCTAAGCTCTGCACGGGTTTAAATACTAAAGCTATGTCTCGACCTTCCGTCCAGATTCATACATTTGATTGGTGCAGTCGCTTCAGCTCAGCCTGCAATATTAATTTATGCTTGTCATGGCCTTGCGCCAAAATCAAGGTCAATTTTACGGTCTAGACAAAATTTAAAATGCGAAACATTAACTACTAAAATCGTCAAACCCCGTGCTTTGTCCTCTTATGCACGAATTTCCGAACGCCAACTAAGCGTCTAAATAAACTACCTTTACTCGCCCCTTATCTATGTTAATCAAAATCACGGGGTCGAGAACTGCTCTGTCATTCCTAGCTATACATTTATTCTGTCTCGCCCCTCCTTCTCTCCATCCATCAGAAAAAAGGTGTTTCAAAACAAACTGTTCACGAGAACAGCTCAAGGACAAATTACGCTGGTTATAATCAACAAGATCGTAAAAATTAACTCACTGACGTCGTGACCTAGCACGGCATTTATGATCCTAATGTGATCATGACATTCAGCACAGTTAAACCAATCGTCAGTCAAAATTTTGAAAACATTTGGTATATAATTATCTATGTTGTAGTTCGTGACTACTGAAACTAGTACAAATTATCAGTTTAAAAAATCCGCATGCAAGAGTAAATATTGGTGTGTCTATGTAAACATTTTGTAACAAAATCTACATGTGAAAATATAAACGTTTGTGTAAATTTAGTTCATATCTGGTGGCTCTCGAACATCTGAAGTTTATCAAATGTGGCTCTTACATTAGGCTAGTTTGGCTACCCCTGTTTTATAATAAAAAATACCCAATGACCTTGACTGTCCAAGATCGAGTTTTACTGGCATCTCCATACAACCATCTGTAGGCCTGTCTATGAGCAAAATGTGTCGGTGCTGTATGCACGGCCATAAGGATGTCAAATGTACCGGGAACTCCGCAGCCATCTTTGGTATCCATGACAACCTGTCAATACGGAAGGATAACATGTATAAATTAAACAGCTTCGTCACATTTTAGTAGTTCATATCTAATATATTTATCTCTAACGAAATCTATCTATCTATCTATCTATCTATCTATCTATCTATCTATCTATCTATCTATCTATCTATCTATCTATCTATCTATCTATCTATCTATCTATCTATCTATCTATCTATCTATCAATCAATCTATCTATCTATCTATCTGTCCATGTATCTATTCATTCATCTATCCACCTGACCATCTATCTATCTATCTATCTATCTATCTATCTATCTATCTATCTATCTATCTATCTATCTATCTATCTATCTACTTGTCTGTCTGTCTGTCTATCTATTTATCTATATATCTATCCATCCACCCATCTATCTATCTATCTATCTATCTATCTATCTATCTATCTATCTATCTATCTATCTATCTATCTATCTATCTATCTATCTATCTATCTATCTATCTATTCATTCATCTATCCATCTGACCATCTATCTATCTATCTATCTATCTATCTATCTATCTATCTATCTATCTATCTATTTACTTGTCTGTCTGTCTATCTATTTATCTATATATCTATCCATCCACCCTCCACCTATCTATCTGTCTGTCTGTCTGTCTATCTATCTATCTATCTATCTATCTCTCTATCTGCCACTGTCTGTCTATCTGTCTGTATGTCTCTCTATTTATCCATCCGTCCATCGGCCAGTATATATCTCCATCTCTCTGTGTGTCTCTCTATCCATCCGTCCATCTGCCAGTCTATCTATCTATCTATCTACCTGTCTGTCTGTCTGTCTGTCTATCTATCTATTTATCTATCCATCCATCTATCTATCTGTCTATCTGTCTATCTCTCTATCCATCCGTCCATCCGCCGGTCTATCTATCTATCTATCTATCTATCTATCTATCTGTCTGTCTGTCTGTCTATCTATCTATCTATCTATTCATCCGTCCGTTTGCCTTTCCGTTCGTCTATCTATCTATCTATCTATCTATCTATCTATCTATCTATCTATCTATCTATCTATCTATCTATCTATCTATCTATCTATCTATTTATCTGTCTACCACACCTTAATCAAGTTGTCATATTGAGTAGATGAGGCAGTACTGTTGTTTCCAATAATTGGAAAACCCAAGGCGCTGTTTGGCTCACTCATGTGTCTGCTGTCAGCTGAGACATTGACTTTGTCTCTCTGTTTCTTAGATATCGCATCATCATTGAGTGAATTATAAAACTTTGAAGCACTATCACAAGCAACGCAGTCTTTCTTGTCTTGTCTTTCAGGCTTTCTCGCGTCGGTCCTTATAGAACCACTGTCGGCAGGATGGGGTTGAATTGTGTCAACTTTTAAAATGCTGGCTGGATTGTCTGGATATGATAAGTTAGCTTGATTGTTCAAATGTACCCCTCCTGGTTGTCTGTCTGCGGTGTTACGGCTCAAATGTACCGTTTCCAGTGGCCGCCCTTTGATTTGGTTAGCTAGACCAGACAGTCTCTCGGCTTCATGACGTAATCTGATCACATGACGTATGTCCTCTAGGTTTTGCTGGGATGATACATACAAGTAGACAATTGTGGATATCAGCAGACACAGCGGCAGGACCTTCGACCTGGAATGTCGGATGTTTCGCCAGATATTCTTAGGCACGTACTGCAAACAGAAAGTAGAGAAGCAAATAAAACTTAAAACCAGGGGTCTTTGACGGTGGATCACACTGTCGCTGCTTTAGGGTAAACAGAGTTTGAAAAAGAGAGAATTGAAGATAGGCCATTATTGCTTTTCTTAAAGAAAGAAACCTGAATGTAGGTCACTGGTTGCTGAGGGTAGAAGCGAAAACCTTATTAGATAATAATAATAATAATAATAAAATTATTTAGGCCAAAGACTGCACCCCGGACTGACAAGATAATCCACCGTCTGTAGGTGGTTTACTATCTATACAAAAAAAATGTAAGAAAACCCCTTTGTTCCCTATGGACTCAAAAACTACAGGACGTATTGAACTGAAATTTGGCACACACAATTGTACGATACTGACCAGTGTTCCTATGTACATAGGCATAAAAAAGCTTATGGGATTCGTGAGTTATTCCAATAATGCGATAAGAATGGAACAGTAAATTTGCGAGAGCGTTTGATCCGAATTGTACGTTCGTTAACCTATGACCTCTTTCTTTGTTAATCGCTTTTCCACTTCCGGTCCCGGAATATGCCTAGGAAAATATAATATTTCTTTTCCATTAACACATGACGTTATCACTTCCTGCGATATGCAAACAAACTAACCCGTGCGCAAATCGTAGCCATTTGACAGATGCTGGCGGGACGCGCAGGACGTCAACGCGCAAAGGGAGAGCAGTAAAACGTATCTAAAAACAAACAAACAAAAGTAAAATAAAGCTAAAGGAACAGGCAAAATGAAGCAGGTCCATAATAATCACCCAGAACTGAAACTAATAAATCGATTTATCCCGGGCAGGGCCGGGAACTCAGCTAGTAAAAAAAAAAAAACGTCCTATTTATGAACATTTCATATTTCATGAAATTGTAGTTCCTGAGTTTTTCCCACCCAAATAAGAGATTGTGAATGGTACTGGACACATCATTATGGCCACACTTTCACCCAAGTACCGTACCGTATGTACATTTTTTTTTCTAGTAACTTGTGAGAACCTGATTCTTTTGACATATTAATAAGCGTAAAGGGCCCAGAATGTAAAACCTCGCTTTCACAACTGAGATCCGCTTTAGTTGACTTTCGTACAACTCAGGAAGAGGTTAATCCTTATACATGTATCCAGCCTAATACTGTTCTCACCAGGTCGGGTGAATCTTTATATCTCGCTTAATAATGCTCCCCCCAAACCTGCGAGAGTTAGATGAGAACATTAATAGGCGAGATATGAAGATTAACCTCGTCTGTTCGCGACTGGCAGGAAATTTAACGAAAGCGGATCTCAAAGTGTTCCGGAAGTTAACGAAAATGGATTTCAAAGTGGTACGAAAACGAACGAAAGCTGATCTCTGGTGTGAATGTGAGGAAATGAGGTGGCTTGAGCAAAGATACTAGAAACGATAAGATAAGACACTGTCTTCTTCGCACCACTAAAAAAAAACCGTGCAAACAATTTACGTGCTGATCGGAACCGGGCCCATGGCGCATAGTATGAAAAGAATGCTTGATATAATGGTAAATTTATGATGCAAAATTGTGTCAGTGCTACTGCCACTAAAAAAAACAACAACAACAACGAAAAAACAGCCATAGTTTTCCCACAGCAATTGAGGTTATAATTCCACAATAAGTGACGTCAATCAAGGCCTATAGTGATAGCTGAACTGTGAACAAAATTCAATATTTCCCCGTCTTGGCTTTGTAAAATACTGCACATTTCACGACTTCCGCGCGATTGTCGCTAGGTGGCGGTGCGAAATCTATGCAGGCTAAAAGCGCTAGCTGTCCCATCTTACCAACTGCAGTATCTTTGGTTTGATGCCACGAATTACCCCGTCCAGTATCTTTCAAAAGCCGCGATGTAGCCACACTAAACTTGAGGTTTCCGTCTCCATTGATCTTATTGCGCCAAACCAGTTCTTCCCAAACCTTTCTTTAGGCAGCCCCCTCCCCCCCCCCCCTTTAGGCTCTAAATTTTCTGTCACCGCCCTCACGCTCTTCCCTCTCTCCACACCCTCGTCCAAAATCCCACAGATACATTTCACAAGAACACACACTGCATGCAGTTTACACAGTAGGCGTGTGGATTATTCATTGTAACAAAGAAAACATTCTTTATCAAATGCACCAAAGAAAAGACACCTTTTCTGTTTCATAAAACCCATTTTATATGTGCTGTTGAACATGATCGTCAGCGGCTGTCTACTATTTGCTCCCAAATCGCCCTCCTTTCACGTTTTCGCCTCCTCTCCCCACCAGTGAATGACGGCTTCATCGTTTTCGCTCTCTTTTCGCCCTTATCTTCGTTTTCACCCCCGCCCTTTGGAAATAGAAATACATGTATTGATATTGCTCACTTTGGGAACCATTCACCCCCGCCCTTTGGAAATAGAAATATAGATATTGCTCACTTTGGGAACCATAGGGAAGACGCTGGTCTAGTAGCAAGGTGTTCGCCTCTCATGCCGAAGGTACAGGGTTCGATTCCCGGTCGGCGCAAGCATGTTGGAATTTTGGGGGAAAATTTCTGTCCCTGATCCGATAGTAGGTAGGATCGAGTACCAGTCTTCTCGGATAAGGACGAAAAGAAAAACCCACAGTGCTAGTGTGCACGTTGCGCACTTGAAAGATACCTTAGGAATTGAAAGTCGAGAAAAGGAGGCCAAACAAGGCTGCTGCCCGGGCAAAATTCTAAAAATCACAAAAACACACAGAAACAAGGACAAATAAATAAAGACGAGAAAAGTGAGGTGTAAATACCGAGAGCTGCGAACCTCCTAAAAAAAAAAAAAAAGACTTAAGCAACTTCGACAACCATTGCGTTAAACGATAGAAGGCGCTGTGACACAAGGGACAAAAAATTCAAAGGATAAGAGCTCTAATTTTTCCTTGTATCAGGCAGACAGACAAGTGGCGACGTCAGATAGCTGGTAAACACTTCAGGTTTGGTGACAACTATGATAAACATGCAACTGATAATTCATCACTGCATTCACCACTGCCACGGCCTAAGATACCAAGACCACTGTCAGCCTGAGCAAAGATAAGAGTTGCACTCTCCCCCTCCCCTTCCCCTTTGAATCATCAGGTATTTTCCGGGCAATTCCATGGTTGTGGAATCACTGTTTGGTGCTAGTTTTTTTTCTTAACACTTTTGGTCTCATGCAGAAAAAGTGAAGAACCTGAGGCCATGAGGCCCAGTCATATTTAGAGTCAACCTGTGAAACAAGATGAGGGTACAGTTTCAAGTAGCTGCATTCAAAGTTCTATCAATGGTAGCCCTTGGGATTTTCGGTTGTGGAATCACATTAGTGTTCACGCATGTTGAGGGGTACCTTGATGTTTACAAAAACTCTATGAATTTACTGAATGGACAACGCCAAGAGTGATTTGGTTGTGTAGATGAGATCCTTATCTCCATTTAGAGCCATATTTTAAGTCATCATACCCATGCACTGTTTAATAACTTCACCTAATATCGTCGGTTGTGGAATCACACGCATGGTTATGGAATCACGCTCATCGATTTTCACCACAAAATAAGACATGAACATAATTTAATTTGTCTAAATAATCAATATCTAATGAAGAATGATCAAACAGAGAAAAAAAAAAGGCTGGAAATGACATTAACTGAGAGCGCAAATCACTTTTATGATGATTATTAAACCTCTTGTGCCCAGCATTCCATATTTGAAACACTTCACCACAGCCAAGTCTTATTTTATTGGCAATTTTTTTGAAGTTATCTGCAAAATAAATGATTTTGGCGTGATAAATATTCATATTTCTGCGTCCAGTTGAACATTTTGCATTAGTCTTGTAAGGTTCAGAATTGTTATGCTGGCAAAGTGAATGTAAATCTGGGCATTAGAGGATTAAAAACCAAGGGGTTAGGCGGGGACGTACTGCAGTGAAGACTAAACTCTACATCTGACCTTCTCTTACCTATTTTATGCCTTGATATGAGAGAAACAGCCTAAGGGTTAATTTTTGCTTTAACTTTAAGCGTTTCCACGGTAACAGAGTACATCATCCGTCAAATTGGATTTTATACCGACTTTCAAACATACATTATATCTATACTTTCCTATTGATCAAATGTCACGAAATTGCACACATTCATTCTTCAATTACTTTAAATATTCTTTTTCAACAAGTCTTGTCCATATATATTGAAACCTGTATTTTATATAAATTTTCAAAATTATACATAGTCGATTTATGTGCATTTTTGGTGAACAAAAAAAATTCTAACATTTTTTAAAGAAATCCTTTTGAACAAAAAGGGACACGGAAACCTACAGAGTTGCATCGAGATACGCCCAGAATTTTTTGGGGACTGTATTTTGTTGTGAATTATTTTGAACGATTAAGATAACGGCAATAAATATCAGAACACAACATTATCTGCCACGGTGTATCTTTCGTAAAATTGTGATTTTGATAGTTCATAGATATGTCCTTGAACTGAAACTTTCAGACACGAATATGAAAGAGATATGGGTAACTGAGAGCTACCAACCACTCAAAATCATTATTTTGCTGAAATTGTGATTTTCACTGATACACCATCCCTTAAACACACGAGTTAAACAAATTTTAGTCTCCCCAAGAAACTCAAACACTGAAATGCATTACAAAAATGTGTAATTGTTGAAACAAAAAATCTGGTCTACACCTTACAAACGGTTACTATGCAGTGATGAACAGTAATGAACCAAAAATTCATACAGCTGGCGAGAAGCAGTACTGACTGCAACACGGGTCGAAACCGAAGTTATGGTTCTTTTTAACTTTTTTTTTTGTTGTGCATTCTTAATTTCACTGATAATATCTTTGACAAGAAAAGATTACGACACCAAAGCTTGTGAATTACATGTAGTGCTATTTCTCATATTAGAAATTAAGATTTGAAATTGGAAACGAGCAATTACTTTGAGGTCTTTATTTTAGGAGGTTCGCTGCCCTTGGCATTTACACCTCACTTTACTTGTTTTTTTTTTTATTATTTCTTGTTCTGGCGGGGGGGGGGGGGGGGGGGAGATGATATGGATAAATTTTAATCTATTAATTTCAATTTTGCCCGGGCAAAAAGCGGCCTTTCGGCCTGCTCTTTACGATTTCCAACTGCCAAGGTATCTTTAACGTGCGCAACGTGCACACGGGCCCTCCGAATTTTTTCGTCCTTATCCGAGAAGACTAGGTACTCGATCCTACCCCCCAATAGGACCAGGGACTTGAAAATATGAGAAAAATCCAATTTCCAAGAACTACTCGATCCTACCCCCCAATAGGACCAGGGACTTGAAAATACGAGAAAAATCCACTTTCCAACATGCCTGCACTGCCCGGGTTTAGAACCCGGGACCCTTGGCATGAGAGGCGAGCACCTTGCCTCTAGACCACCTTGTCCCCTGGAAATATCAGCAATACGTGTTCACATGTCTTTTATTAGTGGCCAGACTGACCACGGGCCGCAAAGCTGACCAGGATGACCACTTTTGACAAACGCTAAAATTTGTCACATTCTGGAAGACTAGAAATGTTTGATTAGTATCGTGACGTGTAAAATCTAATGCTAATTAACAAAACATCATGCGCTGACCTTTAAAATAATTGAAGTGACCATCCAACTGACCAGTGGGCATTACAGAAACCAAAACTGTGACGATATAAGGACTCGGTCTAAGAACATTCTCATTCCCATTCAAATTACAACTATACCGGTACCAGCTTCTTCCAGGACGCTGCATACTGCAAATTACAAGTCGACGCACCCACAACTGAATGAGGATCTAGAGACTGTCAGGGACATAGGGCTGCTACCACACAGGTTCGTCTTTACCAAGGCAAGTAAGAAAGTGGTAGTAAGCTATTAATTCCATACAAGAGTCACAATGGCAAACATAGCACTGACACTGACTATATGCAGCGATCTGTCCAAGGAAATAGCCAGAAACGGATCGAACTCGAAGAAAGTTCCATAGGTCAAGATCGGTTTCAGAAGATTTGTACGAGCACCAGTAAACAATCCTGACAGCACCTTGGGATAATGGGGGGGGGGGGGAGAGGGGGCGAAGGAGGCCAGCAACATTGAAAACGTTGACATGTGTGGCTGGAAAGACTTTTAGTAGGATGCGGAGCAAGTAGAATGACAACAACAAAAACCAACAAAACTATTCTACCAGTGATATATTTTCTTTCGCCACACCAGAAGGCAATCTGACAGTTTTTGAACTATTTGTGCATCAGGAAATGAGCTTCAAGGTACGAAGGCTATTTTCCTGCCTTTGTTAAGGAAAGCGGAGTTGCTGTCAGAGCCAGTGAAAGCGTGAAAGAACAGTAAAGACAGGGACCTACTCCAGGCATGAACTGTTTGGCTGTTGTGTGCACTGGAATGTACTTGAAATTCTTTCCATTGCAAAGGCAACCCAAAATATTTCCAGAGTGGGCAATAGACAGAATGGCAATATCTGTGTGTACAATCCTGATGTTTTCCTCGCGACCTTCATGAAATGCATTTAAGGACTGAAGCCACATCACTATGTGACTTTCTTCTTGACCGCATAAAGAAATGATAATAATAATAATAGTTCGTCCATCAGGTATGATGATGACCTTAACAACACCAGAGGAATAAAGAACAGAAATTGTTGAGAATTTCAACACATGGACAATAAAGAGAACTAAAGGACACAGAGGACAGAATAGAAAGACTGTTCTTTCATGACTTATGGCTTCTCATGTGACTGATAAGTCCTATTTTTGCCCTGCAGACCCTTCCGCATAAATGACAAGAGTGCTCCGTTGGTTCAGTACCACTGGGCCTTTTCTTGCGCCATTCTCTTTTTTTGATAGCCTGCTGGACTCTGACAGATGATAGGACTCATAAAATGGCCTGACTTTGCTCTGTCAGTTAATTGTTGTAATGCTCAAAAGGCGTAAGTGCAATACAAACATTCTTTGAATTTTTATTATCTTAGTGCTCAGTCTTCCCCCTACCTTCTGCTTACTTCTGTTAACTTTGTTTGAAAAAACTCGAAGACTTCCAGCTTGTATTCGTTGTCCTAGATGTTTGTATTGTCCAATGGCAGGCGGGTGTAGAGAAAGAATAAGGAGGAGAGGGGTGACGCGGGTGGGCGTGGTCCCAGCGAACGCATAATATTCAAGCCAGTAAGAGACACCGCGAGATAGTTCGGCTACGATCACAGACTAATAAAATACCCAGACTGGATGATCCCATTGTGTGACGTCACAAAACAGCGAAAGGTCATGAACCATCCGCCATATTAGGCTTAAGGTAGCGACCGACGCTTCAGCATAGCTACAATTTTGAGTGATACCATTTTAACGCGCCTACTGAACGCGGAAGTTTGGTTCCGCGCCAAGAAATTAATACATGTACAACCAATCTTGACAAATAAAAAGAAATTTCTACTGCAGATAGAACTAGAATCAGAATTTCCCGAGTGGCGGCCATGTTGGTTATACGGCCGCCGCTCGGGAAATTTCGTAAAAAACGACACAGCCCGAAGCTCGTGTTTCCAGTCTGGTTAATTTATTAGTCTGTGGCTACGATCGTCTCTGTCTTTGGAGAGATGGAGTGGACGAACGGTTAAGCGATCTGTTTTCTTCTTGACAAGGCAACGTGTGCCGTAGCAGAAGCCGCGGGTTCGATACCCATGTTGATAATTTCTCTTTCTTCCTTCTTTCACCCCCCCCACTTTGCTTTTCTGAGAACTAATTAGGCACTACAATTTCAATTTGCCTCACATTTTCTCTGAACTAAAGTCTCATTGTGTATGCCTGAACTTCCAAATAGATCAGATCGAGACATAGCACACGTAAAACACTGCTGTTATATGAATAAGATGAGAAAGGGCTGAATTTTTACTTTTATTAACATTTTCTGAGTGACCATCTTCTTCTTGAGAAAATTAATCCTTTTGGCCGTTCTGTGCAGTTGTTGCTTCTGAAATGTCATCACTTAGACATATAATTAGCTTTGAGTAATAGTTAAATATTGATATTCTGGGTTTGAAATTTCGACCCTAGGTGAACGTCTTTCATGGAAACGCCCTTCCATATTGTTGTATGTGCATATTGCCTTTTCGAGAAAATAAGGACTGAAAGTTTGAAGAATTGTATAAAGTCAGGGTTTTGTTCAATACGCTTCAAAATCGAAACTTGCACAAAAATGCCTGCAACCTCCCCTCCCAGCCCCCCCCAACCCCCCCCCCCCCCCCGCCCCCCACCAAAAGGAACCACATGTCACTTATACATAATAAAATTAGGAATGAGAGAACCACTTTCATGACAAAACCTCATAATCGGCAAAATGTCGAATACAAAAATACGGCAGATACCCCTTGGTATACACTTTATAACTTTTCCACCAAAAGCTGAAAAAAAGGGGGGCTAGGGGGGGGGGGCTAGGGGGGCTGGGGGGCTGGGGGGGGGGGCTAGGGGGGCTGGGGGGGCTAGGGGGGGCTAGAGGGGGGCTAGGGGGGCTAGGGGGGCTGGGGGGGATAGGGGGGCTAGGGGGGCTGGGGGGGCTAGGGGGGCTAGGGGGGGCTAGGGGGGCTAGGGGGGGCTGGGGGGGGCTAGGGGGGCTAGGGGGGATAGGGGGGGCTAGGGGGGCTAGGGGGGCTTGGGGGGCTCATTTAAAACCTCCCACAATAGCAACACATAATATTGACGAAAGGTTTAGAAAAACACGGATTTATTGCTTTTCATTTCTTGAATTCTTTTCTTTTTTTTTTTGTTCAGTTTCTATTATTTTGTCACCTTCTTTATGCTAGAGAGAAAGCCCGCAGACCACTAGCACACTTGGGATTACTATCAGCATCCATCGATTCCCTGTGTTGGTTTTAAATGCACAAAGAAAAAAAAATGGAGCAAATGTTTGCATCCGAGAGGTCGGATCTCAGACGCCCCCTTCCTTCCTTCAACAAAAGCCGATGGTATTTACCTAGAGCCATAGTCCACGATACGTCTGAATCACAGGTCCCACCCAAGATAACAGGGTAGATTTACATTCTTTGGTCACGCCAAACAATGGGTTAAACTTAGGCAAAGGTAGCGGGAAACGACAGATGAAGCTTAGAGCATACACGTTTTCTCCCGATCAAGATTGACCATGGGTTAACACCAGTTTCAAACAGTTCCCATTACATAGTCGGGTATTTTTGCCACATTGTATGTGCATTTTTGTCTATTCTAGAAAATGAGGACCGAAACTTTGAAGAGTTGTTTAAAATCAGAGGACATCATTAAGTCACAAACCATATATACTTTTAAATATTTTTAACTGATTGGAATCACATTTGTACGTAATGAAATTAGGAGTGAGAGAACCATTTCCATGACAAAACCTCAAAATCCGCAGTGTGTGGAATACAACAATAATTATGGGTCTTTTCATCATTGCTAATGGGAATCTTCAGTACCAATAAATAAATATATTTTAAAAAATATTTCGCTAATTAAACAATTATGGTTTTTGATGCCTGATCATTTAGCCCTGTGTTGCTCGGTATGCCATACTGACACATGCCACCATGCCCCAAACTGCCACATAAATTATGAAACACTTTTTATTTGTCAGTCGTAAATATTTTGTACAAAAACTTAGTCAACTGCTTTTCATTGCCTACCAGTACGATTTCTTAGATCATTAGTAGACACTCAAAATTTTAAAATTCCAAAAAATGTCCCTGAAGACAATGGACAAAATTTGTTTTTTGTTTTAAGGGCCTCAGATTTAGAAGTCTCTGCCCAAACCCGTGAGGACTTCTATTTTCCACATCATTGTTTACTTTGTTTAAATTGTTTTCTGTTTAGATTTTTTGTATTTATTAAAAATGTATACAGCTTTTCTTAGAGAGAGATTAAAAGTTTGCAGAAAAATGCCAAAAACATTTTTTGTTCGTTTTCAGTTTCCTACGATAAATTACAAGGCCCAAATATTTTTTTCGAGACATTCCGTCAAAATATCAATAAAAAAAACAAACAAACCCTAGCATGTCTTGCTTAAATAAAGATCTTTGTCTCCTGGAATGGTAGCCAGAAATGGCATGCTTTTGTGTGCACAACTAACAAAAAAATTCACAGTCCTTGCATCTATGAAGAATTTTAATCACATTATTTTACATTTCCAGGGCATCGGAGCATGCACATTTTGTGACAGAACAACACACGTGATTTTTCCAGCAATATTTTCTTTAACTGTGGTTGATATCCAGAAATTAATCATGTCACAAACACACAAATTAGTCCTTACAACACACGCTGAATCAGGGCTGAAAATATTTTGTTATGATAGAAATGGTCTACCGGCTGTCAGCCCCGTTGTCTATGTTACATGATCATTTTATCCCGGATTTTATAACAGAACTTAATCATTCATTTTATTCCATGTTACATCTGTAATGTAGGAACTGTAGTGTCTGTGTACACATAAATTTCATTAATTCTGTTTGACCTCGCTTACGTCACTACTTATAAGCCAAGACAACATGACTTTTTAGCGTCCACAAAATACTAGGTGTAAAACTCACTATTATTAAAAATCTAATACCGCCCCTGGTTCTAAATGTTTTTAACTGATTTTTAACTGTCAGTAATATTAGCATTAACTCTAAACTTTACACCAACCTGACAGTTTATCTCAAGCCTGAAATGCGGGCGACTCTATACAAAGTCCTTTGTTTTGGGTGTCAGCCAAACATTTGATTGATTATGGCTGTACATATATCGATTTTGTTATTTATGTTATGATTTACCCGAAGACGTTCATCTTGTCAGTTTATCCTGACCTTAGACCAAGTTCTACTCTCAGACATCTGAAAAATTTAATGGTAACAGTACAGTGATGTATTTTGTAATTTTAGCCTAGCCTTGAAACTGAATATTTTCATCGTCTAAACATGTAGCCTAGACACAGAAAAAGCCTTAAAAGCCCTTAGTCCTTTTCGACTCTCTGAGAGCCTGAATTTACAAACTCGTGGTGTTTAAACACTGGTTGGAAACCTCCCTGTTCTTAAAAATCTAATTATTATCGCCACTGGAAAAGGTGCTCTCTGACTGACATCTGTTAATATTAACACCAACTCTAAACATAGCAATTGCATGTTATCGTTTGACCACGAGCTATGATTAACAGGAAAGACTAACCAAAGCTGCTCATGTATGGTCAAATAACGCTGCCAACATGGCTAAATGATGTCCAGTGACGCAAAATTAATTCTGAAACAAATTCGACAAAAGTATAATTTCTGACACTGTACAGACGAACCACTCACTTTTAGCCTGCGTAAACCCATTATTCCACACCGACACAGCGATCGGATGAGTATCCAAGAGAATTCCTGTCCCAACTTCAGTCACTGTTGTAGAGAAGGTGACAAACAATTTCAAATAGATATTACTGCTTTTCATTCCTGCGTAGTTAAAAGTGAAAAATAATACGCCGCAGAAGGATTGTTATACACTTTTAAATAGACAGTTGCGTGTCACACAGGTGAGAACAATAAAGACTATCAACAAAGAGATTTTACAGTGAAAATATTACTATGATCCGCCTCAACAGTCCTGGATACCTAGCTACTCTGTTTGGGAAATCAGCCACTGAGACACAATCAGTTAACCGTCAATGAAGGAATTTTGTAGGGAGAACTGGGGTTGCCCCCCTTTCTCACTCGACCGATAGCCCGTTATCTGCTGGCTGAATCTTTCAACGTGGATTGGTGGTCCTTGTACCTGAGCTTAGCGGTCGGTGACAAGACGTCACAAGAACATAGTTATTGATACCTAAAAGCTGGCTTCTCCATCAAGAACCTTCTAACCAAATGAATTTTATACTAGTTTAAGCCGCACAAATTTAATTCTTCAAAATTTTTTTCATTATTTGTGAAAAAGATCATTGTTCTCGGAGACTCGCTGCATTGGGCATTCATGTCTCGCTTTGTTTGCTCTGCCTTCTTCTTTCTGACTCTGGTATAGGGCGCCCTAACAGATTACCTTCGTCTCGTCGTCCCTCTGGCCTTCTTCTTCCTTCCTCGCCCTCAAAAGGACACCCTGACAGGTTGCCTTCATCTCCTCCTCTTTCTGGCCCTTTTTTGTGCCCTCTTAGCCCTCAAAAGGGCACCCTGACAGGTTGCCTTCATCTCCTCCTCTTTCTGGCCCTTTTTTGTGCCCTCTTAGCCCTCAAAAGGACACCCTGACAGGTTGCCTTCATCTCCTCCTCTTTCTGGCCCTTTTTTGTGCCCTCTTAGCCCTCAAAAGGACACCCTGACAGGTTGCCTTCATCTCCTCCTCTTTCTGGCCCTTTTTTGTGCCCTCTTAGCCCTCAAAAGGACACCCTGACAGGTTGCCTTCATCTCCTCCTCTTTCTGGCCCTTTTTTGTGCCCTCTTAGCCCTCAAAAGGACACCCTGACAGGTTGCCTTCATCTCCTCCTCTTTCTGGCCCTTTTTTGTGCCCTCTTAGCCCTCAAAAGGACACCCTGACAGGTTGCCTTCATCTCCTCCTCTTTCTGGCCCTTTTTTGTGCCCTCTTAGCCCTCAAAAGGACACCCTGACAGGTTGCCCTCATCTCCTCCTCTTTCTGGCCCTTTTTTGTGCCCTCTTAGCCCTCAAAAGGGCACCCTGACAGGTTGCCTTCATCTCCTCCTCTTTCTGGCCCTTTTTTGTGCCCTCTTAGCCCTCAAAAGGACACCCTGAAAGGTTGCCTTCATCTCCTCCTCTTTCTGGCCCTTTTTTGTGCCCTCTTAGCCCTCAAAAGGACACCCTGACAGGTTGCCTTCATCTCCTCCTCTTTCTGGCCCTTTTTTGTGCCCTCTTAGCCCTCAAAAGGACACCCTGACAGGTTGCCTTCATCTCCTCCTCTTTCTGGCCCTTTTTTGTGCCCTCTTAGCCCTCAAAAGGACACCCTGACAGGTTGCCTTCATCTCCTCCTCTTTCTGGCCCTTTTTTGTGCCCTCTTAGCCCTCAAAAGGACACCCTGACAGGTTGCCTTCATCTCCTCCTCTTTCTGGCCCTTTTTTGTGCCCTCTTAGCCCTCAAAAGGACACCCTGACAGGTTGCCTTCATCTCCTCCTCTTTCTGGCCCTTTTTTGTGCCCTCTTAGCCCTCAAAAGGACACCCTGACAGGTTGCCTTCATCTCCTCCTCTTTCTGGCCCTTTTTTGTGCCCTCTTAGCCCTCAAAAGGGCACCCTGACAGGTTGCCTTCATCTCCTCCTCTTTCTGGCCCTTTTTTGTGCCCTCTTAGCCCTCAAAAGGGCACCCTGACAGGTTGCCTTCATCTCCTCCTCTTTCTGGCCCTTTTTGTGCCCTCTTAGCCCTCAAAAGGACACCCTGACAGGTTGCCTTCATCTCCTCCTCTTTCTGGCCCTTTTTTGTGCCCTCTTAGGCCTCAAAAGGGCACCCTGACAGGTTGCCTTCATCTCCTCCTCTTTCTGGCCCTTTTTTGTGCCCTCTTAGCCCTCAAAAGGGCACCCTGACAGGTTGCCTTCATCTCCTCCTCTTTCTGGCCCTTTTTGTGCCCTCTTAGCCCTCAAAAGGGCACCCTGACAGGTTGCCTTCATCTCCTCCTCTTTCTGGCCCTTTTTTGTGCCCTCTTAGCCCTCAAAAGGGCACCCTGACAGGTTGCCTTCATCTCCTCCTCTTTCTGGCCCTTTTTTGTGCCCTCTTAGCCCTCAAAAGGGCACCCTGACAGGTTGCCTTCATCTCCTCCTCTTTCTGGCCCTTTTTTGTGCCCTCTTAGCCCTCAAAAGGGCACCCTGACAGGTTGCCTTCATCTCCTCCTCTTTCTGGCCCTTTTTTGTGCCCTCTTAGCCCTCAAAAGGGCACCCTGACAGGTTGCCTTCATCTCCTCCTCTTTCTGGCCCTTTTTGTGCCCTCTTAGCCCTCAAAAGGGCACCCTGACAGGTTGCCTTCATCTCCTCCTCTTTCTGGCCCTTTTTTTGTGCCCTCTTAGCCCTCAAAAGGGCACCCTGACAGGTTGCCTTCATCTCCTCCTCTTTCTGGCCCTTTTTTTGTGCCCTCTTAGCCCTCAAAAGGGCACCCTGACAGGTTGCCTTCATCTCCTCCTCTTTCTGGCCCTTTTTTGTGCCCTCTTAGCCCTCAAAAGGGCACCCTGACAGGTTGCCTTCATCTCCTCCTCTTTCTGGCCCTTTTTTGTGCCCTCTTAGCCCTCAAAAGGGCACCCTGACAGGTTGCCTTCATCTCCTCCTCTTTCTGGCCCTTTTTTGTGCCCTCTTAGCCCTCAAAAGGGCACCCTGACAGGTTGCCTTCATCTCCTCCTCTTTCTGGCCCTTTTTTGTGCCCTCTTAGCCCTCAAAAGGGCACCCTGACAGGTTGCCTTCATCTCCTCCTCTTTCTGGCCCTTTTTTGTGCCCTCTTAGCCCTCAAAAGGGCACCCTGACAGGTTGCCTTCATCTCCTCCTCTTTCTGGCCCTTTTTTGTGCCCTCTTAGCCCTCAAAAGGGCACCCTGACAGGTTGCCTTCATCTCCTCCTCTTTCTGGCCCTTTTTTGTGCCCTCTTAGCCCTCAAAAGGGCACCCTGACAGGTTGCCTTCATCTCCTCCTCTTTCTGGCCCTTTTTTGTGCCCTCTTAGCCCTCAAAAGGGCACCCTGACAGGTTGCCTTCATCTCCTCCTCTTTCTGGCCCTTTTTTGTGCCCTCTTAGGCCTCAAAAGGGCACCCTGACAGGTTGCCTTCATCTCCTCCTCTTTCTGGCCCTTTTTTGTGCCCTCTTAGCCCTCAAAAGGGCACCCTGACAGGTTGCCTTCATCTCCTCCTCTTTCTGGCCCTTTTTTGTGCCCTCTTAGCCCTCAAAAGGGCACCCTGACAGGTTGCCTTCATCTCCTCCTCTTTCTGGCCCTTTTTTGTGCCCTCTTAGCCCTCAAAAGGGCACCCTGACAGGTTGCCTTCATCTCCTCCTCTTTCTGGCCCTTTTTTGTGCCCTCTTAGCCCTCAAAAGGGCACCCTGACAGGTTGCCTTCATCTCCTCCTCTTTCTGGCCCTTTTTTGTGCCCTCTTAGCCCTCAAAAGGGCACCCTGACAGGTTGCCTTCATCTCCTCCTCTTTCTGGCCCTTTTTTGTGCCCTCTTAGCCCTCAAAAGGGCACCCTGACAGGTTGCCTTCATCTCCTCCTCTTTCTGGCCCTTTTTTGTGCCCTCTTAGCCCTCAAAAGGGCACCCTGACAGGTTGCCTTCATCTCCTCCTCTTTCTGGCCCTTTTTTGTGCCCTCTTAGCCCTCAAAAGGGCACCCTGACAGGTTGCCTTCATCTCCTCCTCTTTCTGGCCCTTTTTTGTGCCCTCTTAGCCCTCAAAAGGGCACCCTGACAGGTTGCCTTCATCTCCTCCTCTTTCTGGCCCTTTTTTGTGCCCTCTTAGCCCTCAAAAGGGCACCCTGACAGGTTGCCTTCATCTCCTCCTCTTTCTGGCCCTTTTTTGTGCCCTCTTAGCCCTCAAAAGGGCACCCTGACAGGTTGCCTTCATCTCCTCCTCTTTCTGGCCCTTTTTTGTGCCCTCTTAGCCCTCAAAAGGGCACCCTGACAGGTTGCCTTCATCTCCTCCTCTTTCTGGCCCTTTTTTGTGCCCTCTTAGCCCTCAAAAGGGCACCCTGACAGGTTGCCTTCATCTCCTCCTCTTTCTGGCCCTTTTTTGTGCCCTCTTAGCCCTCAAAAGGGCACCCTGACAGGTTGCCTTCATCTCCTCCTCTTTCTGGCCCTTTTTTGTGCCCTCTTAGCCCTCAAAAGGGCACCCTGACAGGTTGCCTTCATCTCCTCCTCTTTCTGGCCCTTTTTTGTGCCCTCTTAGCCCTCAAAAGGGCACCCTGACAGGTTGCCTTCATCTCCTCCTCTTTCTGGCCCTTTTTTGTGCCCTCTTAGCCCTCAAAAGGGCACCCTGACAGGTTGCCTTCATCTCCTCCTCTTTCTGGCCCTTTTTTGTGCCCTCTTAGCCCTCAAAAGGGCACCCTGACAGGTTGCCTTCATCTCCTCCTCTTTCTGGCCCTTTTTTGTGCCCTCTTAGCCCTCAAAAGGGCACCCTGACAGGTTGCCTTCATCTCCTCCTCTTTCTGGCCCTTTTTTGTGCCCTCTTAGCCCTCAAAAGGGCACCCTGACAGGTTGCCTTCATCTCCTCCTCTTTCTGGCCCTTTTTTGTGCCCTCTTAGCCCTCAAAAGGGCACCCTGACAGGTTGCCTTCATCTCCTCCTCTTTCTGGCCCTTTTTTGTGCCCTCTTAGCCCTCAAAAGGGCACCCTGACAGGTTGCCTTCATCTCCTCCTCTTTCTGGCCCTTTTTTGTGCCCTCTTAGCCCTCAAAAGGGCACCCTGACAGGTTGCCTTCATCTCCTCCTCTTTCTGGCCCTTTTTTGTGCCCTCTTAGCCCTCAAAAGGGCACCCTGACAGGTTGCCTTCATCTCCTCCTCTTTCTGGCCCTTTTTTGTGCCCTCTTAGCCCTCAAAAGGGCACCCTGACAGGTTGCCTTCATCTCCTCCTCTTTCTGGCCCTTTTTTGTGCCCTCTTAGCCCTCAAAAGGGCACCCTGACAGGTTGCCTTCATCTCCTCCTCTTTCTGGCCCTTTTTTGTGCCCTCTTAGCCCTCAAAAGGGCACCCTGACAGGTTGCCTTCATCTCCTCCTCTTTCTGGCCCTTTTTTGTGCCCTCTTAGCCCTCAAAAGGGCACCCTGACAGGTTGCCTTCATCTCCTCCTCTTTCTGGCCCTTTTTTGTGCCCTCTTAGCCCTCAAAAGGGCACCCTGACAGGTTGCCTTCATCTCCTCCTCTTTCTGGCCCTTTTTTGTGCCCTCTTAGCCCTCAAAAGGGCACCCTGACAGGTTGCCTTCATCTCCTCCTCTTTCTGGCCCTTTTTTGTGCCCTCTTAGCCCTCAAAAGGGCTCACCAGTTGGCTGCATCGCTCGTTTCTCTTCTTGTCTTGTTCTTTTTCATTATTCAGTGGACAGAATGAAATCACAAATTGTATAAAAACTAATTCTGGCTTTTGTCCTGTGCACATGATGCCCTAGCACTTCAGCCACCATTAGAGCCGCATACTGATTGTTCCCCCCCCCCCCTCACCCCAGGAATATGGCGTGTTCTATGAGCTCCGTAGACACAAAGAATGTATTCGACAACATTTTGTCCCCTGCTAAAAAAAAATGATGTCTCCATCACATAGTTCAATTCTCCTTGCCCTATTGTACACACACAGTGTTAAACCTAGTCTAAGGCCGGATTTACGGAGGGAGGGGGATAAGGGGGCAATGCCCCCCCCCCCCCACCATTAGGGACTTGCTCTATACAATAGTAAAATGATGAAAAGGTTAGTTTCCTTTATTCAGATCGAAAAGAAAAAATATAAATTTTACTACAAAACTACCATTTCCACAAAGTCCTTTTAGGAAAGAATGAGGTGTACTGAAAGTGACTTGGAGCAAACAGGTGAAGCAAGATGAAGCATGCATACTTGTATTTACTTCAAATATTTAACTCGTACACAAAAACTTCCAAAATAACTATCTTCCTTGCCTTAAACCAGCAGAGGTCCAGGGCCAAGCTCGCAATAAGCCTGATTTCTCCATCTGCAAGAAGTATTAGCACCAATTCTAAACCAGTGGTTCTCAACCCTTTTGTCCCATGCCCCACTTCACTTTTCATCACCATGATCGGACACAATTAGTGTACAGTATAGGGACATTCCACGGTAACTGACGGCACGTACAAACAATACTTTTTAAGAAAGAAAAAGCCACTAAATAAACAAACAAGCATTTATTTCAAAACGGATTGATCAATTTTCCACAAAAATGGTAGAGAAATGGTCAAAATGTGTTTTAAATAATAAAAATTAAGATGAGTCTATTCAATTGCCTTCACTTTAGTCAGTGACTGATGGGACAGAAAAAAATACCATGTTGTTTGCATAACAAAATGAAACTGGACAGTTTGTGAAACCAAACCAACAGGATTAATGAACACTATTTTTCTACATTCAAAAAAATGCATTTGAACATACAAACAAAAAAAAAAAGCATGAACAATCAGGTTTTGTTTTACTTTTAAGCACACTGGGGTAATTAGATCTAGTCTGAGTAACTGATGGGGACATAATCTTGGTAACTGATGGGAGGTTGTAAACATGTGCTTTTTTCCAAAAATGATGGCTAGGTCACATGACCACGTAGGAAAATAATACTAGCCAAAAATGTTAATTTAATTAGTAACCTTTACAAGATAATCATAATTTTTTTTCCCAGGCATGGTTTGAAAAATGGCTTTTAGGTAACATATTAAGTTGACTGTTCCTGTGTTTGAATGTATAGAAAAGGCATTGTTTCATCCTGCTGTCAACAGTTCTAATTTTCGTTCTCCATCTTGGCTCTATTCTGTTATAGTACCGTGCATGTCACAAAAAGCAACCATATCTGGCGTTCAGTTTGGTGCGTAGTGTTCTGGCACGCATGAGTACTGTGAGAGGGAGAGAGAGAGAATTGTATTTTGAAAGATAGAGAGAGGGGAAGAGAGAGAGAGAGAGAGAGAGAGAGAGAGAGAGAGAGAGAGAGAGAGAGAGAGAGAGAGAGAGAGAGAGAGAGAGAGAGAGAGAGAGAATTGTACTTTGCAAGGCTCTGTGTTGGCAAAGCAAACATCACAGTTTCAAAACTGCACCAACCACACTAATACGCCAGCTTAGCAAATAGATCTATAGTAAAGGCACCTAGATCTTTGAACATACAGCTTACTTCGAGTGGTAGAGTCTTCCAAATCTGTAGATACGACTGTTTAGCGCCCATCCCTACTCAACATACTGTTAAGTGCATGGGAACCAAAGAGGTTATAATAATAAGAATGAAGAAACTGCACTCTCTTTGCATACCATTCATAGCGCTTCTGAAAATAGTTGGACTCCTTAAGGGACAAATCCGTGCGAATATTTGCACTAACATGAGACTTGCCATGAACACACTTTATAATACGGGATGAAGAACACGGCATTACCCGGGATAAACAGGTGTTCTCACCTTTCTCTCGCCCTCTCTCTGATCTAGACAATTTGCCATAATATGAAATAATCCACTATCTTAGTTCATGTCGCATGAGCGATACGGCATGACACTATACACACCAATTGAATGCTTGCCAAGTACAGACTCCCCATGTAAGAAGCACATAAAAAAAAAGAGAGAGAGAGTGAGAGAGAAAGAACACTGTATTTTACATTTTACAATTTTAAAAAAAATTAACAATTGCCTGAAGCTTGAAATAACACCTTAGGTCGATACGACAGTCTGGGTTAGATTAGCTGAGGTTTGGGTATCAGATATTCTTTATCTGTTTCAACGTCAAAAGAACAGCATTGTTCTGAACATAGTTGGGGCTTATTTTTTAATTAAGTAAATCACTTGGAACACCTGCCAGTTGTGAGGATCCGATCTGGAGATAATGAAAGCTGACACTAGAGTTTTTTTTGGTTTTTTTTAGCATTTACAATGAGATAAGGTCTTATTTGGACAATCCCCCTCAATTCTAAAAAGGCGACTTTTGTAAGAAGATTAATAACTATAGTGTTCCATTAACAATGACAGCCTGCTGTCATAAATGACACCTAGGTTTTTAGCTTTATGACTGATGCTAATAATATCTCCCTCAGGGCTGACATGATTCAAGTCAAGAGACTTGATCTTTACCCCAATGCTATGCATGTCATTATTTGTCTTACCATAGTTCATTTTTAACTTATTTGTTCTCATGGAAGATTTAATGGACTGGACACATCACGATCTTAATTCTTGTTCCTTCCAACTCCACTTCTTTGCACAACTGAGAAATTCAACGTTAAACATTTGCGGCGTTGAGCTTATGATTTATGTAGTTCGAATAAATCGGAACCGTGAATCAGTTTGATAAATGCCACAACGCATTGCAAACAGGTGTCGAAGTGTTATACTTCGTCTACGTACTAAAAGATCTCCAGGTTTTTCAGGAAATGGAGACAGACCAAACAGGAACTAAAGTCGAGGCTTTTTTTGAACTTCCTTTAGTCGCCCCATTACTTCTGTTGGGAAAGCAAATAGGCCTAGCTGAGTATCATCTGCATACATTATTATGATATTGCATGTGATGTTCATTGAGGATCTTACTCAAAGTCTGGATGTACATGGTGTGTACATAACGGGCCCCACAGGCTAATAAATCAACCAGACTGGAAACACAAGCTTCGGGCTGTGTCGTTTTTGACGGAAGTTAATGAGATGCGACCGTATAACCAACATGGCCGCCGCTCGGGAAATTCCGATTCTAGTTCTATCTGCAGTAGAAATTTCTTTTTATTTGTCACGACTGGTTGTACATGTATTAATAATGCATTAACTTGCCTATCCTTTCATTTTATTGTCTACAGCTGCCTCTTTTTTTATTGTTATAAATGATGACCGTATGGACTTTTAGCAACCGCTGCATTGTAGCTATGCTGAAGCGTCGGTCGCAACCGTAAACCTACAGTGGTGGACCTTTCGCTGTTTTGTGACGTCACACAATGGGCTCATCCGGCCTGGGTATTTTATTAGTCTGTGGCACGCCCCAAATACGGATCCCCGATTTTTTTAACGGAGTGTTTATCCGCCGGTAACTGGTTTTGTAATGTTTACTTTGGAAAAATTTCTTCCCAATTATTATATAGGGTCCGCAACAGCATAGATCTAGTGGTTAGCATCTTCACCTGTCAAACTGGTGACCGTGGATCGATTCTCAGGCGGTTTTTTTTTTTTTAACAAATCTTAAAATTTTTTTTTAAAATTAGGAATCTGTTTAATTTTTTAAAATCCAACAAAATTAATAGGGAATAAATTCAGTTTTTTTTTTTTTTTGGTTGTATTTAGTCAACACCAATACTGGCGGATAGACCCTGACCGATATTGTTGGCAGATAAACCTGGGTAGTATCCGCCAATGGCGGATAGTGGCAGCCTTTTTCCAGACAAGCAAAAATAAGATAACATACGAAATACATTTCAAGGAAAACGCTAGGAGCGCGTACGTGTATGTACCTATCCCTAACCCTGTCCTTATCGTCAACCCTAAATCTTATCGAATCCCTAACCCTGCCCCATACCAACCAAAAAACAGGAGGAAAACAAAAAGAAAATCTGAAAGAATAATCAATTAAGGCTGCTGTTAGGAGTATTTCGGGAGGAGCTGTCTAGCTCTGGAGTCACAAAAGGTTTTAAAATACGTACCCCCAACGCCAAAAAACTTGGGGGACGTACGTACTTGTGACTACATTCTTTTTAATATTGTTCAATATTGTTGGCAGCGTCACACTTGTAAGCTTACTCTACGTTTTTTAATGAATAGACCAGCACAATCTTGCTTTCATTCCTTGCTGTCTATAGAATCTAGACTTGGCACTGTCACACCCCTCGGCGCCACTGTCACTTTGAAGTTTAATTTTGTGAGCAGACACGTGGATCACTATGCCAGTCACCAACATTTGCATTTGAAAAGGGTATTGTGACACCAGGAAATCTGTTTTGGCTAGCCGTTGAAACCATTTCTCTGTCTCTCTCCCTCTCTCACACACACACACCCATACATATCCATGCAGACATACACATACGCACCCTTATTTTAATTTCCAGCAGTCTGTCCCCCTACCGATTTGGCACCCATGTTAGACGTGCAGCTCGCCGTTTTTGAACTTAACTGTTCTGCGAGTGGCCCAATTTTTTTTTTCTGTACCAGTTCTGTTGCGTTGCTCGAACAATGAATAGGTGGGCGAAGGTAGAAATGAAATTGATATTATTATATCGTTCACAATGTCTCAGTTTGTCTGAAACTATTCAGAAAGCCAAGAACCGAATTGAGGACAAAAAGTGGTCGTAAATGTGAATAAAGAATCCGTAATTATCTTCAGGCCAGGGCTGGATTTAGACCTTGAGAGGGGAGGGTGCGGCTTCAGGTTCGTTGTGCCCCCCCCCCCCCTTTCCTCCCTTAATAATAATAATAATAATGGAAATCATTTATACAGCGCCTAATCCAAACAAGTTCGCTCTAGGTGATTTACAGAAAGTCTTGTTCTCTCGATTTGCATCTCTCTCTCTCTCTCTCTCTTTCTCATTCTTTCTCTCTCCCTCGCTCCCTCACTCTCTCTACCCATCTCAGAGAAAAGTGTAACACAGCCTGTTAGTTCACAACTCACAACAGTTCACAACTCACACGTGTATTATAAAGTATTATATTAATATCTGAATATATATTAATATATATTTAATAATGAATGTTAGATTTTTGGTGGTGCTAGGGGGTGGGGTGGGGGGGGGGTGGGAGGGGGGGGCAGGTGATAGGGGTAAATTTTAATCTATTAATTTTACACAGAAATTAAAATACACTGCAAATCACCGAATTTGCACATCCCAGTCCGTATATGGTATGCATTTGAACTGACAAGTTGTACATACATAGAAAGGTGAAATAGGTTTTGTATTTGACGTAAATGTACAGCTATTCATACTTCATGTCTTGCTCCAAGGTGCTTTCAGTATACCTCACTCTTCCCTAGTATTCATAGTGGAAGCAGTAGTCTTTATAGTACAATTTATAATTTTTTGTTTGTTAACAAAAATGTTAATGAAAGAAACAGATTTTTTCCATTATTTTGATTTTGTATGGGGGGGGGGGGGGGGAAGGGGCAGTTGCCCCCATTCTCCACCATAAACCCGGCCTTGATTATCGTGTTCAACAACTAGGGGTCGCGTTGGTCTACAGGCAAGGTACTCACCTCTAATGCTACAGCAGGTAGGATCGAGCACCTAGTCTTCTCGGATAAGGACGAAAAACTCGGAGGACCCGCATGAAAGTTGTGCACGTTAAATTTAAAGACAACTTGGTAGTTGGACGCCGAGAAGAGCAAGCCTAACAAAGCCGGCTGCCCGGGGGCAAAATTAAAAAACAAACAAACAACCAATCCCTAACCTCCCCCCGTGGGATCAAACAAGTGTACAAATACAACAACAATAACAACAACAACAACAACAACAACAACAACAACAACAGCGACGACGACGACGACGACGACGACGACAACAACAACATCAACAACGACGACAACAACAACATCAACAACAACATCAACAACGACGACGACGACAACAACAACAACAACAACAACAACAACAACAACAACAACAACGACAACAACAACAACAACATCAACAACGACGACGACGACAACAACAACAACAACAACAACAACGACAACAACAACAACAACAACAACAACGACGACAACGACAACGAAAACAACAACAACGACAACGACAACAACAACAACAACAACAACAACAACAACAAAAACGACAACAACAACAACATCAACAACGACGACGACGACTACAACAACAACAACAACAACAACAACAACAACAACAACGACAACGACAAAGACAACAACAACAACAACAACAACAACAACGAAAACGACAACAACAACAACAACAACAACGACAACAACAACAACAACAACAACGACAACGACAACGACAACAACAACAACAACAACAACAACAACAACAACAACAACAACAGCAACAACGACGACAACGACAACGACAACAACAACAACGACAACGACAACAACAACAACAACAACAACAACAACAAAAACGACAACAACAACAACATCAACAACGACGACGACGACTACAACAACAACAACAACAACAACAACAACAACGACAACGACAACGACAACAACAACAACAACAACAACAACAACAACGACAACGACAACAACAACAACAACAACAACGACAACAACAACAACAACAACAACAACGACAACGACAACGACAACAACAACAACAACAACAACAACGACAACAACAACGACAACGACAACGACAACAACAACAACAACGACAACGACAACGACAACAACAACAACAACAACAACGACAACAACAACAACAACAACGACGACGACGACAACAACAACAAAAGAACAAGAAAAATAAAAAAAAGAAAAAGAGACCTCAACACATGTTCAACAACATATTATTATATTGTCGGTTCAGTCCATGATGTTGTCATTTCTTGCACTTAACCGAAGATTTATTGTTTAAGTCTCGACAGTTTAAGATCCCTTATGAACTGTTTACTGTATGTTAAGTGTATGTGATTGTGCGTGCGTTTGATGACAAAGCATACGGGCGATGGGAGGAAAGCTACAGCTCGTCATTGCACTAGGCACCCACAGGTGAAAATCTGACTTTTTGTTGCATGCAAGTTGTAATTCAGATTTCAGTCATAAATAAATAAAGTTGTCATTTCAAATGTTGCACATTTTTTGGGGTGTAAATTGTGTTTTAATTTTTATAGGAAAATGGTAATAAATGGTACGAGACACCGAATATTTGATTCGTCCACACAAAAACATGGTCAGTTTTTGTTTGCATATTCCAAAAAAAAACAAAAACAAACTGAAATGCATAGGAGAATGAAAAATGGGAATGCCACAGGTTATAAAATATCCGAAATATTTTTTACTATTTTTTTTTGTAAAATGTGCACATTGTATTTTTCGTCCAAAGTCGTCATAAGGAATACTTCTAAACCGTATCTAGATTTTTCCTTATGGGGTCTCTTACGAAACTTAATTGAGAGACGACTAGTTAGGATTTTCGTCGGACGGTCTAACACCAGTTACCAGGAGGACTTAAATAGCTGACGAGGGGGGGGGGGTGGTTCCTTGGTGGGGACATCGTTGGTCTTGAGGCAAGGTGCTCGCCTCTCATGGCGAAAGTACCGGGTTCGATTTCCGGTCCGTGCAGGCATGTTGGAAATTTGGGGGAATTTCTTGTACCTGATCCTGTGGTGGGTGGGATCGAGGACCTAGTCTTCTAGGATAAGGATGAAAAAACTCTGATGGCTCGTGTTCACGTTGCGCACATTAAAGAAACCTTGGCAGTTGGAAATCGAGAAAAGCAGGCCCAACAAGACCGCTGCCCTGGTAAAATTAGAAAAAAACCCAATTACCTCTCGTCCCCCAAATTGAAATCAAAACAGCATTCAAGATACAACAACAACAACAATAACAACAAAATCGGGGAACAAGAAAAAGAGTAGCAAATGCCAAGGGCAGAGCTAGAGATCCTTCTAAAACATAGACCTTAAACAAAGTGAAATAAAATGAAGTTTGCGAAGCACAAAATAAGCCCAATTCAAGAAAGTCACTTTCCTTATTTATGTCATGTAAACACAATGCTTGTTAACGAATGGCGTATGTGCTCATTGGACAAAAATGCTTTTTGTGTTCAAAGATGCAACTATGAGCTGCTGTACATTGAACTTCCCTTTACCCGGGGGGGGGGGGGGTTGCTGGACGCTTCCAGTGCCTGTCATAATCTTCCACCTGTCGTCTTGTGTTCCTTCCTGGCACAATATGGCAATTATCGTGTCGACGCCTTTTCTCCAAACTCAAGCTTAAATTCAAACTCCTATTAAACCATTACCCCCCCCCCCCACCATCTCCCTATTTGAATGGTTGAGGGGCTAAACCAGGGTGGGGTGGTTGCGTTGGCGAATGAGCTGCCTCAGTGGTTGGTTGTAAGTTAATACAGTATGTTAACTGAACGTTATAAGGCTCACTATTCGGTTCCAGTGAGTTATCTAAGGGAGAGAATGCAACCTCTAATGTGAGATCACACAAGACCTAGAGTTATCCTGCACAAGAGACCTTACGGGGATGGGGGGGGGGGGCATCGCGGAAAGGGATGGAGCTTTATAAAGTGATAGAGAGATCCAAATAAGATTGTAATGCAGCTGGATGGTGAACATGTGAACACCTATAGCTTCGTCACCAAAATTCCTGCAACTTTGTGTACTGCCTCAAAGTTTTAACCATAAATTATATGGGACACATCCATTTGGGCAACATTCAATCTTTTTTAGTCTTCATTTACATTAATTTTTCTAAGCCGCAAAGAGAGAGATGAATTTTAGTTGAATAGAAAAAGTGTGATCAAATATTTCTCCTTGTGATATGAATTCCAAAAGGAAAAAAATGCTGTTTAGGAGTACTTGAAATGGTGTTGCGTGCATCATACAGCACGGCTAATATTTTAATTTCCAAGATGGATAGTCCTACCTATAAAAATATCTTAACCTTATTGTGAAGTGATAGGTCAGACTAGAGGAATTGCTGGAGATCAACAGAAAACACTGGAGTCCCAGTTTAAACAATGGGTTGAACAACCAATGGGATGTTGGTTTAAGAGTGGAATTCAAAAGGTGAATGCACAAATAAAATTTGGCAACTTAGAGGTTTTGTTATTGCCTGCTGAAAAAAGCTAAAACAACAAAAGGCTGATCCGGGGCAGTAATGAAACTTTCGGAGATGAAAAATAATGGAAGGAACTAGGGTTTTTACAGAGCCCGTTTGTGGATACATTATTCTGAAAAACATATTTATTGCCTTACGATAAAATAGGTGTTTTGCGTATAACCAAAGTTTACTAAAACAATCTTGCAAGAAAATTGCTCTGGCATCTTTCATAATATTTTATGGTAAATCTCTCCATGTTTGTGCAACTCACATGTTATCATTGTTTACAACGAAAGAAAAAAAAGGGGAGGGCGGGGGGGGGGGGAAGGGGGAGCAGTGAAACGCTTCTGAAGAATCACTAAGAACTGCAATAATAATGAAGTGCAATAATACCACTGGAGGTAGCCTACATTGGCTTGGTCTCTGGTATACACACGAGTCGTCAACAGTGGGAGCTAAAATCATGACAGATCAGAACAGATTCCTTTTCTTGCGGAATTTTAATCAACACAGACAAATGTCTATGTTCGGCATGTCGCTTTGCAACAGTTACAGGTCTCAGTACGTGTCACATATAATACTACATACCTGATCAATCAAGGCCAAATTTTGCATGGCATCATGTTTCAATTTGCCTTAACCGGGAACTGTATGTTTACGCGTCAAGAGTTACAAATGAAAAAAGTTTTCTTCATAAACTTATATTAAAAAACACACAAACCTTGTGAGGTAAAAATCAGAGTTCATACCGTACTCAAAAAAATTCTGCCTTCACATCTGTCTAAGAGCAAATCCAAACATTTCAGATAAACACAGCGGCCCTTTTATTTGAGAATAGTGGATTACAAATCACACCAATCGCACACGACTGAGCAGCATAAACTAAGCGGTCTGGAAACCTTACTAAATTTCGTGATTTTTACGCATCTTTGCACACGTCAAAAATTTTTATTTTCAATGAACTGAACAAACTTTCGGTCTTCAAGTCTCATGACAACTCAGCCGGGGCGACATCTGCAAAACAATTCGATGAAAACAAGACATGTTTAAGACAGTACAAATTGTGACCATGGCCCAACAGAATGATACTGTAAGAAACTTGATTGCTCTGAGCAGTCTGAGAGCACGTCTACGGGTTTCTGTAACTCCTCAACGCACCTGTGCGTCTTTGGGTGTAAAAACTACTTTCTCAAACGCTCGCAGAATGAGCTACTGGATATGGATAAAGATAGTAGAAATGGCCGAAAACCAGTCCAGGACGCTGTCGATTAAGACATTATCTTGTTATTTAAACTCATTGAAAACAAATTATATCTTACTTTAGAATTACTGAGAAATAAACTTGAGACAAAGATGGGACAAACTGTT
Organism: Onchidella celtica; assembly: GCA_963931925.1. Classification (NCBI taxonomy): domain Eukaryota; kingdom Metazoa; phylum Mollusca; class Gastropoda; order Systellommatophora; family Onchidiidae; genus Onchidella; species Onchidella celtica. The sequence continues at coordinate 40,889,227 of OZ007577.1, forward strand.
TCCACTCACCTATGGTATCTGCATCTTGATGCAACAAGATCTGACCTCTCCTTTAGAAGGAGTCGTCTTCCACTTTATGTGGCCTGGTACTTGAACCCCAAGATCTTCAGTGGAAAAATAAAGAGCTCCTCTCTTGACGCTGATATTATACTTTGTGCCAAGGTTATTTCTCAGTAGTCAACGAACGACGCAAACGTGGACAAACTGTTTCGCAGTGACTGTCCATCATGACTGTTTTTGTACTGGTAGAAAAGGGGGGGGGGGGAGGGAAGATGACTGGACTTTTCAGTTGATTGCTGCCACATTTTTTCGCAGAAGATCCCAACAGCTACTGTATTACCTACCTTTCGTGCAGGGCTTCATCCTGTCCTCGTTAAGAGGTTTCTTTCCAGTAGACGCATGTCTAGGGTCCACCATCTTGCCAATTTAGTGAATTTGGTGGTGAATCCTGATCTCAAGAGGTCTTTGACGACTGATCTCAGTACCTAGCTCGCCACAGGTTGGTCAGTTAGTTTGCCGCCCTCCTGTCAGCTGGAATTGTACCGCATTCAATATTTCCCTAGATCGAACAGTATAGTGTGCAGGATCATCGATATTCGGCATCGATATTGTGACGTCACAAGATAGAACATCAAAGGATCGCTAGTGTTGCAGTACCGTGGGTGCCTAGTATCTGTGCTTACGAAGGCATTATTACTGATGATAGCGAAACATTTTGGCCTCTCATAAAAAAACCTCGTCTGGCATCAGTAAAAATTTGGCATCAAACTGAACCGAGATCAGTAACTATCTGACAACCTAATTCAGCAATAAAATTTTCCATACGTCCAATCGCTGGGCTCAGATAGCCTTACACAGGAATCACACTCCAACTATATTGCGACAATTTGAGAACCATTTGTTGTTAAGAGGTAACAATAGCACAGAGAGGATCCAAAAGGAAAATTTTTGGCAACAGATTGGTAAAACTACAGAAATTTATTACATTGTTTTGGTTGTTCTTAGTACTCAGAATGGCGGAGCAGGAGAAATGATTGCTATAATTCTTGTATACAAAAATATTAGGACGTTTGGAAATTCTAAATTTATATCTTTGGGGGATTAATGTTACAATTAGCAAATTAAAAAATGTTTGTAGCATCTTTCTAAGACATCTGTGGTAAAACCATTTAGATAGTACCATATTAGCCACTATAAACATGGATCCGAAATGATTTATTCGAAATTTTCAGATTTTTTAATGTTCTTAACCCATGATATGCAGAATAAGGAACAAATAATACACTTGAAGCTTTCAATTCCTGGCCTGTCTATCTGAGAGTAAGTGTGTAGAGTATCAAAGCTTTTGCTAGAAAACCGAGAAAGTAGTGAATATTTTCTTACCCCACCCCCGTTAAAATTGAGCTATATTATCTAAATAGAATTGGGGACAAAATCGCGTCTACCCTTTAGCCAAATATATCCGGCAGTTTCTTACGCCCAGGGGATCACTTTAAATGAAAATACAACAAACAGGAGTATATATTCAACGCTTATTTGAAGAGATAGAGCAAGCTGGTCCCCCTACTATAATCACTCCGCTCGCCAGCGCACACCCCTTCTCCCCCCCCCCCCCACCGTTTCTAAAGGTGTCACCCTGAGATTTTAGAAAACTGTGAGGTAGGGGAAATAACCGAGTAAGCATCGTGTGAAATTGGCAAGGGTATTAATATAATTATTATCTCTATCATTTTTGTTATTATCTCCCCTCCCTTCTAAAAAGCAGTGTGCAATGACTTTCCCAGGTAGTTTAGGTGTGCAGCCTAAACATAGTGATTGATACAAACTAGTTGGCCCGCTGACTTCGGGGAGCACACAGATTATGTGATTTGTAAAGTTGAGCTGCCATCAACAATGTGTAAATTGAGGCGCAAAACGAAGTTTCCTGTCATACTTTTAAATTCTACTCAAAGGAAATGCGTCCATGCTTTCCGCTCAAAATTTCGGAACACTTTCTTCTGTTCAACTCAGTTGGGGCTCAAATTCAAAGAAAATATTAAAAATATAACGAACTTCAAGACCTTTTAAAATATGGCCAAGTACACTTGAAGGTCTTTCTATGCGTAATATATTTTGTAGAATTTAAGGCTCAGCTGTAGGAACGCCTTTGATGATTACACTGGAGACCTTACTTCCTTTATAATATGATGATGATGAGTACCAGGCCAATCTTATCATTACAATAATTATCTTATAAATCGTATTATAAAAGAATAGTGGTAGGAGTAATTCATTCTGGTGTTTAGGTCTTTATTTTAGGAGGTTCGCTGCCCTTGGCATTTACACCTCACTTTTCATGTTTTATTTTTTCTTGTTGTGGTAGGGATCAGTTTCTTTTTCAAATTTTGCCCTGGCAGGGGCCTTGCATGGCCTGCTCTTCACGATTTCCAACTGCCAAGGTATCTTTAGCGTGCGCAACGAGCACACGTGTCATCCCAGTTTTTCGTCTTTACCCGAGAAAACTAGGTGTTCGATCCTACCTACCTTAGGATCAGGGACATGAAAATATGAGAAAAATCTCAAAATTCCAACATGCCTGCACCGACCGGGATTTGAACCCGGTACCTTCGGCATGAGAGGCGAACACCTTGCCTCCAGACCACCTTGCAGTTCAGGCCATTTATTTGCTCAACGCTCCAGCCTAAATAAAAGTTTCAAAAATTAAAAACCTAATTTTCTCAAGTATCAACTAATCTAACCCGATCGCTTTTGTGTCGACCTTTAATGTTTATTCAAGTTGCAGGCAATTTTTTAAACAGTTGTAAAGATGTAAATTTCAATGATCTCTTTTTTTGTGCTCCCTTTGATAATCCCACCCCAAGGGCAGACTGTATTTGGTAAGCGCTCTGTTGGTGCGTAGCACAGACTAATAAAATACCCAGACTGGATGGTCCAATTGTGTGACGTCACAAAACAGCGAAAGGTCATGAACCATCCGCCATATGAGGTTTAAGGTAGCGACCGACGCTTCAGCATAGCTACAATTTTGAATGATACCATTTTGACGCACCTACTGAACGCGGAAGTTTGGTTCCGCACCAACAAATTAATACATGTACAACCAATCTTGACAAATAAAAAGAAATTTCTACTGCAGATAGAACTAGAATCGGAATTTCCCGAGCGGCGGCCATGTTGGTTATTCAGTCGTCGCTCGGGAAATTCCGTAAACAACGACACAGCCCGAAGCTCGTGTTTCCAGTCTGGTTAATTTATTAGTCTGTGGTGCGTAGTGCCGTGCCGTGCAGTCCTAATATCAAACTATGGCAAAAAAAAAGAAAAAAAGTTGTATGTAGGAATGCCCACAGTTCTATCTCATACTCTCTGGTTCTATAGACCCTTTTCATATACCGTCCTCCATATCACGTGATTTGCAAACAAAATGGCGGCGTGCCCCACTTGTAGCGCGGAAGCGGTGGACAACAGTCGAACGATGCCATCCTCTTGTTGGACACCCAACTGTACAAAACCGTTACGTGCTGGTTCTGGCTTAAAAATGCATCTTTGTTTAGACTGTGCACATATTCAGATGCCATCACTAAGGCAAGTGGAGGTTTTTGCCCTACACGGTGCTTTACGATGCCGTTCGGCTCCCCGCAAACAACCGTAACGCGGAAGTGAAAAGGGTCCATAGATAGACTAGAGTGAGAAGTACGTCGAGTCACTGTGCACCCTATGATGTCTCGTGGCAACACCAAAAGGAGGGCAAAGGTTTGACAAAAAGTTTGAAAACTGGCACGCACTTGTTATGTACTTTTCAAATTCTAATGGCTTTACATTAGATGACGTCACAGGCATGACCAGTTCTCCGTGTAAAAGGAAATACAATTGTCGCACTTGATTGACACAGCCTAGTAAAACGTTGGCAAACTCTCAGAAAACATCCGAAACACATAAAAAGAAGTAGCTACAAGAAAAATACAGGAAACAATAGTATAATGAGTATTTTGTGAAAGTAGGACTTTTTTTTATACAATAGATTTACGTCCCGAGCCTCCAAGTGATATAGCGTTCCTACATCACCTTTTTTCTATTTACAAACGATATAATTCCGGAAGAGTAACTATGTTTCACTTCTGTGGGGAAACCAATTAATCTACAGGAAGACGAGCTCTTTTAGTGCGCTGAATTTCTTGATCTCCTCAAGAAAGAACTGGAGATCAAATTCAAGTCTCACACAACTCCAGCATTCATAAAACCATGTCCAGTGCCAATGGCCATCCAGGAGGAACTTGACCAAGGCCACATGGCAACTGACTCATTCCAACCTTTGCGGCCTTCCATTTGTACCATTTAAGAAAAGACTGTCCCGGGAAAAAAGCAGGCCCCATCTCAAAGGGTACCGGAAAACTGAGCCAGATTTTTAATCCAATTGTTCAAAACTTCAAAGGTAGCTCGTAAAAGCTGTTGGGAGACTGAGCCGGTTTTTGGCATATCGATTAAACTTAATTTTTCTAATGACTAATCAACCTCTTCCGTTCGCCACTTATCGAGACTGTTTCTTTGCTTTTTTTTTTTCTGGTGAATTTTGTAAGAATTAAATGCATGCAATTATAACAGCTGATTGAAACGGTTTTGATACGTGTTGCCCCCTGCTCACCACGGGGAGGTGGAAGTCGGATTTTGAGCAGGATAATGTTTACATTGAGAGCTGTTAAAACCATGATAAAAATTGTTAACAAAATATTAAAAGGGGCCTCTCCACTTGACGGGTAGCATCTTGAGAGCCATTTTGTGCACAAACTCTGCCTGGGACAGCCTTTGCTTATTGTACTCAGTAATGAGGGTCTCCCTAATTCTCTCACGCTCACTGTGTTAGGCGCGCGCACAGTCAGTTTGTGACTGTTCCTGTTATGTGTTAGTATACTGAGTCTATCCAAAGATCTTTCATGTTTATACAGTCCAGTGACTTTAGGGTTGGCACATCAGACTAATCGATCTAAAGTTCGAAAACAACATAGCCGATATCTACAACAAAAAACCGGCTCAGTTTTCCAACAGGGGTCGGCGGCTTATTGCGCAATGCGTTGCATAACAGGTGAAAAACCGGCTCGTCTTCCCTACCCCATCACAAAGTCTGCAGAGTTTGTATTAGTTACAATTATTGCTCCATTGAAACTTCCTCAGTATCCAGTGTCCCTACCAGAGGACCTGATGCGCGGACCTTGACGTGGTCATGGTTTTACAAAGATTGAGCTAACTGGTGCTTGTAAGCAGATTTGTCTCGGTCCTAAGTTGAAAGGTAAACTCGCTCTTAACACTCACAAGGGCGGACTTCTTCAAAAGCCACCAGTGTTTGGCATCACACCAGCATCTTGCTTTTCTGAAAAAAATCATGAATCCCCCCCCCCCCCCCCCCCCCGACCTTTACGGCGTCTATACAGATGACAGCTTGGTAAGCTGAGACAAAACATCACCTCAACAAAATCTGGATTCCTGCTTCAGTACGCTGTAGGACATCTAATGTCTGACGTGAATGTGTTACCAGACAGCCCAATATAGCAGACACGTGCAGATCAGCCCCCCCCCTCCCCACTTCCCCCTTTTCGCCAAGTCACAAACTTTAGTACCGTGTGACTCTGAACACGAAATTTACTTCAAATAGACTTTATTTTTTTCCCCTTTATTAGCTGGAAAAGAAAGGGGGGGGGGGAGGATATGCAGAGAAATAGGGAAGACATGTCTAAAGTAAGACTAGATTATTGTGGGATACTGCGTGGATCAGAGAGAGGGTGAGAGAAGCTAGCTGGGAACACGTATATTTCCCGGCTAATGCTGGACAATAAATAGACAAAACGCTGCACTGAATGGCAACCACGGATAGGACAAAGAACACGAGGACGACCAGGAAGAAGATGGCAGGATGATATTAAAAACAGAGGGGGAACAACATGGATGAGGAAGACATCAGACAGAAAGGAATGCAAGTGATTTTCGGAGTTCGCGACATCCTGCACTGGCTGGACAATGCCTAGATGAAAGGTGGCAGATGAAAATGTTGGGTACCTCATCTAGCCTTACAAGAACTAAAGTCCCACAGAACCAAATTTCCTGTCATACTTCTTAATTCTATTCGAATTGTAGCTCAATTTCAACGAAAGTATTAAAAATGTAGCGAACTTCAAGATCTTTCAAAATATGCCCACTTACACCTTTACGTCTTTCAGAGCGTAATATGATATTTTGTAGAATTTGAGGCTCAGCCTTTAAAAAGCCTTTCATGATTTCACTGGAACCTTTACTACCTTTACAACATGATTATAAAGAATAGTGGTGGGAGTAATTAATGCATTTTGGCCCAGTTCAGGCCATTTATTTGCTCAACGCTACAGCCTAAATAAAAATTAAAAAATTATAAATGTTAATTTGTTCAGTGTCAGCTTAGAGAAACCAATCGGCTTTGTATCGACCTATCGTGATTATTCAAATTTCAAACAATTTTTGTTTTGAAAGTTGTCAAAATGTAAAATACAGTGATCTCTTCTTGTGCTCCGTTTGATAAGCCCACCGCGCGGGTAGATTGTATTTGACAAACGTTCAGTTGGTGCGTAGTGCCCTGCCACGTATGAGATCTGAAGCAAGACTGTGGCTTAGTATGGGAAATTATCTGAATCAGAAAGAGAGAGAAGGGTGTGAACACATATTTATTCCGGGCGGCTCATCTAATTATAGCAAAACAACAACAACAACAAACGTGGCAGGAATGATTCACTGTTGCGCAAATGTTGACCTTTTTTTTTTTTTTGCTCATCACTAGAGCCTAAATGTCACGGGGAGACTGTGTTTGACAAGCGTTCATTTGGTGCGCAGTGTCCTGTCTCGCATGAGTTCTGAAGCAAGACTGGGTTATTACGGAAAAACTGTCTAGATCAGAGAGAGGCAGAGAGAAGGGTGGGGCCACTGGTTCATCCCGGGTGGCCTACAGCCAGATACTTCACCCAGTTGAATTAAATTTAAATTTAAACGTTTTCATGCAACGCACTGTCAGTCAAGTGAGAAAGATGGGGAACGGCATCTCTGCCGACAAAATTTTAGAGCTGGCTATTATCTTACTGACAGTTATCAGAGTGTCCCGGGGGCTGATTTCCCAGATGGGGCAGGCTAGATATCCGGGACTGTAGAGGGGGATCATAATTTTGGTGTTAAAATCTTCTTATTGATAGACTTTATTGTTCTCACCTGTGTGACACACAATTGGCTATTTAAAAGTGTATAACAATCTTTCTTCTGTGTATTTTTTCATCTTTAACTAAGCAGGGATGAAAAGCTGTAAAATATATTTGAAATTATCAACCCCTCTACAACAGTGACTGAAGTTGTCACAAGAATTCTCTTGGATACTTGTCCGACCGTTGTGTCGGTGTGGGATAATGGGTTTACGAAGGCTAAACGTGAGTGGCTTGTTTGTATCATGTCAGAAATTATACTTTTGTCGAACGTTTATAGAAAAAATAAATTTCTGTCATTGGACATCATTTAGCAATACTGTCCGTATTGTCCATGAGCAGCTTTGGTTAGTTCTTCATGTTAATCATAGTTCACTGGTTAGCATTTGTAAGTTCAGGTGTCATGGGAGTTGAAAAGAATATTGGATTTTAAGATGGATAAGAAAAAGTTTATTATCCTGGTCATGAAATTTGTTGTCACAGCATGAGTAACAGTACAACAGTAAATACAATTATGAAAGGCACACGGCTCTTTAACGCACACAAATGCAAATTTTCTGTATCGACACATTTTCCTGACCACGTCTACATGTTTACATGGTGAAAACATTTCGGTATAAAGGTGAGGTCAAAATTACAAAATACACCAATGTGTTTTTATAATTAAATTTTTCAGGTGTTTGAACTTGGTCTAAGATCCAGATAAACTGACAAGTTGAACGTCTTCGCTTAAACGATGACATGTAATTGAAGAGGTTAGTTCAAAAACAAGATTAATCACAAAGTACTAAATGCATAACTGCGCATTATTAGTGGAAACTAGACAAAAAAGGACTACCTACATCCTCCTTCTGTCGTTAACCAGCGCTGAGAAAGTTTGATTTGAAAGTGGGCCACAAGATTATGTCCAAAGTTATTTGGTTTTTTTCTCGAAATGACTCAAATATGACTTAAGCTTAGTCTTAAACTAACCTCTTCAATTCAATAGATAAAAAAAAAAAAAAAATGCATATCATATGTAAAGTTTTAATCACGCAGACATTTGTCTGACACCCAGACTAATTACTCTATGTGAAGTCACCTACATTTTAAGGCTTGGGATAAAACTGCGAGGTTAGCGTAAAGTTTAGAGTTAGTGACTATTACTGGCAGATGTCAGTCAGAGATCGTCTTTTCCAGTAACAATATCAGAATCTTATAATAATATCGTTTTACACATGGTATTGGCTGGATGCTACATGTTGTCTCAGCCTATAACTAGTGACGTAAGCGAAGTCAAATAATAAACGAAATGTATATGTACACAGACACTACAGTTCTTACATTACAGCTTAATGTAACACTGAATAAAATGAAAGGTTAATTTCTGTTATGAAGTGCAGGATAAAATAATGATCATGTAACATAGACAGCGGGGCTGACAGCCGGTAGACCATTTCTATCATAACAAAATATTTTCAGTCCTGACTCAGCGTGCGTTGTAAGGACTGAGTTCTGTGTTTGTGACATGGTTAATTTCTGGATATCAACCACAATTAAAGAAAATATTGTTGGAAACATCACTTGTGTTGTTCTGTCACAAAATGTACTTGCTCCAATGCCCTGGAAATATAAGATAATGTGGTGAAATTTCTTCACAAATGCAAGGACTGTAAATTTATTAGTTATTTGTGGACACAAAAGCATGTGAGTTCTGACCACACTTCCTGGAGCTAAAGATCTTTTGATTTATTGCAACATGTGCAAGGATATTTTTAAACTACTATTTTGACGGAATGTTTTAAAAAAAAACAACAACCAACCAAAATACAACAACACAGCGCTTTGTAATTCATAGTAAGAAACTGTGTTCAGGCATTGATGAGGAAAAAAAAAATTAAAAAATATTTTTCTGCAAACTTTTAATCTAAGACTGCAGGTTGTTGATTTTGTTGAAGAACAAAATTTTGTGACAATACACAAAACTGATATCGCTAATGGTCATGAAGAAAATTCACTTAGATACATAATGTATTTACAAAATTAGATGGGTCGATTTGGTTTGAAGAATGAGCATCGACATGTCATTTTAATCCTGTAACTCAGATATGAATTGACTTATCGAAATTTTTGAAATCTGTAAAGCCGATTTAACACAGTCAAATGAATGGATGAAAAATTATTATGATTATATGCGTCATTGTCAAATGGTGAACATTTGTTCCAGTTGGTTAAAACAAAAAATCGTCCATAAAATACATACTGAAAGAAAATGTGGGTTAAAATTGAATGAAAGTCTTTTGAATTGGTCCATCTTGCAACTTGGATTATTTTGTAAACTGACATTGTTAATATTGATCATTAGAAATAAACAAGTATTTTATATAAACACTGCCTTCAAATCGATTATCCAAAAATTATCATTCAAGAAATGTATTGGGAATGGCTTCGTAATAGACACAATACACGACCTAAACATTCGCCAGTAATACCAGTTATTCATATATTAGGCAAACAATACTGGCCCTATTTTGCTTACTCTGAAAATGTTGCACTGGCTGAGAATTAAAGACTTCTATTCCATATAACATCACATCATTTTTCATGCCCAACTTCATCTGTTTATGACTTATTGCTCATAAATGTGTCAGCTGATCCGGACGTCTCATAAACGGATTCATATCACATTTTGATTCACTGATTTGTCAGACACTATTATTTCTTAATTCATAAAAGGTGCTGCGATTTCTGAAGAACTTTTCGATCAAGTTTGGTTTTTCATGTCAAATTTCGCATGAGAGGTGACAGGTAAAGTCTTCTCTGTAAATCTTCAAATCTTCACCATATTGACAGTTAGTAAAAATGGGGGAATATTTATACATTTTTTTTCAAAAAGCCAATTCCAGACATTTTAAATTTTTATACAGTTTACCTAATGACCGAAGTCGGGTAACCCATGTGAAAGATCGTCAGGGCTTGTTTTTGGCAATGACTCATATCCTAGATAATTATCTTATGATAAAGGAAGTAAGGCGTCCAACGTAATCATGAAAGGCTTTTCAATCGCCGAGTCTTCAATTCTACAAAATATCATATTACCCATAGAAAGACGTAAAGGTGTACTTGGGCATAATCTTAAAAGGTCTTTTGTTGATTTTGAGCCACGGCTGAGTTGAACAGAAGAAAGCCTTCCGACACTTTGAACCGGAGGAAAAAAGACACATTTTCTTCGAGCAGAAGTAAAAAGGTGTACCGGATATTTCGTCCTGCCCCGCAAGTTATACACTGGTGATGGAAACTCGGCTTTAAAAATCACATCTGTATTAAGAGCCTTAATCAGCGGGCCAACTGGTAATAAGAATAATTGGTAGATGAATGTTGTTACAAGTACCAACGTCCCTCAACTTTTTTTTTTACACTAACGATACGTATTTTGAAGCCTTTCCCGAGTCCAGAGCTGGAAAGCTCCTCCGGATATACTCCCAACAACAGCCTTAATTAATTATTCTTTCTGATTTTCTTTTTGTTTTCCTCCTGTTTTTTTGTTTTTTTTGTTGTTGAAAGGATAGGGCCTAGGGGGTATTGTTAGCGATTTGATAAGATTTAGGGTTAAGGGTTAAGGATAAGGACAGAGTTAGGAATAGGAACGTATAGGTATGCACCGCGAGCGCAAAACGCTTGGGGCGAGTACATACTAGTAACAACAGCCTTGGCCTAGATAAACTTTATTTAATAAGGTTTTAGCTTCTCACCTTAGAAACTGTGGTGTATTTTCAGTTTTCTTTCTTTTAAATTCTGTTTTCAGGAAAACAATAATGATCTATTGATAGTTGTTTTGCTTTTTCAAACTCCGTTAATTATTACATAATTATATTACATTCAATTTGCAGCATGTGCCTTGGACTATCTGGCGAAATATCCGATACTCCAAGTCGAAGGTCCTGCCACTGTGTCTGCTGGTATCCGCCATTGTCTACTTGTATGTATCATCCCAGCAAAACATAAAGGACATACGTCATGTGATCAGATTACGTCACGAAGCCGAGAGACTGTCTAGTCTAGCTAACCAAATCAAAGGGCGGCCATTCGAGACGGTACATCTGAGCCGTAACTCCGCAGACAGACAACCAGGAGGGGTACATTTGAACAATCAAGCTAAATTATCCAATCCAGACAATCCAGCCAGCATTTTAAGAATTGACTCAGTTCGACACCATCCTGCCAAGGATGGTTCTGTAAAGACTGGCAAGAGTCAGCCTGCAACTCAAGACAAGAAAGACTGTGTCGCTTGTGAAAGTGCGGCAAAGTTTTATGATTCACTCAATAATAATGAGATATCGAACCAACAGCGAGACAAAATCAATGTCTCACAGAGTAGGCACAGAAAATCAAACAGTGCCGAGCATGCTCTTCGTGGTGGATACAACAGAACTGCCTCACCTACTCAATATGACAACTTGATTAAAGTAAGACAGACGGATAGATACAAGGGCAGACAGATGGATGAGTGGATGGATGAATAGATGTATAAAAGGATGGATGGATGGATAGATAGATAAATAGATAGATAGATGGATTAATGGATGGATGGATGGATGGATGGATGGATGGATGGATGGATGGATGGATGGATGGATGGATGGATGGATGGATGGATGGATGGATAGATAGATAGATAGATAAATAGATAGATAGATAAGATAAGATAAGATAAGATAAGATAAGATATAACTTTATTATCCTGTTGCCAGGAAATTTGTTGTCGCAGCATCAGTGACAGTACAACAGTAAATACAATATCTAAGACCTGCAGGTCTTTAAAGCATGCAGCACACACGCACATTGCTCACATAACATTACCGGCAAATAGGAACATTACTAACACACACACACACACACACACACACACACACACTGTCAGAACAATCCATCAGGAAAACTAACAACAGCATACTACATCAGGAAACACTGCTACTTCGAATTGCAAATGGCAAAAATTATCGTCTATAGCGGTCTCTGTTTGTATTTAAATGCAGTATTAGTCCACTTCTTTGGGATCGGACTATTTGATGGAAACAATGGATGGGAGCAATCAATAGATGAATAAATAGATACAAATAATTAGTAGATATGGAAAACTAAAGTGTATCGAAGCTGTTTAATTTATAATTTTTTTCATTCGGTGTGGACAGGTTGTCATGGATACCAAAGATGGCTGCGGAGTTCCCGGTACATTTGACATCCTTATGGCTGTGCATACAGCACCGACACACTTTGCTCATAGACAGGCCTACAGATGGTTGTATGGAGATGCCAGTAAAACTGAACCCTGGAGGATCAAGGTCATTGCTCTTGATTATAAACCATCTGTCTCTCTTTTTTTCCCTTGACCTCTTTAATATTATTTCAGTCTCCTTTCTTCTATTTTCATTTTTATCTATCTATCTATCTATTTATCTATCTATCTATCTATCTATCTATCTATCTATCTATCTATCTATCTATCTATCTATCTATCTATCTATCTATCTATCTATCTATCTATCTATCTATCTATCTATCTATCTATCTATCTATCTATCTATCTATCTATCTATCTATCTATCTATCTATCTATCTATCTATCTATCTATCTATCTATCTATCTATCTATCTATCTATCTATCTATCTATCTATCTATCTATCTATCTATCTATCTATCTATCTATCTATCTATCTATCTATCTATCTATGGTTCACTGTTATATTTTCTGTAGTGAAACTTAAGTATTTTACAATATTTTTTAAAGGACTGATATAAAATAGACTTTTTTCCGACGCATAAAACTAGACTGGCCGCCATACGATGGCATAGATTTACCTATAGACTGGTACCGGCAGTACGTTGTAGAGAATCGGATTCTTAAAAACTTGGGCAGGAAATCCACATTCCACCTTAGTATCTTATTAATCTCTAATTAGCAGAGTATCGGCATAAACCCTTATTCCCTAGCCTCTTCTTTCCTGACCCCCATTCCTCACCTACCCCTCCCCAATCCCTACTCCTCTTCCCTACTCCCCATCTCCATTTTCCTGCCTCTCTCCTCTATTTCTCCTCCCTCTCCCCTCCCATTCTCTCCCTTCCTTTCTCTCCTGCCCCCACATCGTTTTTTTACTTCAGTAACCTACTGTGAAGGCCATTCCCACTTCTATGTGAACTCCCACCAATTTTGATTCAATCTCCTATAGTGCACAGTGCGCATTACTGTGTGAGGCACAGTGTTCTCAATTCTCAATTTTAACGAATGCACTAAGACTGCAAAAGAACAGTCATGTTTCAAAACTGAGCTATTACATCTGTAGAGTATAAGGCAAACTCGTGTCACGGCGATCTGCAGTTGATCCTCCACAAGCCATCCTGTTTTGGAAAGCAGTGAGGAGCAACCGAAAGGAGTTCCCCCACTGAGTTTCTGTCATGACGTCGTAGCGAATAGAATTGACAAACCCGGTGGAATTCACGGTTCTGCCTGTGGCACTTGTAGGGAACAGCAATAGGTCACAGGCTGATGGCTCTGCGGCCTTCTTGGTATTTTGCACTTTGTTCCTCTTGCACTCTTTTTGTTATATTTACATTATAAACAACCTGTCGTCCATCCAGATTTTAAACATTCTTTAGGTAATGCTGAAACAGAATATATATTACTATCTTAGGCTCTCACTTTGTAGTTTCTGAATAAAATGAGGACACACAGAGACACACACACACACAAACAAAACACACACGCGTACACACAGAGTCAACTTTCATTCAATGGAATATTTGGTCTTGTCAAGAAACTGGAATTTTGGCGTTGGAAGCCATCGCGTTCTTCACAATCCATTTTTATGAAGAAGAAAAAAAAAAGAATTATATCTTCATTATATGTTGGTTAAACACCGTTTACCTCAAAGCCCTGCGAACAATGGGAAATATTTTCCTGCTTGTGGTGTAGTATCGATGACTTGATTGGTTGTTCGCAGATGTTTTCACACGCATCTGTGCACTGTAAACAGAGATACTAGATAGAATCAGATGAGACAGCTAGCGCCTTTTGCGTGCACAAATTTGGCACCGCCGCCTAGCGGCGAATGCGCGGAAGTCAAAAGTTGTGCCGTATTTTACAAAGCCAAATAGGGAAAATATTGAATTTTGTTCACTGTTCAGCTATCGCTCTAGGACTTGACTGATGTCAAGCATTTTACAGTTATAACTTCAATTGCTGTGGGGAAACTGTTGTTTTTTTTTTGTTAGTCACAGTAGCACCGCACGGTAACAAATCCGCATCATTAATTTATCATTATGTCAAGCATTTTTTTCATGCTGTGCGCCCCCTATCAACACTCAAACTGTGTGCACAATTTTGATAGAGGTGCGAAGAAAGAAGTGTCTGATCTTATCGTTTCTAGTATCTTTGCTGTAAATACTGGGATCATAATGGCCGTTTGCAAGCACTTGCAATTAGCACTTGACAAGCATTTCTAGATAGCTAAAGAGGTTTCAGTGTGTATATGTAAGGACTAGTTCGAATTATTTGCAGAAACTAAATTTTTAATTAGATATTTTGTATATTTTAAGTAACCACAACACAGCACTGGGGTGGGGGGTGGGGGTGGGGGGGGGGGGGGATTCGCCTTATCTTTTCGGTACTTTTTCCGACCTGGATTTGTGAACATGGACCATAAAATTCGACCATAAACTGTGTCAGTCTTTTAAATTTCGTTTACGTAAATCTTAATTTTGTTTAAATGTCTTTTAGACTTTTAGTCACGGTTTAGACCTTGCACAGATGAAAACAACTAACAAACCTGAATAAAATCACGTGTGGGGGTCCCATCATGACCGGCTTTTAGGATGGAGGGGAGACCACTCGCCGCCGGTAGTACAGCGATTAAAAAACGAGTGTTGCGGGTGAAGCAGGTTATAAAAAGGTTTAAACTTAATTTACGTCTGACGTGAATGTACCAAGGGGACATCCCCATAGATTACTATTAAGCTCGGGGAAGAGGTCGAGTGCTCTCAGCGCATGAAAAACGTACAAGGGTAAAGGGGTGGGGTTCTGTAGGGCGAACACACGCTTTTCGATGTCGGTACTGAATTAAAAAGCTTAGCTTCAGGGGGATATCATACTAGGCCCGGTCAGACACAGTCAGATGCTGCCAACATAAAGTACACCAAAGAAATAGTGGCAGAAACTGGACTGTGTTCGACCAGGCTTAGTATGATAGGGTCTTCCCTAATTTAATAAGAAAATATAGGAAATTATGGTGTGCACTTCTTGCCTGCCAGCATGTGACTGTGTCTGACCGGGCTTAGTATGATATCTCCCTTAATTCTGTTTTTTTTTTTTCCAAAAAAATAAGACGTATGATTATAATTATGAAATTCAAATGTAGGCTATGTGTCGAATGAATCAGTCGTACAGACCATGCAGATTAGCATTTTCAGCTTTAGAATACAATGGCTGTATTCTGCGCATTCGACATTTCCATGGCCGTACGCTGGTACATTAATTTATGGGCCGTGGGAGGTGAAGCCAAGTGTATGAGAAGGGTACAAGATTGTTTATGGGTGGGGGTGGGGGAAGGGGATTGGGTGTGGTCAAAATCGCCAAAATCGAACATACGAATTTCTGGATGGTTCCACAATGCAGGTTTAGGCAGTCTTCACTCTCCTCTTGTCTTATCGCCCTGTTACATTCCGTGTATCGTTTTGCTTTTTGCTACCACAAAATGTGTTATAATATCAGTTTTGTCACGAGCAGAGTTAGGGTCTTGGGGATGTTACGACTGCACGAGAGGCAGCTAACTCACACTCGGACACAACCACACAAGAAAAGTATTAAATAACTAGAGCGTATATATGTCAGGCCGGTCAGGCCATAGTTTACATAAATATTAATAACAAAACAAAAGACAATAGGGGTATATATTCAAACCAAAAAACTCTAATTAATAACTTAACCAATGATATTCATGTAACTATGGAGGTACTGCAATCAATAGCAAATAGGTATATTATACGAAACTAGATATCACTTTAAAGTGACAGTTGAGTCGCCACTGGCCAGTCGCCAGGCAAACTCTCCATAGATCATATGGGCTTAAATGTTAGGAGAGCCCAGTACGTTCAAAGCCTACAGAAGCACTCTTCGGCTTGTAGGTAATTTAAGCAGTTGCCAAAAGACTATATTTTATGCACAATCTCTATTCAATTCATCAACAATGTGCTATATTATTCCAATCATACTATGGCAATAGATCTATGATACAGGACACTCGTGGTCGAGTGCCAGCTGGGGTTTCCTTAGTCTTCCTATGAGGCTGTAGTTCTCTCTCTATCTCCGATCTCTATTATGCTTGAATAAATAAGATATATTACCATTGCTCACGCCTACTGGTAGGCGCGAACATCAATATAGCGCAGCGTGGGCTTTCAAAGGTCAGCCCACTCAGACCTTTCTTTCTAGAGCTCAGTCAGTCCGTTAGCAAGGACTTCTAGTCTTCAAAACACAGTTCAGGTACTGGTCAACCGGAGATACTTCACGACACGATGCTTCTGCTCGTCTGTATTCACCTAAATCTGAACGTTACACGATGTTATATACTATCTAACTACCCAGCGTGCTAGTCCGCTGGCCCAATTAGTTCAGCTATCTCATAGGTCGAAACCTCCCACCATTTTAATTGTAGTAATACGTCTGCACTATTCTACCAGCCAGTTAACGTGCAAAAACTTGTCTAGTCATACTTAACAATGTCAACTAGCCCCACCTTGTTTCACCCCTACTCCATTACTTATTAATCACGAACATTAAAACCCACAAGCGTGAATCTAACAGTTTAACTTTACATTTATTTACTCACCAACTATAATTTGGCGAGGACCGTTCAAGGCCACCAGCCAATTTCTCATGGCCCTGGTAAAACAACAACAACTCACTCTCTGCGTGAGTTTTAACAACATCCGAATCATGACAAGTTTCCCACATTGTTCTTACATTGGGTTTGCCATTCACTGAGTAGACATAATCACAACCCCAAGTCCGAGGTCGCAGTAGAGGAACGACGATTCCCGTCATTTCGCCCACAAGCCTGGCCAGTCCAGCCATACCTACCATGCTTAGTTATAAAACGACTAAGATAACAGTTCTAGGAGTTAGTTATGTTTCGGTCTTAGTTACGTTTGGGCCTTAAAGAAAACTACCACTCTTGTTATGAACAGTAGATAATGAATTTGTAGAGAATAAATGCCAAGCGAGTTGTATGAAATTCTTGGGTTTGTTATATTTCGTTAAAAATGTTAAATCCTCTCATAGATCACAAATGGCCGCCATCATGTTGACTGTCATGATTCGGATGTTGTTAAACTCACGCAGAGAGTGAGTTGTTGTTGTTTTACCAGGGACATGAGAAATTGGCTGTTGGCCTTGAACGGCCCTCGCGAATTATAGTTGGTGAGTAAATAAATGTAAAGTTAAACTGTTGGATTCACGCTTGTCGGTTTTAATGTTCGTGATTAATAAGTAATGGAGTAGGGGTGAAACAAGGTTGGGATAGTTGACTGTGATGTTTCCACTTTCTCTCACTAACTTTCTTCTGACACCAGCCGTGATGGGCACGGCACAAACACACTAAATAATCGACTATCTCTCTTCTATAAGTTATAACAAACGATATCTGTATTGCTTACATATATACAATAATTATTAATTCATTCAATAATAATAGGAACATAGGTCATACAATTTCATGTGAATTTCGATGGAATGAAGTTGATGCAAATCAGTACATGCTAATTAAATGGCTTCGTAATATTCAATTTCTAGCACATTTTATAAAACACATGGGAACATTCAGCATAAGGAAACCTCTCCTTTAGGGGTGTATGGCGCTATCTGGGCACTGGTTCTTCCTCTCTACCCTGGCTTGACTGCGCAGTTAGATCAACAGGTATCGGCAGGTACCAATAGGTCGGGAAGCCAAGAAGCCACGATGTCGTTAATCAAAGTACAAGAAGTTGAGACCAAGAAGGTGTTGTTCTTCCTCCTCACTCAGCAACAGCTCAAATGCCGACAAGATACCAAAGATACCACGCTCTGACAAAGGATGTTTGCGGGTTCCCTGACCTTCCCCACTCACAAGACTAGTACAAAGTTACAGTTGCGGTTGTGGTCTCCTCTTCGGCACGAAGCTGGTGAGTGCTCTCAGCGGTCTGAAGTTGGAAGGAGCGTTCGGGGATTTATACCCAGTCAGGTAGCGTCCCAAGACGCTCACCGAGTGTACATTAGTTATCCTAACAGCCACCCCCGTCGACTCCACGTCAAATACTATTGAAACAGCTCTACCCCCCAAGCAATTCCCAGGTGATCTGATCGACAAGTACGGCGGTCAAGTAAACACTACCCTTTTCGGGTGTCAAAGCGCTTCAGTTGCATCGGCTACTTTCCCCCTCTGGCCTACAATAACTCTGTCTCCCCGCCGTTAGCTATCTTCCCACGCTAGCTATACCTTGCCTGTCTGTCGCCCTGTTACAATCGCCCCCACTTAAGTCGATTTTCCCTGGCAAAATCGGCTAATAAAATTATTAATCTACTGGTAATCTAGATAGAGTGTCGGCCCATAGAGCGTCTCGCCCCCTGATGTTGCTGACTCGAAAGTTATATGGTTGCAGCGCCAGGTTCCATCTAGTTACCCTCGCGTTCTTCTGGTCTTTAGTTCGCATCCAAGTTAGAGGTCGGTGGTCCGTCTCTAACACGAAGTTTCTCCCATACAGATACGCCTGCAACTTACTAACGGCGAAAACTATGGCCAGGCATTCCTTTTCAATTGTTGAGTAGTTCTTCTCCGCGGGTTTCAACTTTCTGCTAACATATACAACTGGATACTTCGTACCCTCGTCTTCTTGAAGTAGGCAGCCACTCACTCCAAGGTTAGATGCGTCTGTCTGGAGAATAAGTTCCTTGTTCCAGTCTGGCATCCGTAGTATCGGCTCGGAACTCAAACAAATTTTTAGGGCATTGAACGCGTTCTCCTGCGCGTGTCCCCACGCGAACTTTGTGCCCTGGGACTTCTTTGTGAGGTCTGACAACGGCGCCGAGATTGCACTGTAATTTGGTACAAACTTCCGATAGTACCCCGTTAGCCCCAGGAAACTCCTCACTTGTGTCTTGGTCGTCGGTCGGTCACAGTCGACAATGGCTCGCACCTTACTCTCCTGCGGTCTTACAGTCCCCTGTCCCAGCTTATGGCCTAAGTACTCGACTTCTGTCATCCCTATTAGCGTCTTGGTAGGTCTAGCTTTTAAATTTGCCCGTCTCAGTCGCTCGAAGACATTCCGACAACGTTCCAAGTGGTCAGGCCAATTTGCACTGTGTATAAGACAGTCGTCTACAAATGCATCTACCCCTTCGCCAGCCTCTTTTAATACTTTCCTCATGAGCCTGTTAAATGTGGCGGGGGATCCCTTCAACCCGAACGGCATGACCCTGTACTGGTATAGCCCAAACGGTGTGGCGAACGCCGTCAGGTGTTTATCTTCCTCGGCCATCGGAACTTGATAAAAGCCCTTTGTCAAGTCCAGCTTGGTGAAATATTTTGCCTCCGCTAGATTGGAAATAATGGCTTCTACCTCAGGCATCGGTTCGGCGTCATCGGCAGTCACAACATTTAGCCGCCTGTAGTCGTTGCAGAAACGATGTTGACCATCGGGCTTCTTAACTAATACAATTGGACTATTGTACGGGGACTCGGACGGTTCGATGATTCTGGCCGCAAGCGTCTTGCCTACCTCAGCATTGACAGCTTCTCTAGTTGAGTACGGTAGTTGGTAGGGTCTTACCTTCACAGGTTTTTGATCTAGCAATGGGATTTTGTGCTTGATCAGGTCAGTGAGCCCCGGTACATCGGTAAATATATCTTTGTATTCTTCCATGAGCTCTTGCATCTGTTCTCTCTGATCCTGATCTAGCGTGTCCCCTAACTGTACATCCCTGTAGGTTTCGGTCTGTTCTAGCTTAGGCATGACTGTCTCCAGAGGCATCGAAGTCGCTTCCTCTCCTTCATCGGTCTCGTCAATTATAGCTGCAGCTATTGCCTCTGTGTTTTCCTGTTCGTCTTCCCTCTCAATATACTTCTTCAGCATATTCGCGTGATACAGTCGTCTCTTCCCCTTGACGTTCACCATGTAGTTCACTGACCCTCTCTGCTCTTCTACTTTGTAAGGCCCTTTCCAAGTCATCTGTAGTTTCGATCCGTCACTTGGGAGAAGTATGAGGACGGAATCGCCCACTTGGAATTTCCTCTGTTTGGCCCCCCTATCGTAGTATTTCTTCTGCCTGTGTTTTTCGACGCTGCTGTTCTCGGCTACGACTTTCATGGCATCCTCCAATCGTTCCCTCATATCTACCACGTATTCGTACGATGACCTCGTTTCTGACTCCGCTTCCCCAGTCCACAGATTCTTCAGTATTGCAAGTGGTCCTCTCACAGGGTGACCGAACACTAGTTCAAACGGCGAAAAACCTGTACTGGCCTGTGGGGTTTCGCGATACGCGAACAGCAGTGGACACAACATTCTGTCCCAGTCCTTGGGTCTGTCATGAGCTACTCGGCGAAGCATATTCTTCAGCACTCCGTTAAATCTTTCACACAGACCATTGGCCATCGCGTGGTAGGGCGAGCAGAATATCTGTTTCGTTTTGAGAAGTGCACTGACCTCTCTCATCAGCTCACCGGTAAACTGTGATCCCCTATCTGAAACTATTTCCTTTGGTATGCCTAACCGAGAAAATATTTCCATTAACGCTTCACTGACCTGCTCAGCTGATATCCCCCTTAAGGCTACGGCATCCGGGAAACGCGTGGCATAATCTACTAGCGTCAAAATATAACGCGATCTCCCATGTTCCGTACGCGGAAGTGGACCAACCAAATCTATGGCGACGCGCGAAAAGGGCGTGTCGATCAGGGGTGTCGGCACTAGGGGTACCTTTGTCACCCTACCTTTATTGGATGTCCTTTGACACGCGTCACACGATCGACAGAAACGACCTACGTCCGCACCTATCCCAGGCCAAAAGAACGACTGCATTATTCTGTCCTGTGTGCGCGAAATTCCTAAGTGTCCCCCGAACACTCCTTCGTGAGCTATCTTCATCAGCTCACTTCGGTACTGCTTAGGTACCAACAACTGCTCCACATCAGCACGTCCAGCCCCGGCCTTCTTTACCCGATAGTAAATTCCCTTACTCTCCTTTATGTGAGTACCTACCTCAGCCGATTGCTCCAACGTGGCTCTCTCCCTTAAAACTCTCAAAGTTTCGTCCTCTCTCTGGGCCCGGGCTATCTCACCTGGTGTGAGTTCCCCTATCTTGGCCCCTACCCTTACCTCCTCCGTTGAGTTGCCCTTGGCCTCCTCATTATCTGTGGTCTGACTCACTTTCGCACTCGCATTCTCACACTCATGCTCTTCCTTGTCAATCTCCACCTTGCGAGATCGCGTGAGTACCACACTTATCTTCTCAAGAGACGCCCCCTTTATGTTTCCTATAATCAAATCGGCCACTGGGTCTTCCACTACTAGCGCTTTGAGAAGCCCAGTATAAAATGGGGTTTCTACCCACATTTCCGCGACAGGAGCAGACCTTCTCGTCCCGTCCATCAGGACATAACTCCTGTTCTTCCCAGTTAAGCTGTTAGGAGGCAGTTTGTCCCTTTTTATAATCGCACACGTGCATCCCGTGTCACGAAGGATAGTAATCTCTTTATCCCCTATCCTCCCCTTCTCCAAAAATGGAGCGGATAAATCATTCTCCGGAACATCGTCTTCGGGCTCATGTTCTGTCGAACCTTCTAACTCAATACTCTTACCTTCCGTCTCCCAAGAAATGAAGATCTGTGGCCCAACACTCTGCTCAGCCCCTGGTTGAGTATTCGCCCTGCCCGATGACTCCCACTGACTGTCATCGGCTTCCTCATCGCTGGTTAGTACGACTGCGGTCGTCTCTTTCTGTCTCTTCCTACAGAATCTCGCAATATGGAGAAGTGACCCACACACAAAACAACCACGCCCACTCTCACGCTGGGACTTACCTCGGTTGTCCTCGACAGTGGCAGCAGCACCCTTCTTCGTCCTGCCCTGGTCACACTGCCTACTCAGGTGATTGGGAGAGCCACAGTTGAAGCATACCGGTTTACTCACTCCTAAACCCTTACTTCTGCTCTCCTCAACCCTCTTACCTGACTTCTGCTGTTGCTCCAGCCCTCGCTTCGACTGATGAGCCTCACTATACAAGTCCGCCATCTCAACTAACTCATGCACGGACTTGGGGTCCCTCTCTTTCAAATATATGGAAAGATTACAGTCGACAATCTTCAACATCTGCTCCCTGACTAACAGAT
Source organism: Onchidella celtica (assembly GCA_963931925.1). Taxonomy (NCBI): domain Eukaryota; kingdom Metazoa; phylum Mollusca; class Gastropoda; order Systellommatophora; family Onchidiidae; genus Onchidella; species Onchidella celtica. Next base: position 40,911,829 of record OZ007577.1, read on the forward strand.
CCGTAATCCCTCCCATAGTTCTCTCTGCCTCTGAGAGGTCTACCCACCTCTCAAAATATCTCTGCAATCTCACGGACAGCTGCGTATAAGTTTCGTCCTTATCTAGACGACTCTCCCTAAACTTACGCCTATAACCCTCTGCCGTGAGGTGATACTTCTTGAACAACACCTTCTTTACCTTCTCGTAATCCCTACTGTCTTCATCGCTGAGACCGGAATAAACATCTAACGCCCTGCCAGTTAACAATGCCCCTAGCATGTCTGCCCAGGTGTCTTCTTCCCAATCATTTGCCTGCGCGAGCCTTTCAAATCTTTTCAAATACGAGTCGAGATCCTCGCGCGAGTCATCAAAAATGGCAATTTTAGGTACCTTCGGGGCAGCAGATTTTCCATTCCCTTTACCATTGTGACACCCGTTTTTGGCTAGTTCCCGTTCGCATTCCATTCTCTCCCTTTCAAATTGTCTTTCCTTCTCCTTTTCTTCTCGTTCGCGCTCCTTTTCTTCTCGTTCGCGCTCCTTTTCTTCTCGTTCGATAGCCCTTTGTTCTCGGTTTTGGGCTTTCTCTTCGTCCCACCTAATTTTGAATTCCTCATCACTAATGCCTTCTTGTCTGGCAAGCTTCAGTGCGCCCAGATAGTCCATCAGCAATTGACCTGTAAACAAAGCTAACAATAAAGCGTGGATCGTAACTGTGAAGTTAACAACAATATTCCTGCAATAGCAAACAACAATTTTCTCTGTGACAAAAGATAAAATTGAACAGTCAATGCACAGGTAAAATCAGAGCATGTCGCAGGCACTAAATGTCAATCTCTCTCACTCGCCTCAGGGCAGATGACCTGTCCACACAATCACACAATAGCCCCTTGACACGACCCAGATCAAAATTAAATGTTATTTACTAGCAGGATCCCACTTCTGACACCATTGTGATGTTTCCACTTTCTCTCACTAACTTTCTTCTGACACCAGCCGTGATGGGCACGGCACAAACACACTAAATAATCGACTATCTCTCTTCTATAAGTTATAACAAACGATATCTGTATTGCTTACATATATACAATAATTATTAATTCATTCAATAATAATAGGAACATAGGTCATACAATTTCATGTGAATTTCGATGGAATGAAGTTGATGCAAATCAGTACATGCTAATTAAATGGCTTCGTAATATTCAATTTCTAGCACATTTTATAAAACACATGGGAACATTCAGCATAAGGAAACCTCTCCTTTAGGGGTGTATGGCGCTATCTGGGCACTGGTTCTTCCTCTCTACCCTGGCTTGACTGCGCAGTTAGATCAACAGGTATCGGCAGGTACCAATAGGTCGGGAAGCCAAGAAGCCACGATGTCGTTAATCAAAGTACAAGAAGTTGAGACCAAGAAGGTGTTGTTCTTCCTCCTCACTCAGCAACAGCTCAAATGCCGACAAGATACCAAAGATACCACGCTCTGACAAAGGATGTTTGCGGGTTCCCTGACCTTCCCCACTCACAAGACTAGTACAAAGTTACAGTTGCGGTTGTGGTCTCCTCTTCGGCACGAAGCTGGTGAGTGCTCTCAGCGGTCTGAAGTTGGAAGGAGCGTTCGGGGATTTATACCCAGTCAGGTAGCGTCCCAAGACGCTCACCGAGTGTACATTAGTTATCCTAACAGCCACCCCCGTCGACTCCACGTCAAATGCTATTGAAACAGCTCTACCCCCCAAGCAATTCCCAGGTGATCTGATCGACAAGTACGGCGGTCAAGTAAACACTACCCTTTTCGGGTGTCAAAGCGCTTCAGTTGCATCGGCTACTTTCCCCCTCTGGCCTACAATAACTCTGTCTCCCCGCCGTTAGCTATCTTCCCACGCTAGCTATACCTTGCCTGTCTGTCGCCCTGTTACATTGACATTGTTAAGTATGACTAGACAAGTTTTTGCACGTTAACTGGCTGGTAGAATAGTGCAGACGTATTACTACAATTAAAATGGTGGGAGGTTTCGGCCAATGAGATAGCTGAACTAATTGGGCCAGCGGACTAGCACTGCTGGGTAGTTAGATAGTATAAAACATCGTGTAACGTTCAGATTTATTGAATACAGACGAGCAGAAGCATCGTGTCGTGAAGTATCTCCGGTTGGCCAGTACCTGAACTGTGTGATTTGAAGACTAGAAGTCCTTGCTAACGGACTGACTGAGCTCTAGAAAGAAAGGTCTGAGTGGGCTAACCTTTGAAAGCCAACGCTGCGCTATTTTGATGTTCGCGCCTACCAGTAGGCGTGACCAATGGTAATATATCTTATTTGTTCAAGCATAATAGAAGATCAGAGATAGAGAGAGAACCACAGCCTCATAGGAAGTCTAAGGAAACCCCAGCTGGCACTCGACCACGAGTGGCCTGTGTTATAGAATTATTTCCATAGTATGATTGAAGTAATATGGCACATTGTTGATGAATTGAATAATGATTGTGCATATATATAAATAGTTTTTTGCAACTGCGTAATTACCTACAAGCCGAAGTGTGCTTCTGTAGGCTTGGAACGTACTGGGCTCTCCTAACATTCAAGCCCATATGATTTAGGGAGAGTTTGCCTGGCGACTGGCCAGTGGCGACTCAACTGTCACTTTAAATTGATATCTAGTTTCGTATAATATACCTATTTGCTATTGATTGCAGTACATCCAATAAGGAACCATAATTACATGAATATCATAGATTAAGTTAGTAATTAGAATTTATTGCTTTGAACATACCTCTATTGTCTTTTGTTTTGTTTATTAATATTTATGTAAAACATGGCCTGACCGGCCTGACATATATAGATACTCTAGTTGTTTAATACTTTTCTTGTGTGGTTGTGTCCGAGTGTGAGTTAGCTGCCTCTCGTGCAGTCGAATGCTCCCCAAGACCCTAACTCTGCTCGTGACATTGACGTCTGGTCGCTGGTCACTGCTTCCATAACCCGCTGGGGTCGTAGGGGCGCGCTGCAGTGATGAACGCTGCACCAGCTGGCTCCATTTGCGGCGGTTGTGGGCGAGTGCCTGGGTTGCAGGAAAGCTCATCTTGGTCCATTCCGCAATGTTATCTGCCCATTTCTTCCTCGGTCTGCCTCGTCTTCTCTTCCCCTGCACTGTTCCTTGTAGTATGGTCTCTAAACTCAGATTCAAAGTCCACTGGAGTACGAACGTACATTCTTTCATGACCCAGAAAATATTCTTTTTGACAGTTCTTTTCATTGTTTCTTTTCGCTCTTCTTTTACAGTTGGTGTTTTTCATCGGCCTGGTCAGCAACTCTACATTACAAGATCAACTGGTGAAGGAAAACCAGGACTTTGGCGACTTGGTACAAGGCAGTTTCTATGACGCCTATGTCAACATGACCTACAAAGCTGTCATGGTTTACGACTGGCTGGACAGGAAATGCCAGAATCTTTCAGCTTATCTGTACAGAGTTGATGATGACGTTTTCATTGATGTAGACAGAATAACACGCCGCTGGCGATATGTTTTGTCGACACAGAAAAACCAAACTATTATGTGTCAGCGTCTAAACAATGATCGTATATTACGGAAAGGCAAGTGGGCGGTGCCCGAATCTCTCGTACCCGGGGTAAAATATAGATTCATGCGCTGCCCTGGTTACTTTGTGGCAGTCAGTGACGATATGATATCAAAAATTGTTGAACAGGTCAAACGTGTGCCATATTTTTGGATAGATGATATCATTGTTTATGGCATCGTCCCGTCTCTCATCGGTAATGTGAGAATTTATACAATTCGGAAATGGATGGCAAAGCCTAAACTTCCATCTGAAGACTTGATCAATTGTTACAGAGAACAAGGAAGTAAGTGTGAATATTGGGTTGGCATTGTGCAAGATCCTGCAGAACTTAAATTACTCTATCAGTATTCACACAAGAAACATTGACGCAATGATGATTTAGTGAAACAAAAGGAGAATGCAAATCTTGATCTTGTTATGATTTTATTATTGCCACAGCAGATTGTGAGCAGCCAAATCGTGTCCAGTAAGTCTGTTTTCTGTATTCTGACATCAGTCTGAATGTGTGTCCGTATTTTGGAGATAGTGTCCATATTTTGGAGAAGGTGTCCATATTTTGGAGATGGTGTCCATGTTTTGGAGATGGTCCATGTTTTGGAGATGGTATCCATGTTTTGGAGATGGTATCCATGTTTTGGAGATGGTGTCTATGTTTTGGAGATGGGTCCATATGCTGGAGATATTTTTGGAGATTTGTCCATATGTTGGAGATGGTGTCCATAGTTTGGCGATGGTGTCCATGTTTTGGAGATAGTGTCTGTGTTTTGGAGATGTCATCATATGCTGGAGATATTTTGGAGATTTGTCCATATATGTTAGAGATGTGTCCATATTTTGGAGATGTGTTTATATGTTAGAGATGTGTCCATATGTTGGAGATGTGTCTATTGTGTTGGAGATGATGTCTGTCCAAAATTATTTGGGAGATGTGTCCATGTGTTGAAGATTTGTCCATATGTTGGAGATGTGTGCCTAGTTTGGAGATGTCCATAATGTTAGAGATTTGATCATATGTACGGGACATGTCCATATGTTAGAGATGTGTCCATATCTCGTTGATTTGCGAGCGGTGATGACTATTGTAGTGTAAACGATACGAATAAAAGAATATGAACATTATACTCATCGAAGTCATCAGATCATCGAAACTGACAATCAGATTTATGTTATTTTCATAACTCCTGCTGGATCCGCTCAATGAACGGCAATGAAGAAGGAAAGCAAACTGGAAGAAATTCACAATGATCAATTACAAACGACATCGATTTTGCAACAACCCCAACCCCCTTGAAAATCATGTAGGTTGATTCGTTACTGAACACAGCGAGGGAAAAAGACTGTATGTATCCGGAAATAAAAATAATACAAAATTATTCCCGACGGGAATGAAACGCAATTTCTCATGCGCGTAAGGCATTATGCTAACTGGGACTTGTTATGGCCCACGCATGACAATACCAGCAACTTTACAATGGCTGTAGAAAAACCCCGTATCTTCCTACTCAGGCAAAGCCAAATTAAACTTTCTATACAGAGCATGCAACAACCAGAAAAACGGCTTACTTTATACATGCTCGGTGTTGCATTACAGATTTTCTTTTCAAAACCAGGTCACTGAAGACTGGCGGCCCGGGTTAAATTGCACATCTCATCTCTTACCTGTTTGAATTTTTTTTTTAAATATGTAAATTCAGATATATAACATCAGCCACTTATGGACATTACACATATCAAGTTATGTTTTTTTTTTCTCCTTCACTTTTTTCCTGTAAGCTCTGAACATACCAGGATCTTATCGTGCACTCCAGCCAAACGCCGAAAGTGAGGTTTTGCATGAACGCTCGCTATTAAAATGTGCTTCCCGTAATAGCTTATCGAACGCCAAGATCGCTTAGCCCAGTCAGTCTCTTATTGAATTTCTCGACACAGTTCTGGGTAACCAGATTATGTCTGTTGGTAAAGCTAGGAAATCTGGTTTTGCGAGTTCTCGCCATTCTATTTACAGGGTCATTATTATGGCAGAATAAAATGATGATTTAGAGACGATAAATTCGACACGGTCATAATCCTGGTCTGGTCTGAAAATGTGGACGTGGACAGGTTGGCAGTGGGGAGACTGAGAAAATGATACGGCTAAAAGGGAATACACGCTGGACTAGGTTTGAAAGTGCAGGGAATTTTTATTTGTAGGTGAAAACTTTGCAAGCGTTAGAGAAAAATATCAGGATGTATTGGCCACCACGTATGTTTGGAGCACCCCCGTTACCCAAACAAATTGGTCAGAGGACAATTTTTCCAGACCAGGTCTGAATGTTTGCGGAATATTTCACAGCTTAGAGTTAAAGATAATAGTCTTCTCTAGTGCAATGTCTCTTGTTTCTATTCCACCTTGCTAGACTAAAACAAACTGAAGGCCCAGATGGAAGAACGCCCTTAGTCCAATTTTAATTTTTGGGGGTTACTTTAAAATATTATTGCAATGCCCCATAGCCCAGTTGTTGTTTTATTTTGTGTACTTAAGTAAAACCTCCCTTTGATGAAACAGGTTACTTTTCTTTATCTCGACTAACAATGCACTTTTGTACGTTCAAACTTTAAACAGTGGTCGTTTTTTTCTTCAGTTTCATAGACATGTGACTAGGGTCTTTTTTCATCTGGGTTTTCAATTGTGTTTTTAACGATAAGCAAGCACAGATCACAGCTGTAAAAATGCTGTCTTCTAATTAAAGTACAATATGGCAGATATGTCACTGTACCGGTGTAACAGCCCAAAATATACCCCCCGTCCAGACTAGACCCGGGGTTAAACTGGCTTAGCCCAGAATATAGGCTAGGCCAGTTTATACCCCGGGGTTACTTTGGGCTAGGCCAGACTATACCCCCCCCCTCCCCCCCACAAGTCCAGATTATACCCCCTACTTAAAAAAAAACGAAACAAAGTCAACCTGTTCTTTATCACTGTCATCAGATATCATATTAATACATATATGAACACATTCTTCACACCCATAAATCATAATACAATTTAGAGGAAATGATAATAACAGTTTATTTCAGCCTTAGTTTAAATTGGTGTACATATAATACATTCTTGACTCCTGTTAATCAAGATACATTTTAGAGAAAACAAACATGCATTAAAATACATTGATATACACAAGGGTTGAGTATATCCATTCAAACTGATATGATTAGACTTCGGCATTAATTTCACTCGTGTTTGTTATTATTATTATTATTATTATTATTATTATTATTATATTTTGATAATTGGTTGGCCATGAGTAAAAAATGCATTGTATTTTTTGCTACAACGATGCAGAGAGAAAAGGCCGGAAAGCACACACATAGAAAAAAATAATAAAAACATATTAATAACCCAACTGACAGATGATGCAATTCCATCATCCACTTCAAATAAAACTAAATAGGCACTAAATTTTTTCGCCTGATGAACTCCACTGTCCAGATCCACTTGAAACGTTACAGAATGCTAGCCGGTAATATACAACAACAACAATAAGAACACGAAATCATCTTATTTACTCTTGAAAATATAGAGAAATATCAATATCAGAATCATCATCATCATCTTGGAATAATGCAAAGATATAAGAGGAAGTGTAAAAACGGCAACGTGGGCCTACAAATCATTCGAGAATCTATAAGCATGAATATTATGTGTCTATCACGTATATAAAATGTGTTAAACCTTTTCAACTATTCAAGTTGAACTGGGCAGAAAGCTTCAGTGAAATAGCCTTAACAGTTGTGTAGACCGACAGAGTAAGTCCACTGAGACAAAAGTAGTGCATTGTAAAAAGTGATTAGATCTATAGCATGTTAAGGCAAAATTCGATGGATCTTGTTGCATTAACAGTATTTCTTGTTAGTGAATATTATTCTTTGATGGCTTATTTGTAGAAAGATGTACACTTCATGTACCTTATGGTTTAAGACACTGGATTAGTTTGCAAGCCATTTGAAAGATTGAACTTACGTGTTATAGTGAACAAGGGTTTGTCACTCGCGAGTGAAATAAAATTAAAAAAAAAAGACCTTGTCCGTCTTTACCTTCCTGAACTTGACACGTCCCATGCCAGAGCATTTAACATCTGTATTCGCATACAAAAATACTCTAAAATGACTTTATTTTTATGAGTGTGTTAATTATTTCATCCGTTGGGACTAACTGTATGTCAGTGCCATACAAACAAAACAATGCAAATTTTACTCATGGGCAACCAACTGCAAAAACAACCAGAACATGACAACGAATGTGAGTGAAATGAGGGTTAAAGTTGAATCACATCAGTTTGAATGGATATTCACCCCATAGCATATCAATACATAATAATGCATGTGTCGCGATGTGGGTTAGATGGGGAGAATTCGACTGACACTCTTTCGAGGTCCGCTCCCACAATCGACGAACACACAAAAAAATACTTGCACTCTAAAAACTAAATAAATCAATTGCTTTGATTTTTAGCAGAACTGTAGGGCAGTTTAATTACAGGAATTAATGTAACAAATATAATTATAAATATAAATATCAATTCAAAGGCAACTGAATCTAACTAATGAAACTAAAGCTTTCTATAAAGACTAACTTATTCACTCTAACTACTTGCAGGTCATATGAGTTAGATGCCAAATAGAATCGGCGCACGTGGCGACGGATATAACAGTTTAAATTCTATTAATTCAATGAGACATGTTATGATATGGACATTTCCTCTAGACACGCCATGGAGAATGCTTGTACAACCATGCGTTGTCTGGCGGTAGCTCTGAAACTGTCTTCAAAAGTAAGTAGAACGGTTCACTTTCACCATTACAAATTAGTATGAACTCTCACCATTAGGCCCTCACTGGGAGTGAGAGCGCTGGATGTAAACGCTGTGGGTTCATATCAAACCAAGTAGCTTAGGCTCTGGAGCTTTAAAACATCACGCTCCTCACAACATGAACTGCTCAACTGCGTCTCTATGTCTCTCATCTGGCTGAGGACTATCGCCGTCCACCTCGTAAATGGATTGTCTACATGTGGCCTCTATCTAAGCTCTGCACGGGTTTAAATACTAAAGCTATGTCTCGACCTTCCGTCCAGATTCATACATTTGATTGGTGCAGTCGCTTCAGCTCAGCCTGCAATATTAATTTATGCTTGTCATGGCCTTGCGCCAAAATCAAGGTCAATTTTACGGTCTAGACAAAAGTTAAAATGCGAAACATTAACTACTAAAATCTTCAAACCCCGTGCTTTCTACTCTTATGCACGAATTTCCGAACGCCAACTAAGCGTCCAAATAAACTACCTTTACTCGCCCCTTATCTATGTTAATCAAAATCACGGGGTCGAGAACTGCTCTGTCATTCCTAGCTATACATTTATTCTGTCTCGCCCCTCCTTCTCTCCATCCATCAGAAAAAAAGGTGTTTCAAAACAAACTGTTCACGAGAACAGCTCAAGGACAAATTACGCTGGTTATAATCAACAAGATCGTAAAAATTAACTCACTGACGTCGTGACCTAGCACGGCATTTATGATCCTAATGTGATCATGACAGCATGTTTCTTCCTTTGAATTGTATTATGATTTACGGAAGTCAGGAATGTATGTATGAATGTATTACTATGGTGCCCGTTCACAGTGATAAAAAAATGAATTAAACTATGATTGAAATAAACTGTGGTCTTTAGGCCAAACTATATTCCACCAGTCCAGATTGTACTCCCATATTCAGGCAAAATATTCCAGGATACAACATTAAGTTTTTAAAATTTTATTTCACCCGCAAGTGACATGCCTTTATTCACTATCTATATTAATAAAAGTGAAACGTTACGACAATTGCAGCGCGCCTTTCGCTACTCCTCTGTTAATGCTGATTCGGTGGCCCTCAGATTTTATACAACGCTTAGTATAGACTGTCGTCGTGTCCCCGGCACAGAAAATAAAAAAATAATTAATAACTCGCAGAACGTTTGTATTCGTTTCTAGGTTGCGACACACTCACAAAACAACTTCCGGTTAGGACTGGTTTGAATGATGAGATTGAGTTCTAAGACTATCAAGTATAAAACTTTGTGTGTTCTCAATGTGCCTAGACTGGGAAAAAGAAAGGGTCTGGAATTGGGAGATTGACGCTCCAGGGCCAAAAGTACAGGTTTGTGTTTTCAATATTATTCCTAGGAAAATATCATAATATTTCTTTTCCATTAACACGTGACGTTATCACTTCCTGCGATGTGCAAACAAACTAACCGTGCGCAAATCGTAGCCATTTGACGGATGCTGGCGAGACGCGCAGGACGTCAACGCGCAAAAGGAGAGCAGTAAAACGTATCTAAAAACAAACCAACAAAAATAAAATAAAGCTAAAGGAACAGGCAAAATGAAGCAGGTCCATAATAATCACCCAGAACTGAAACTAATAAATCGATTTATCCCGGGCAGGGCCGTGTACTCAGCCAGTATTGCATAACTGCAATCCTTCAAATGCCCTGTAAACTAATCCAGTGCCTTAAACCATCAGCTACATGAAATGTATACCTTTCTATAAATAAGATATCAAAGAATTTACTAACAAGAAATATTAACGCAACATGATCCATTGAATTATTTGCCGTAACATACTGCAATTACTTTCTATAATGCACTGTTGTCTCAGTGGATTTAATCTGTCAGTTTTCACGACTATCAAAGCTACTTTACTAAAGCATTCTGTTCAGTTCTACTTGAATAGTTGAAAAGATTTAACACATTTTTTTTACATATACATGTAGTTGGTACACACACTTTTCTGCTTATAGATTCTAGAATGATGTGTAGGTCATTTTTACATTCCCTCTCATCTTTATAATATTCCAAGATGATGATGATGATGATTCTGATATTGGATTATAATTATTCTCTTTATTTTCAAGAGTAAATAAGATGATTTCGTGTTCTTATTTTTATTACTGTATATTACTGGTTACCATTCTGTAACATCTCAAATGGATCAGGACAGGTTAAGTTCATGATGTGAAAAAAATTTCAGTACGTATTTAGTTTTGTATGAAGTATTTAATGTCTGCTGGATGATGGAATTGCACCATCTGTCAGTTGGGTTATTAAAATGTTGTTGTTGTCGTTTCCTCTGTGTGTTTTTTCTCGGCCTTTTCTCTCTGCATTATTGTAACTTTTTATGTAGATCTAATTGTTCTGACATATCAAGCACATTTCTGATTTTCAAAAATTAAAATAAAATTCAGATGACTTTACACTTATGAGTCTTATAATTATTTCATACCTTGCCACTAAGTATATGCCAGTGGTGCCAAAACAACAACAACAACAACAACAACACAATATATGTTTATCTCATAGACAACTAATTATAAAAAAACGCAAAACAATAATTATACCAACGGACACAAGTAAAATTAGTGTTAAAGTTTAATCATATCAATTTGAATGGATTTTCAAACCTCTTGTATATCAATGCTTTTTACTGCATGTTTATTTCCTCTTAAATGTATCATAATTTACAAGAGTCACGAATGTATACCTCAATATGATACCCGATGACAGTGATAATGAACAATTTAAACTAAAGTTGAAATAAACTCTGGTCCTTGTTTAAAAAAAAAAGTAGGGGGTATAATCTGTACTGGGGGTGGGGGTGGAGGGTGGGGGGTGGGGATATAGTCTGGTCTAGCCCAACGTATACCCCGGGGTATAAACTGGCCTAGCCCAGAATATTCTGGGGTATATTCTGGGCTAGGCCAGTTTAACCCCGGATATAGTCTGGCGGGGATATAATCTGGCCTGCTACACCGGTATACCTTATTCAGGGAGGAAGACAGAACTGTAACATATGTTTTGTACGCATGGCCAAATATGTCAAACGAAAATGTTATAGATAGCAAAGCCTTGCATAAGAAATAATACAAAAACGATACAATAAAGAGTAAAGGAAGAGCGAAGACTTTTGTTCACAGCCGTACATTGTGCAGCGGGTGCTGTGAAACCTGGCAAACTCGGGGTCTGAGCATGACAGCGTGAAAGATTGGGTAGAGAATCACTCAAGTGTAGCGTGTAGCATCTCCATCCGTTGTAAACTCGGTTAAGGGCGTATCATATTAAGCCCGGAACGTCACAACCAGTAGTTACTGCCAGCAAAATTTACACCCAAGAAATAATGGCAGAAGCTGACTGTGTCAGACAGGGCTTAATATGGTAGGATCTTCCAGGATTTGCTAAGAAAATATAGGAAACTAGCTGAGTTCCCGGCCCTGCCCGGGATAAATCGATTTATTAGTTTCAGTTCTGGGTGATTATTATGGACCTGCTTCATTTTGCCAGTTCCTTTAGTTTTATTTTATTTTTGTTTGTTTGTTTGTTTTGAGATACGTTTTGCTGCTCTCCCTTTGCGCGTTGACACCCTGCGCGTCCAGCCAGCATCCGTCAAATGGCTATGAGTATGATTTGCGCACGGGTTAGTTTGTTTGCACATCGCAGGAAGTGATAACGTCATTATGTGTTAATAGAAAAGAAATATTATAATATTTTCTTAGGCATATGGAAAACAGAAAGCTGTATTTTTGGCCCTGCAGCGTCAATCTCCCAATTCCAGACTCTTTCTTTTTCCTAGTCTAGGCACATTGAGAACACACAAAGTTTCACACTTGAAAGTCTAACTCAATCTCATCATTCAAACCAGTCCTAACCGGAAGTTTTTTTGTGAGTGTGATACAGATACCGGAACCAATCTCAATTACATTAATTTGCCAATAAAAATAGACCGAACGCCAATGTGTCGCAACCTAGAAACTAATACAAACGTTCCGCGAGTTATTAATTATTTGTTTATTTTCTGTGCCGTTGACACGACGACAGTCTTCACTAAGCATTGTAAAAAATCTGAAGGCCACCGAATCAGCATTAACAGAGGAGTAGCGAAAGGCGCCCTAAAACTGTCGTAAAGTTTCACTTTTATTAGTATAGATTATGATGTGTACTCCTTGTCTGCCAGCTGCTGACTGGACGCAAGGCCTTTAGACCCTTTTAATTTACCCTCCTCGATATCACGTGATTTGCAAACAAAATGGCGGCGTGCCCCACTTGTAGGGTGGAAGCGGTGGACAACGGTCGAACGATGCCATCCTCTTGTTGGGCACCCAACTGTACAAACCCGTTACGTGCTGGTTCTGGCATAAAAATGCATCTCTGCTTTGAATGTGCACATATTCAGATGCCATCATCAAGGCAAGTTGAGGTTTTTGCCCTACACGGTGCTTTTCGAAGCCGTGCTTCTCCCCGCAAACAACCGTAACGGGGAAGTTGAAAGCGTCTATACGGCATCACTCATTATAACCCATAAGGACCCAAGAGCTTTTCTTGGGATATGTTTGTAACTTTGGCAAAATTCATATTTATTTTTAGGGATATTATCTGTCAGTAGATTTTACCTAGCAAAGAAATTCACGCTGTCCATAATAATACAAGAGTGACCATTGGTTAGGAACTGCCCAGATAAGAAATAACACTGCAGATATTGCATTACAACCAACATTAGAAAATATAGCACTAGATCTAGATCTAATACTTTCAGCTGAAAATCCGGAAGTATATGATTTCATGTATGTAATCTATGTAATTTGGTAGCAGCCAGGAAGGTGGAAGAGTAGCTCGGCTCACCATGAGATATAATACATACGGAGGTAAAATTTATTATAAATGTACCAACTCGTAAAAAAGAACATGTCTTCGCAGTAAATAAATAATAAAAGTAAGTAAATAAATAAATAAACAAGAAAATAAATAAAAATACACATGATAGCTTATGAGATTAACGAACTTCTGTCCGATGGCAATTGTAGTTATATCACAGCCACCAATGTATCCAGTTTTTAAGTAATCTCGTAATCTACGTATATCAGTGACGTGCCACTTCTGCAGAGTTTGCACTGGCTGCCAGTTGAGAAAAGAATAATGTACAAATTGTCATCCATTTGTCACAAATGTGTCAATAATACTGCTCCATCGTACCTAGTTGATTTAACTGTTTACTATGTTCCATCTCGTCAACTAAGATCATCATCCGACACTACAAAATTGAAAGTACCTATAATGAATCTGTCCACTGTAGGAGAAAAGTCCTTTTCATTTCTTGGCCCTACCATCTGGAACACTCTTCCAAAGACAACCAGGGAAATTAATGACATTGGTTCTTTCAAATGCCATCTGAAGACCCATTTCTTTCAGACAAACTAGGCTAGGTGTTTTTCGGCAGCAACAATAGTAAATATTTTTGAATTTCTTTTGTGTATGCGTGTGTGTGTGTGTGTGTAAGAGTTTGTTAAAGCGCCCAGAGCTTGTCATCGACGGGGTTGGGCGCTATATAAATGCAATATATTATTATTATTATTATTATTACTAGAACTGTAATCTAGACTGTGCACAGCACGGACGCGCAGTGACGCCTCGCGTGGGGGGGGGGGGGCTAGCAACAATGTCGGAAAAAAGCTAGAAAAGTCTTAATTCAATATGTTTATTATTATTATTATTATTATTATTATAACGCAATAATTATAAATAAAATAAATATTTAAAAAATGGAGGAGTGAAAAGGCGGCGGAAGAAAAGGTCGAAAAGTATAGTATGATTACATTTGGGGAGATACTTCCTTTACAAAATGATGATGTGCCTGATGCAGGCCCCAGAGACCGGGCATGCGAACTTTTAAACCAGTTGTAGAATTTTTAAATTTCTTCAATTACAACATTACCGTCTTACATCTGACCTTTTTGCCACTAAACGGCTTTTGGTATTAATTTGTTTGCCACACTATGAAAATGGCCGCCCCGCTCCACGGCTGGCTTCACTTCACGGGCCATGAACGAGAGGGAGGGCACAGCCTGGTGTATTATTATGTAGGTCACTGGGTGTGAACGATTTTTTTTTCTTCAGTCACCCGAGCCTAGCAATGATAAATAAAACTTAGGAAAGCGTAACGTTCAGATAGACAGTCATTATGGGAAGCGGAAAATCAGATGTGTAGCAAGTGTGCGAGGCAAATATTGTAGTAAAGAGGAGCTAGTGCATGATCATGTCAGCACATAAAATTGGGAAACTTATGGTTCTGCCTCAATTTTTTTTACGATAAATTACCAGGACAGATCCGTGTGAGGCAAAGGGTAATCTTTCACATGAATTATTTACGATTTCTGCGAGTTGTAAAAAGAAACCCATTTTTTTGTATGGAGCACCAGTAGAATTGAAAAGCAGGATCGGAAATTTTGCTCTCCACTTCTCAGTATAACTGTAGTATAACTGTAGTACAAATGTAGTATAACTGTAGTATAACTGTAATACAACTGTAGTATAACTGTAGTATAACTAGTATAACTGTAGTATAACTGTAGTATAACTGTAGTATAACTGTAGTATAACTGTAGCACAGCTGTAGTATAACTGTAGTATAACTGTAGTACAACTGTAGTATAACTGTAGTATAACTGTAGTACAACTGTAGTAAAACTGTAGTATAACTGTAGTATTATCTGTGTATAACTGTAGTATAACTGTAGTATAACTGTAGTATAACTATAGTATAACTGTTGTATATCTGTAGTATAACTGCAGTATAACTGTAGTATTATCTGTGTATAACTGTAGTATAACTGTAGTACAACTGTAGTATAACTGTAGTATAACTGTAGTATAACTGTAGTATAACTGTAGTATAACTGTAGTACAACTGTAGTATAACTGTAGTATAACTGTAGTACAACTGTAGTACAACTGTAGTATAACTGTAGAACAATGTTAAGTTCTATTAGTGTTTGCATCGAATCTAATTTCCGTAGCTAACGTGTCTGAGATTTAGATCTACAGGTTGGGCTCAAACGATAACAATATGTTCCTTTTAAGAGTTGGTGCATTTATGAAAACTTTCACTCCGTATTTTCATGTACATATCATATCTCATGGTGAGCCGAGCTACACTTCTTTCTTCCCAAGTGTTACCAATTCCATATGTTACACAATTTTATTCATAATTCCGGGTATTCAGCCCGAAGTATTAAGTCTAGCATAGTCTTCTCTAATGTCGGTTGTGATGCAGTGGTATCAGCGCTATTATTTCTTGTTTTGACAGTACCTTTCCATTGTCACTGTTGTATAATTATAAACAACGTGAATTGCTTCGCTCGGTAAAACCTCCTGATATGGGTATCGAAATGGTAGTTTATAGACCCTAATCCCTCTCGTGGTCCCGTGATGTGCCCGTCACGGTCCTGTGGTGCGCTCTCGGCCTGCTAAGATTACAGACCCTGTTGTATCTAAGTGGAACTGATATCATATAGTCAAATTAAGCGATCTCATCATTGGGTCACTGCACCTGCGGGTCAGTGATGAAGGTTGTATTGCTAATGTTCTGGATGTGATATGACACGAAACTACAAAACAAACAATAAACTGTTTCCAATGGCTGCTCGTCAGTGATGATATTTATAATGTTAATGCTCTGTATGTAGTTCGACGGTGCTGTTTGTAATGTTTATACAATGTACTTTGTGTGTAATATGACAGATAAAAACAGACAATATCTTAACTGTTTCCAATGGTAGCTTATCAGTGATTTGTATTTTTGTATTTGTATTGTATTTGTATACTACTTTAATCCCATTGGGGAAATTTGCCTTTGTGTCATTGCACCCAGTTACAATTGGAGCAGGCACGTCGTCGCCACAGTGCAGCGCCTGTCGGCAGTTTTTTTGGGGGGAGGGGGGGGGATGAGGGGGAGGGGAGTGATGGTATGATGTATGTAATGTTAATATAACAGATAAAACAGACAATATCTTAACTGTTTCCAGTGGTAGCTCGTCAGCGATGATGCTCTCTGTGTAATATGACACATAAGGACCGGCAATAATTATTTTAATTGTTTCCAGTGGTAGCTCGGCAGTGATGATGTTTTTAATGCTTTAATGTCATGCCCTGTGTGTTGTATGACAGATAGAAACAGACAATATGTGTAACTGTTTCCAAAGGTGTCTTGTCAGTGGTAATTTTTTTTATGTTCATGGATGTGATGTAACAGGAAACTACAGCCAATAAATAGATGAGCATAGACGACCGATTAGGACAGACAATAAACAGTTTCCAGTGCTAGAATTTATTTCTGTATAAATGCAAAATTTAATTCACTGGAAAAGATTCTTAATTTCCACAGTTTCTACATAATGACATGAACTGATGAAAATGCCGGGCTGTCTCAACATCATTATGGGCCCCTGGGCAAAGCAATAGGATAGGCAGCGGCCCGCCTCTGAGGCAAACAGAAATTTTCAAAGATTGGGCCCCCTAGGCAAATACTCAGAAATTTGCAAGGATTGGGCCCCCTAGGCAAATACTCAGAAATTTGCAAGGATTGGGCCCCCTAGGCAAATACTCAGAAATTTGCAAGGATTGGGCCCCCTAGGCAAATACTCAGAAATTTGCAGGGATTGGCCCCCCTAGGCAAATACTCAGAAATTTGCATGCAAGCCCCCCCCCCCTCCTAAACCCTTGAGGCCCAGGAAAATTGCCCTGTGTGCTCATGCGTTAAGAGGGCTCAACGAAAATGATGAATAAATGAATGTATAGACAAATAGGTAAAATAATTGAATCATAAATATACCAAACATAAATAAATAAATAAATAGATAAATAAATAAATAAATAAATATTCTACTTCTCCCCCCCCCCCCCCCCCGTCATGCGTAGGCGTAGTCGTATAATTATGCAGGTGGGATACAAGTAAAGATGTTGTCACAGTTCACATGGCGTCTCTTCTCATGTCACATAGACTGTGGTAGTGGATTAGTTGGTGCAGTCACCGGATGGCTGTTTAGCCCTGGTGACGTTAGATGGTGGGAGGTCCGACGCCACCCACTGAGGACAGAGAGATGGAGAGAGGTCAAAAGAATATCACTGACCTATCGCGAAAACTACACAAGTGAATTCGTACGGCCGCACTCCACATACCGAAGGGTATTAAAATTGGCCATATTGTTGTATGCGACATTTATGGTTCTCTGACTCCTAATTTCATTATGCACAAACGTCATTCCAATCGATTCAAAAGTTTTCGAGATATGTCGCTACCTTGATCCTTGTTTGTTATATCTCCATATTCTGAAAAAATTGGAGATCTTTTAGTATGCAGAAGAGGTATAGCAAATGTGTTAAAATGTCATCAAGCTGTTCCGATTTATTCAACTCGTTGCCACAATAACTAAAGCCGCAAACGTTTATCGCCAAAAATTGTCAGTTGTGCAAAACGTGGAGCTGGAACGAACAAGAAATAAGGTGGTGAAGTGTATTCGCACAGCTGCAGCTCGAGAGGCTTTGTAACATACTTGTTTTTTTTTTTCTGTTTGCCATAAGTTGATTCTGAATGATGTTGGTAGTCGGTGGGGGGGGGGGGGATGACGTCACTACGCAGTTATCTGTGGCTGTGGTAATAACTCCTGAGTCCAGCTTTGCTGGTCGTTGGGAGGATGGTTCCCAAGATATCGGGATTTTCGGGGTGACATTTTTGGATCTTGGAATTTTGTTTTTGTTTTAAACAGATCTTGGGATTTTTCAGGCTAATGTAGGCTCTATGTTTTGCTTTATTTCTATGTCCAAAAGCAAAAAAAAAAAAAAAAAATAAAGTACCCTTCCATGGCAAATAAAGTCAATGGCCTAAGGGGCAGTGTGAGATTGCATGTGTGAGAGGATCTTTTGCGTGGACTGTGAGCTAATCACTGCACTATTCACTTTACGTTCAATATGTAATGAAATTGTAAAATTTAAATGTATTTTTTTTTTGGGTTGGAAAAAAAAAATATTCTGGGGATTTTTTATGGGATTTTTGAAAATCTTCACCGGCAACCCTGCAAAAGTCCCAGCCTGGACTTCCAGGGTCGGGAGCAGACCGGGCACTGAGAATCCGATTAGATAAAGAATGTTGTTACAAGTACGTACGTCCCCCAAGTTTTTTTTGCGCAAGGGGTACATATTTCAAAGCCTTTTGTGACCCCGGAGCTAGAGAACTCCTCCCGAAATACTCTTAACAACAGTCATAATGAATTATTCTTTTAGATGTTCTTTTTGTTTTCCTCCTGTTCTTTGGTTGAAAGGATAGGGAGTAGGGTAAAGGATTTGATAAGATTTAGAGTTGAGGATAGGTACGTAGGCCTATACGCATGCGCCCCTAGCGCAAAACGTGTTGGGTTGCGTACGAACTTGTAATAACAGCCACTTGGATAAAACTGAAACCCCACTCACCTGCAGGGCTGGACCATTTCCATGACAAACATTGCGCTGCCTCGACTCCGCCACCATCTTTTTGAAGTTGTCTCTGACATCCTTCTTTGTCCAGTCCATCTGTGTGACCTTCTGTGTGAACTCTGCCCTACCCTGACCATCATATAACTGGTCGTAGAGTGGTCTGTGGGACCCAGTAACAACATCAGTTTATTGAGGGTCAGTTGTGTGTTAATAAAAATTCAGTAAGACACTGGACGATTTTTTGTGTGTTTGTGTTGATGAAGATGATGATGGTGATGATGATGGGTCAGTAGCAGATGGTCAATTATCTGGGCAGGAAGAGACGAATGTTGATAATGACGATGACAAAGGTAATGTTGCTGCTGCTGAGGATGGTACTGATGATGATGGTGGTGATGATGATGGTAATGAGGATATTGGTGATGATGGTGATGATGGTAATGATAATGATGGTGATGATGATGATGGTGAGATGATGGTAGTGATGATGGTGGTAATGATGATGATGGTAATGATGATGATGATAATGATGATGATGGTGATGATGATGCTGGTGATGATGATGATGGTAATGATGATGATGGTAATGATGATGATGGTAATGATGATGATGGTAATGATGATATGTGTAGCATCTGCAAGCTATCCCTTGCCCTCCCCCGTTTTCGTCTTACACTGGTGAGCATGTGTTCATTTCTTCTTGACAACCGCTAGAGTGTACTGTACTCCGTGACCTGACCTTCTTTTCTAGTGAGTAGTTTTTTTCCTCGCTCGCTTGTTGTCAGGTGTTTTGACTCCTTCAGTAAATATTAGTATGTTCCCGAACATTCGATAACACTGTGGAGAAGGATGTTTACGCCAGATTTGGCCTTGAGTGATGTAACCTGATGACGTATTGATGCGTGATTGGTTAGTTTGTGCGAGGGCAAAGGTAACGTTTATTTCGGGAACTTTCTGTAGGAATGTTTATATATATAGACCTGTGTGAGTGGTTGGTGGGGTGAGTAAGTGAGTTTCCTTTTGTGTGGCGTAGATATTTAGTTTCGCTGGTGTCTTCCTAGTAATTTATTGTTCACTATACAGTTATTAAACTTTAGTATTATTTAATCTATCGTCGGATCTCGTGTTTATTTATTTTACAGCTGTAATAGTTTCGTTTTCTAAAGGGTTGTAGTTAGATCAACTAACTCCCCCCTACTATAACGTGCTAGAACAACCTCAGCTGTTACATATTGGGGGCTCGTCCGGGATCCGACCATATTCGAGCGGACCAGATCAAAATTACTAGATTTATTTACATAGTTTATTGTAGAATATCATCGACAAGCTATCTACAACATGTCGGAGGTTATTGGAAGGCTTAGCCAGGAAGCAGACGCCTTGGAGCTCACTGGGAAGGAGAGACAGGACTACATCCGTGAAGGCCTAAGGGAGGAAAGAGAGAGAGAGAGGCAAGATCGCATGGAGCAACTGAAGATAGAGGCTCAAGAGAAGGAGGCTCAACGACAACACGAGCTGGAGATGGAGAGGATCCGCCATCAGCGTGGAGGCGAGTCGACGCAGGGGACCAGCGACCACGCCAGTTCCAAGAGACCCAAGCTACCTGCATTTCAGGACAAGAAGGACGATCTGGATAGCTGGTTGCTGC
Source organism: Onchidella celtica (assembly GCA_963931925.1). NCBI lineage: Eukaryota > Metazoa > Mollusca > Gastropoda > Systellommatophora > Onchidiidae > Onchidella > Onchidella celtica. Next base: position 40,932,352 of record OZ007577.1, read on the forward strand.
GGTTTGAGAGGTTTGCTGAGACAGCTGAATGGCCCAGATCCACCTGGACGACATCACTGTCTGCCCTGCTGACCGGGAGAGCTTTGGAGTGCTTCTGCAGACTACCGATCGACGAAGCCAAGGACTACGACAAGGTCAAGGAAGCGTTGCAGAAGAGGTACAACCTGTCAGAGGACGGATACAGACTCATGTTCAGACAAGGTAAGCCTGAAGATGGAGAAGATGTTGGAATGTTTTTGACCAGGATCAAGACCTATTTAGAGAGGTGGATAAAGCTGTCGAAGACGGAGGAGACCTACGAAGGAGTGAGAGATCTGTTCGTCAGAGAGCAATTCATGGATGCCTGCCCACCAGACCTTGCAACCCATGTGAGGGAGAGGAAACCAAAGACGCTACAGGACATCGCAGATTCAGCGGAGGCGTACCTGGTAGCGAGGAACCGGACACTCAGCGGGAGCGCCAGACTGCAGAGCCGGCCAGTGCGACAGAGGCCCAACGGAGACAGAAGCCCACAGGTCTGCCATAGGTGCCAGAGGCCGGGACACAAGGCGACGGAGTGTCGTGCAAAGTTAAACGACAAAGGTGAGTTGAAATGTTACCTTTGTGGAAAGCCAGGCCACGTTCGGAGGATGTGTCCAGCCCAGAAGGATATGGGACGAGGCAAGCCGAACAAGGCGGCGGCGGCCGTAGCGATAGCGGCGGACGAGTCGTCAAGACAAGATGTGACGACGGCTGACACCAGCATCAACGTTCAAGCGGTAATGAAGGACGGGAAGCTACAGTTAGCGGTGCCTGTTACTTGCGGAGGATGCAGTGACGGAAGGACCGTGGAGAAACTGAAGTTACCAGTGATGAAGGGCTTGATTGGAAATCGAGCGGTAGATGTCCTAAGAGATACCGGCTGTGAAGGTGTAGTGGTGCGGCGAGCACTGGTGGACGACGGACAGCTCACCGGTGGGAAGAAACTTATCGCGAGGATCGATAACTCCTTGCTAGCGGCGGAGGAAGCCGTTATCGACGTGAAGACGCCTTACCTGACGGGCAAAGTGACGGCGCTGTGTCTCCCGGAGACCATCTGCGACCTAGTAGTCGGGAACGTGGACGGAGCGAAGGATCCGTACGACCCTGATACTGAGGTGATGGTAGGAGCGGTGACCACGAGGGCCCAGGAGAAGAGGAAGGACCGGTCTACGTCGCTCAACGTGCCGAGGGCAGAACGGCACGCGGGAGTGGATAGAGAGGAACTTATCCGACTCCAAGAAGAAGACGAAGTCATTAGGAAGTTAGAGCAGAAGAAGATCCCAACTAATAGAGGCAATAAATCTGTTCATTTTGAGAAACATGGAGGAGTACTGTACCGGATCTACAAGGACCTGAGACAGGCGACGGTTATGAGGCAAGTGGTACTACCCGAGAAACTGAGAGAGTATGTACTGAGTGTAGCCCACGACTCGATCGTCGGAGGACACCTCGGCGTGAAGAAAACCAAAGACAGAGTTATGAGCAATTTTTATTGGCCTGGAATTGAAGGTGACGTCGCGAGATACTGCCGCTCATGCGACATATGCCAGAGGACGGTGAACAAAGGAGCGACCCCAAAGGTGCACCTGCAGAGTATGCCAGTAGTGGACGTACCATTTAGGCGAGTGGCCGTGGACTTAGTAGGACCTATCGACCCCCCAAGTGAAGGTGGACATCGGTATATCCTGGTGTATATAGACTACGCTACTCGTTACCCCGAAGCCACACCCTTGAAGAAGATCGACGCAGAAACGGTAGCAGAAGCCTTAGTGAACATCTACAGCCGTTTGGGTGTGCCCGAAGAGATCTTGTCGGACCAAGGGACCCAGTTTATGTCAGATGTCATGAAGGAAACGAATAGACTACTGGGAATTCGACAGTCGACCACTACAGTCTACCACCCTATGTGCAACGGGTTGGTGGAGCGATTCAACGGCACGCTGAAGAAAACATTGAGACGACTGTGCGCAGAGCAACCCAAGCAGTGGCACAGATACATCAACCCGCTGCTCTTCGCATATCGTGAAGTTCCCCAAGAGTCGACCAAGTTTGCCCCATTCGAGTTGCTGTATGGGAGAACTGTGAGAGGACCAATGCACATCTTACGACAACTATGGACCAAGGACGTAGAGGAGCCGGAAACGAAGACCAGTTACCAGTACGTCATGGAACTACGTGAGAGGCTGGAGGACACATGGAAGTTAGCGACGGAAGAACTCTCCAAGGCTCAAGGTAGACAGAAGACCTACTACGACCGGATGGCGCGAGAGAGGAAGTTCCGCCCCGGAGATGAAGTGTTGGTGCTACTGCCGACGAACACTAACAAGCTCCTAGTCCAATGGAAGGGACCATATAAGGTAGTCTCAGTTGTCGGTGTTAACGACTATAGAGTCAAGATGGGTGCAAAAGAAAAGACCTTGCACGCCAACCTCCTCAAGAGATACATTCCAAGGACGTCAAAAGCAGCAGCAGTGGCAATGGAACCGAGACCTATTGTGACCGAGATGTGTGGGATGGACAACAGTAGGAGAGATATCGCGCCTGGACATGTCAACGCCATAAAGGACGGCGGCGGTGATAGTGCTGAGACTGTACTGGCAGAGGACGACATGATGGACAAGAGTCAACCCGTGGAGTCAGCTGGCATGACAATCATCGAGGACTGCGACCTGGAAGGCGACAACGGTGGAACGACGGAGGACCTTGCCGACCTAGGAAGCTGGGACCAGAAGGAAAGCTACAGAGATGTCCAGTATGGAACGCAACTGACATCGGAACAACGTCAAGAACTCTGCGATGTGGTGAAGAATTACCAGCACGTCTTCACCAATCTCCCTGGATGCTGTCAGTTGGGTGAACATCGCATCGACCTGACGACAGAAGTACCAGTTCGTCAACGACCATACCTGGTGCCCTACGCTATGCGCGACTCATTGAAGGAGGAGCTTAGCACCATGGGACGGCTGGGCATCATTCGAAGGAGCTCATCAGCTTATGCTTCACCTATTGTTGTCGTCAAGAAGAAGGACGGATCCAACCGAGTCTGCATCGACTACAGGAGGTTAAACAAGATCACAGTATTCGACCCTCATCCGACAGCAGCGCCATCAGAAGTGTTTCAGAGTCTCTCGAGAGGAAAATTATTCTCTCGGATTGACCTGAGCAAGGGATACTGGCAAGTGAAAGTTCGAGAGCAAGACATTCCCAAGACGGCGTTCGTCACCATGGGCGAACACTATGAATTCATTCGGATGCCTTTTGGGATGATGAACTCAGGAGCCACGCTGAACAGGATCGTAAAGCCATTGATCCGTGGAATGAACAATGTGACAGCATATGTGGACGACCTGCTGATTCATACAGAGACATTCGACGAGCATGTGAAGACTCTCAAGGACTTACTGCAGAGGATGGACCAAGCTGGATTAACTGCAAGACCATCGAAGTGTCTGATTGGAACGTCTGAAGTAGACTTTGTTGGACACTTAGTGGGAGAAGGTATGATTGGCCTGTTAGAAGAGAATGTATGTAAGGTACGAGACGCACCCAGACCCACCACTAAGAAGGAAGTGAAAGCATTCTTAGGATTAGTGGGATATTACCATGAATTTATTCCTAACTTTTCAGCGATTGCATCACCATTGTCTGATTTACTTAGAAAGGGTCAGCCCAATATAGTTCAGTGGGATGAAACGCAGGAGAAAGCGTACACCTCTTTGAAGAATGTTATTATCTCCAAACCCGTGTTATGTTTGCCAGATTTTTCCAAAGAGTTTGTCTTAGCAGCTGATGCATCAGATCGCGGATTAGGCGCTAGTCTTATGCAGGAACACGAGGGAAAGTTGTACCCTGTGGCATATGCTAGTCGTAAGCTATTGCCTCGTGAGACAAAATATTCGGTCTCAGAGCGCGAATGTTTAGCTATTGTTTGGGCTGTAAAAAAGTTTACTTTGTATTTGTATGGAAAGGAGTTTGTGCTCCAAACTGACCATCGGTCATTAGAGTTTTTGAACTCTGCCAAGTTTGACAGTCCAAAGTTATTACGATGGAGTTTATTTTTACAGTCTTATCGATTCAGGATTCACTACGTAAAAGGCAGAGAAAATGTCTGTGCCGATTTCCTGAGCAGGGTATTTTAAAGTAGTACACTATCAGTGAAATGCATTGTAACCCATATTTTTGCCTACTAGATGAATTTCTAGGACGGCAGTATTGTACTGTAATTGGGGACGTAGTTCATCTGTGACTGAATATTGAATTGATGGCTGATAGAGAGTCATGATGTGTTAGATTAGTTACCAATGGAACTTGGTGTAATTTTTGGAAAATGTAACCCAAATGGGGACTGCGAGCAAGCAGTGTTTGTGTTATGTTGCAATGTTGTAACTTGTTTTGACCTAATATGATGAAGAAAGACCCTAACCAGTGGTCGGTATGTATTGGTATTTTTGCGATTGTACGTATGAGTTATACATTTTGGAGATAACCATGTTATGTACAACAAGTTATATGCTATGATTCGTGCACGAAGCATTATGTAAACGATGGGCCATCGTTTCACCATATATGATTTGTAATAATATCATTGACCATTGTTTCACCACAGTGGTGGCGTTGTGTTATTTTGACTAGTAGGCCTAATGTTTACTATTGGGAAGAAATGATGGTATTGTATTAGTTATGGTATTAGTGATGCAAAGTACACTGCATTGTATTGTATTTGTGATGACATTCGGGAAGACACTGAAATTGTTAATAATTGTAATAGAATTAGCAACTACCTTTGTGAGATTGGGAGTACTGTAAGATTGTTATTTCAAGATATTGCAGACGCTGAATAATGTTTTGGAGTTGAAAAATATTCAACTTAAATTGGGGAGTTGTGTAGCATCTGCAAGCTATCCCTTGCCCTCCCCCGTTTCTTGTTACACTGGTGAGCATGTGTTCATTTCTTCTTGACAACCGCTAGAGTGTACTGTACTCCGTGACCTGACCTTCTTTTCTAGTGAGTAGTTTTTTTCCTCGCTCGCTTGTTGTCAGGTGTTTTGACTCCTTCAGTAAATATTAGTATGTTCCCGAACATTCGATAACACTGTGGAGAAGGATGTTTACGCCAGATTTGGCCTTGAGTGATGTAACCTGATGACGTATTGATGCGTGATTGGTTAGTTTGTGCGAGGGCAAAGGTAACGTTTATTTCGGGAACTTTCTGTAGGAATGTTTATATATATAGACCTGTGTGAGTGGTTGGTGGGGTGAGTAAGTGAGTTTCCTTTTGTGTGGCGTAGATATTTAGTTTCGCTGGTGTCTTCCTAGTAATTTATTGTTCACTATACAGTTATTAAACTTTAGTATTATTTAATCTATCGTCGGATCTCGTGTTTATTTATTTTGCAGCTGTAATAGTTTCGTTTTCTGAAGGGTTGTAGTTAGATCAACTAACTCCCCCCTACTATAACGTGCTAGAACAACCTCAGCTGTTACAATATGGTTGTAATGATGATGATGATGATGATGATGATGAAGATAAAGTTGTAGATTGTACATTACCTGGACAGGCAAATACTGAGAGGAACCTTAGGGTAGAACCAAAGGAAAGAGAGACACATTTCATGTCTCGTGCTCAGACCACCCTGTAAAATGCCATATTGACATAGAATCATATAACATTATAAAATTTCTCTCTTTGTTTTTGTTTCTTGTCTGCTTTTATCGACAATCCATTTATCCATCCATCCATGCATCCATCCATCCATCCATTCATCCATTCATTCATCCATCCATCCATCCATCCATCCATCCATCCATCCATCCATCCATCCATCCATCCATCCATCTATCCATCCATCCTTCCATCCTTCCATACTTCCATCCATCCAGTTCTTTCTATCTATCTATCTATCTATCTATCTATCTATCTATCTATCTATCTATCTATCTATCTATCTATCTATCTATCTATCTATCTATCTATCTATCTATCTATCTATCTATCTATCGGTCTGTCTGTCTATCTATCTATCTATCTATCTAATCTATCTATCGGTCTGTCCGCCTGTCTGTCCGTCTGTCTGTCTGTCTGTCTGTCTGTCTGTCTGTCTGTCTGTCTATCTATCTATCTATCTATCTATCTATCTATCTATCTATCTATCTATCTATCTATCTATCTATCTATCTATCTATCTATCTATCTATCTATCTATCTACATTTTCCTTGATCACAGGTATGTCCTCCAAACTGTCTACCTGTCAGTTTTTCGCAGTGTCTCGAGCATGAAACGACACAAAAATGATTACTCACCCACGTCATGTTAATCCGTCCACGAGAGTCATACTCACATTCTGTGATCAAACTATCTCCCTGCAAGCAACCACAGATACAGTTATTATCAGGACTGGGTACAAAAGGCCCAGTACAACCTAATGTCCCAAACCAGTTAAAACAGAAATAAACTTTTCCTCATCATATTATGCCTGGGTATCATTCAACTGCTGTTTAATAAATTCCATGTTGTCATGACCATGTTACTCCAAAATTTTATCAGGCTAGATATCAATGACAGCTTTCTCAGCACAGGAGACTGAATCAAAGCTGTTGTGCCAGCAATACTGCTTCTCTCGCTAGTCTTCATCAGCGAAGTGTGACTCTCAAACACGGTGTATGTTGATTGGGTGACACACTCTTCTGAAAGGGGTTTACATCTTCGAAATTGTGCATCTTTTGCATACTTGGCACACTCACTTTCTATGTTCTCCCACCGTTTATGCAGAAAACACAAACATGTATGTGCTGTCTAAACAAATTTGGAAAGGTTTCAATAAATACCCGTCACTTCCAAGAAGAAAACAAACAAACTACACACATGTCAGACGTGGCCAAACTTGCCTAATGTAAGAGCCACATATGATAAACTTCAGATGTTAGAGAGCCACAAGATATGAGCAAAATTTACACACACGTTTTTATTGTTACATACATATTTTTTACACGAATACTCGTATTATATAAATATTAAGAAATACATGTATGTAACAATATTTACTCATGTGCGCAGTTTTTTAAACTGATAATTTGTATTAGTTTCAGTAATCTCAAAAGTACACACAAGTACCAAATGTTTTCAAAATCTTGACTGATGATTGTATAGACCAGGAAGTTAATCCTTCACGTGATGCCATGATGTAAATATTTTAACTATTCAGACCCAGAAACTTGGCAGTTTTCAAAAATGTGATTCCATTACGGAAACTGATTCCACAACCGTAGTGTTGTATACATCCAATGTTATTCACAAAACTATTGAACTTATTTTCACAAGGCGTCACTGAAATAATGATTAAATCCCAAAGGTTTTGATCATTAAATGGTTCTTCTCCCATCAAGATAAACTAAGGCCTTGTCTTGATTGTGGAATCACAGACCTTGCAGGCCTTGGCGTAAATTTCACACCACTAATATAATTATAACCACGTGTAGGAGCAAAAAGACAGCTGAAGTCCCATTATATATGCCTGAAGTTCAAAATATATCAAATCCAGACATGTCATAAGTAAAACTTCGCAGTTATACGAATGAAATGTGAAAGGATTGAGTTTTTACTTATCTTGTATGAAGGTTTCATTAGTGACCATCTTTACATTTCGAAACTAATATTTTTGGGAATTGGATTACGCTGTTTCTTCTGGAATGTCATTATTGAGACATTGAATTAGCCTTGAGTGCCAATTAAATGGAGATATTCTGTGTTTTAAAGTTTGACCCCCAGGTGAACGACTTTCAGGGAAATGCCCGAATATTAAATAGTGCTCTTTACGTCTTAAGGCCAGGATATCACAGACCAGGCACAAGAATAGCAGCAAGAACAGCGACAGCAACAACAACAACAACATCCACAACAACAATACTAACAACACGTACGACAAAATGAAAAACACCAACACCCGCTGATTTTCTACCTTTTTCAGAATTCTCTCGGGTACAAGAGCCCTCATTTCTTGATAGTTGAAGTCATAACTGTTGTCTTCTTGTAGCGGAGGTAATTCTACGCCATTGCGGAAGTGACGTGTGCGCAGCTTGGTTCCCAGCAAATGGGAGTGGAGAATAGTGGCAAATACTCGAACTTCCTGGTCTCCAAATGCCTGGCAAGGTTGAGAATAAGAGAAAGAGATAACGGCACGAAGGTCTACACATATCCATTGGTAAAGATTGATAAAATTCTTTCTGAAAGTTTTATAGATGGGCTTCTATTACATTATCTAATCATAGATAAATGGATAGACAGGTAGATAGATACCCTGACAGACGGACAGACAGGCAGAAAGACAAGCAAGCGGAATGATAGACAGATGGATGAACGAATGGATGGCTGGATAGGTGGATGAATGGATGCATGCTTGAGAAAGTGGGAGACAGTCGAGAGAGAGAGAGAGAGAGAGAGAGATAAAGAGAGAAAGAGAGGGAGAATGAGAGAGAGAGAGAGAGAGAGAAACAGAGGTAGAGACAGAGACAAACAGAGAGAGAGAGAGAGACGGGGGCAAAGAGAGAGGCAAAGGCAGAGAGAGAGAGAGAGAGAGAGAGAGAGAGAGAGAGAGAGAGAGAGAGACTTAGGCAGAGAGTGTGTGAGAGAGAGAGAGAGACAAAGAGAGGAAGACAGAGTCAAAGAAAGAGACAGAGACACACACACACACACACACACACACACACAGAGAGAGAGAGAGAGAGAGAGAGAGAGAGAGAGAGAGACAGACCCTTTCTATGCAGCTCTCGGGGCAGGTGCCAGTAGACAAAAAGTTCTCCTCATGGGGAGGAATAGCCTGGTATATGTCTACCATCAGACCAGTCTCGATGACTCCTACATCGTGTTGTCTCAGCT